>VZRL01002850.1:17048-265569 GCA_013397895.1 Origma solitaria
CAGCCAAAAAAACCAGACCGCCGTTCTTCCCACTCCTCTCTCTCCCCAACCCAGCGAGCGAGTGTCTCGTTATCAAGTTGTCCAATCTCTTGTTCCCGTGTCCGCCCAGCCAGAAAGTCTTTGTCTCTTTTGTGATAGTAAAGGGCCTCTAAGTACCGATTGTTAGTTACCTGGCAACAGAATGGTAAAAATTCCACTCCTCCCCCCCAACCTCCAACACATATTTTCCAGAGCATGAAGACAGGGGAAAGAAGCAAGGTATTTAAACACAGGCTTCTTGGGTCAACTGAGAGGCTAGCACCTAACTTCTCCAAAATGTTAAAGGCACCCTGTGGATTCTGGGTTGTGTCTGCTCAGAATGTGTCCAGATCAGTATCTTAGGACAGCCTAGAGTATCACAAAAAACAATAGGTTTTCTGTGTATGGGCCATAGAGTTCTGAAGCTGGCTAAGTCTGTGAGTCCTTAGCTGTTCTTATTCCCTTCTTTAGACACAGGTGATACATACGTGCTATATATGTATAACTAGCATGTATAATTTTGCATTTGTAGTCTTCATTTCTTCAAAATCCATCTTTTAACCATTCTGAAATAGATTCATATCTGGGCATTTAGCAGACTAAACAATCAAGCCCAGATGATTTAAATGCATTTAAGTAATATTTGTTGAGCTCCTTGCTTGTTCTAGGTCAGTTCTGGCCCTTTTGCCTTTTGTTGCTGGTATGAATTGTATTAAGCACCCCAACCCCGTAGATTTGTGGTGAAGGTTCACACAAAAAAAAGGAAGTATGAACATTAGCTTTGTGTCTGTATTCCTCTAGTTTTCCCCCAGTGTTGCACAGTGGACTTTTTTTCCTTTCATCATCTTCTTGCTTTTAATGTACTTACAAAATTATTTCTTCTGGAGTTTGATGTGTCCCTTTCCAACTGTGTCTAATTTTGGCCCATTATATCATGTTCTGCTGTGGCATTCTTGCTTAGTAAGTTGACCTCGTTTCCATTCCCTACATGCTGTGAGATCAACAGTGAGGTCCTAACTAAGACAATGTGGTCTTATTGTACAATCCCCATTACTCCTTTGCAGGAGGCTTTGCACTCCATGTGGTCAGCATTGTTTATTTAAAGCACTGCGACAGTTTTTTTAACTCCTTTTTCACTAGCACCATGTTCTTTAGTATTTCTTCCAACTAATTATGCGTTTATGAAAGTATGACTACTTAAACCACATTTTTTTAAATTCTGTTGTCATTTCTTTCATTTTTTCTTTTTTCACAAACAGGCTTGGTCTTTTATATTGCCATCAGTCATGAATTATCAGATCGTCATTTTGCCAGTTAAGTCAAAATGTCGATTGTCAGCTAAATCTTCCAAGTCCTCCTACGTACCGTTCATAGTTCTTGCATTAGTGTTCACCCATCAAAGACTGAAATAAATGTACCACTTCCATCACATTATCCCCTTCTTTAACCCCTCATTTTATAAATAAATTTATTTTGGCAGTGGATCACAGAACAGGATTTATTTGAATTTGATTTTCCCTTACTGTTGGGCTATGTATATAAATACAGCTTTCAAATTTCAGAGAAATTAGCGAGTCTGTCTATAGAGCATGTTCCTTTCCTCCATAAGAGCTGTTTTCAGTCACTGCTTACCTACTGCCACATCTCTTAACCTTCTTGGGGCATCACCACATGGTGAAGATGACAAAGCCATTCTGCCTATAGCACCTACTAAACCACTACTTCATACCAGTATATGTCTGTCAATGCTGATAAAAATGCCAACAGATCCCTAGGTTCCATGATTCCTACAGTCTCCTTGTCACTTCTGAGCCACTCAATCTCATGTCTGGCAGTATTTTTAGAGTGAAGGTGAAGGGACATCATGAATAGTGGCAATGGTAGGTTTTGCACGTATCACACCTTACCAACACCTTCCTGAGGTTCATCACATGGTCTCTGTTTTCCTTGTTCCCTCATTTCAGATGACAATGATCAAGTCCATTCTTGAACATAAGGCTTTCTAAAGTGTTTACCTTGAGAAAGTCAGTCACTAAACTTGCTGCACCTTCAGATGCTCCGTCAGCACTGTACGAGCATCACAGGTCAGTGGGATGCTGCTTCCCAGTGCTGGACAATCGCATTTGTTACAAATTCAGGTTACAAAATATCAGCGCTGTCTCTTCACACACGTAAATAAAATGTAATGTTTCCTCTGTGTGTTGTAAGTGCTGCTAAATTTTTCATTTGTAATATTTTTGAAGCTTTAACACAAAAGCATCAAAATGTATTTTCTCATATCTTCCATCTTTTGCAGATAATTTCTTTTACATACCTTTGGGAAAGTATGTGAATTATAGGATTGTTCTTTTCCCAAGATGAAATATGGAGTTAGTAGTAATTTTGAGAAAGTGTATTAAAAATGAGTGGCACTGGACACTTCATCTGGATGAATCTTCACTTCTCTTGCTGATTTTTCGATTGGTTTTATATTTGTATTTTTGTTTGGTTGGTTTTGGTTTTGTTTGTATTTTTATTGTAAGGCTGAGAGAATTGGGATGGTTGGGTCTGCAAGAAAGATGGTGACAAACTTCTCTGCAGTATGTGTTGCTGTAGGGTCAAGGGGTAATGGTTTTAAACTGAAGGAGGGTTGATTTAGATTAGATATAAGGAAGAATGTTTTTTATGAGGAGGGTGGTAAAATACTGAAACAGGTTGCCCATGGAGGTGGTAGGTGCCCCATCCTGCAGACTTTCAAGGTCAGTTTGGATGAGGCTCTGAGACACATGATGGTGAATGTTTCCCTCTGGTAGGTCAGTGTTTCCCTGCTCATTGCAGAGGGATTGGATTAGATGACCTTTGAAAGGTCCCTTCCAACTCAAACTATTCTGTGATTCTAGTCAAGTGGCATGATATTCACAAATAAGCTTTCACGTAAGAAGTATGTTATACTGCACGAGAACTGTGTACAGGGATCATTAGAAATTTTATAAATACATTAGGAGAATTTTGAATCATTCAGAGGTGATATAGAAATAATAGATTGACTAATTCCTTGTCTTTGAAGATTCTAGCCAAAATCAGATAACCTACCAGTACACAGCTGTGCAGTAGTTGCTGTATACTTACTAAACCACCAGGATGCGTCTTCAGGTTAAGCTAAAAAAATAAGCCCTGCTT
The DNA here is from genome assembly GCA_013397895.1 of Origma solitaria. NCBI lineage: Eukaryota > Metazoa > Chordata > Aves > Passeriformes > Acanthizidae > Origma > Origma solitaria. Next base: position 20,226 of record VZRL01002850.1, read on the forward strand.
TATTTTCAGAAGAGAATTTTCAGTGAAACTTGGAGGACAATAATTGAAGTAGTTGTTCTAGAAAGGTTACTCAGTTCCTTTTGATAAGAGTGTTTGACATTTGCTTTGTAATGCAAATAGATGCTGGGCCTGAGCAGATATGTTTTGGGGTTGGGTGGTTTTTTGTTTGCTTTCAATAAGAAGAGGAACTTTCAAAAGCCATTGTGAATTCTGCATGAAAGTACTAATTAGAAAACATAATTCTAGCACTGTGCTTAATCAGAAAAAAACAGAAATTTAAAGCCCAACAGAATAAAACATAAACTTTCCAAGAAATGTTTGTTGTTCCAGCTCATTAACACACTGTCTCTGTTGGACAGCATTTTTAAAATACCATAAAAATTAACAGTGTATTTAAGAACTGCTTAATTGGCATGTTTCTCCAAATTCTAATTTGGAGCTAGTGGTTAATTTGGCTCTCTCTACCATCAGAGCTTAGAGAAGTGAATACACTCCATGGCGTTGAAGTTTCCACTTTAACTTGTTGACTTAGGTGAAAATGCATTCTCCAGGTAAAGTAAGAAAAGGTTTCAGTAGAGGTTGTTAGCTAACGCTGTAGAAGGATGACCTCTTAGTTCTTCCAAATTTAACAGAGCATGGAAGATGTCAGCCTTATTTTGTGTGACTAGCGTATTGAGAAAAAGCATAAAACATCTTTGTTAACTTTGTTGTTTCTGATGGACTCTTTCAAAACAGCTAGATGTAAAATTACTTGGGCTTTGTCTGTTCCAACTTGTTTAAACTGTTTCTCACCGTGCAGAAGTCTTTAACGATTGAACTCCTTGTTAGTTTAGTTTGGGTAGTGGTATCTGCTTTCTGCTTCGTCTTTTTGTGTTTCTATAACGTCTTCAGAATTTCTGTTTCATTCATTTGATCTCTTTGGCCATTATGAGTTTCTTTAGCATTTTTGTCCTTATCCTTTTCTCTTTGAGCTTTAATTGGTTGAACAAATTCTTCCTGTTCCATTCCCAGCAAATGTTTTCTTTGATTTCAAATTCCTGAGCAAGTTTGGTAAAGTCACTGGGGCTGCATAACTCTTTATTTCTTCCATTTTTAACAATGGTATCCATATGTGTACCAAGTCTAGGTAATGATACCTGCTCTCATACATCCCTCTATAATGTTTAAGCCTGAAATTATTCTTTCATGTCATGTTAAAATAGATCATTGTAAGCTTTGCCTTTAATAAATTAGTGTGTTTCCAGCTTCTGTATCATTAGATGCTCTTGTGTTTAGGTTTCAGTTGTTCCAGCTACATAAATCTTCCATGAGTTATGGGGTCTCAGGAAAGGTCCTCCTCTGCCAGTTCGTCAGCAGCAATGACTTCATATTGAGTCAGTGACTTCATGTTGAGTTTGTTGTTCTTACATTTCTTAACCTAACCATCTTTAACATCATCTTTTCAGTCTTGTGGACATAGTTCCCAGGTATTTGAAGCTGCCGCAGTTCATATCTAAAGTGGTCAGTGCTTTGTGCATCTTTTTTTTGATACAGTTCACAGATTGATGATTATTTCATTGATTTATATTTCTTCTTCTTAGGTAACCAATCTAATTCTCCCTTTTTGCTATTGTTCTGGGAGTTTGTTTCACCTTCCTTTTTTTCTTTCACAGATACTTACTACTTGGCATTTTTTCTGGTCCACAAGAACTAATGACCTTTACCCATGACCTATTTGCTTTCTGTTCTGAAGTTCCAGCCTGTGCTTTTTTCTCAGGTGCACTAGTTACATTTGAATTTGTTTGGACCTTTTTCTAGCATTTAGCTTGGGGTTCACAGTTTCTTTTTGAAACTTTGTGAGAAATTTGCACCCAGAAACTTGGCACTTTTTTCAAAAGTATATTAGCCAATAAAAATAAAAGGTGGGGTAACTCTTCCTGCAAAGCTGGCTTTTTTCCTATCCTTACAATAACAGGGTTACAATGAAGCTAATACTGTTTTTCTTGTATTCACATGGTAATATAACTTGGCATTCTTTATAATTCTCTTCATTTATGCAGCCTGGTGAAATAGCTCAATCACACTTGGCTGCAGTTTCATATTATGTTTAATGCAATCTGATAGTGGATTGCTGCTGACAAGTGGCAATCTCTTTCCACCTATTGTGGTACATTCCAGCTTTGCATGAAATCTAATAGTCGTGTGACCTTAGAATAAGTTGGATAATTTTGCTCATTTAACAGAAAATTGTTGTCCACAAATCATTATTTTCCTATGAGATCTTTTGATCTGGCTAGTGGTATGGCTGCACTCTGTGCCCTCAGCTGAGCCGTGGAGTTTCAGGAGGTTCATACCTTTCAGACACAGCCTGCAGTTAAATGTGATTAAATATTATAATATAAGGATTTCATGTCTGTATGACTCTTTTCTGCAAAATACTGCCAGGCTTAGGGACAAAATCTTGAATTTAATGAAGATTGGAGCAGAACCTACATTGATATATGGGTGTTTCCATTTCATCTCCTTTCATATTGAAACTTAAGGTAGCTTCAACACCTTTCTTAGAGGAACAAAATTGTTTATTTAGTAGTTTGTGATTCTTTTCTTTGTAACTTTGCATCTGACCTTTCTAGAAAATTGTGTAAGTGTTGGTTTCGACTATATACTGATTTGTTTGTTCAGGTGCAAGAGGCACTGGTATTTAAAAATCTCACTTTAATGTATTAATTCTGAAATTTAAATATTTCTGGCAAAGTTCATTTGTGCAGGCAGAAGATAATGTGTCATAGTTGTTTGATTTATACAATAAGTACATGTTCTTTATGGCCTTTCTCACCTCACTGGTTTTATTTTCTTGCTGCTCCTGTCGCATGCTTCACTGTTCCTTTCCAGTTTTTCTCTGGTTTCAGCATTAGTCATAGCCTACCTGTAACTAATATGCATGTGTTCCGTAACCCAAATCATAAGATGTATGGAAACGTTACTTATCCAACCCACTTAAATCCAAATTCTATGACATGTTGGCAAACAATGCCACATAGCAGGAAAGCACAGGGAGCAGCACTTTAGGTTCATATCCTGCTGAGGGACTCTGTACCACGCACTTATTTTTTTCTTGCTGTAATCAGATGCCTTTAGCACTGCCTGTTTTTCAGAGTCCAGGCTAATTGCTATTTCTCCGGTTACTGCTTCCCATCTTTCTGGTGTACTCCTCTGAGGTAATAGTGGGACATGATGTCAACTAGGTAATGAGTAAATTAGCAAAGACTTCTCAAAATAGGGCCTATATTGTCAGTAAAATATAGACCTCAGCAAGGGAAGTACCTTGAAATGTCATTCAATATTTCTGGCATGCCTGTGTCTTTCTGGCTCCTGTTTGAAACAGGCACTGAGAGCTAGGGGATATTACATAGCTAAAACATCTGTTAATATGCTGGAAAGTGTGCTGGATTTTACTGCTAGATTACAAATAGTGTTGTCAAACATTTATCTCTTACGTACCTTGAAGGGTGTAAAATAGTGAGTGCTTGTTCTAGCAACATTACCTCTTCTGCTGTTTCCTCTTTTTAATTTGCTAATTTGTTTTTACTGTCTATTTATTATGCTAGAGGTGATACTCACTGCTAATTTGTTTCATATAATTACTTTTTTCAATTATTAGAATTCCTTCAGTAACAGACACATCCTCACAAGCTTGAAAATACGCATGAAGTTTTACGGTAAAAGACAGCTCAGTGGTTGGGTTGCTTTTAAAAATTATTGTAGAAAATGCTGTCATTAAGACTTTTAATGTTGTCTTATTGAATATTTGACAGATGTAGAAAATACAAGTAATTCTAATGTTCTTCCACAGTTTTCACTTTTGATCCCCATGAAATTATGAGTAGAGCTGTTTTCAGTTTCAGTGCTGAGTTTACATCAGTTCTTTTGTTAAAGATGCCTGTCATCCACTCTTTGGCCAATACAGCTTATTAGCTAACATGAGTATTAGGTTTATTTAGAAACAGCAAAGTTACTGTCTTCATTGCATTTAATTAATTTGTTTTGTACCATATTATAGGCCGATGCACAAGTACAGTAATGATCTTGATTTTTGATTGTGTGCAATGCCTCTAGACGTAGTCTCAAGACAGGGCTGTGATTAAAACACATCAATCAGTTGTAAACTGAGTTATCATCAGTAACACTTATGACTGAAGAGAGTACATTGATGCTGGATTAGTTCACTTCCATTTACAGTAGCGACTATTACGAAAACGCTGTTTTAGTAGAAGTCATTTTCTGTTCTTCCCACTGCCTACACTTCCCCCATTTCCCCTAATTGAAACTCTGTTTTGATGTGATCTTAGCTGACGCTCTTTCTGACACTATCTTCTGCTACCATCGGCTTATTTTCTAGATGGGAAGCGATGGAGTTTTGCGCCTCAGTAGCTCCGCTCTAAATAACGAGTTCTTCGCATATGCAGCACAAGGGTGGAAACAGCGATTGGCAGAAGGTAACTCTCTGCTTGCTCTCAGGTTTGCCCAAGGTTAATTGTTTTTATGAAGAATGTCTCTTTTTCTACATTTGAGAAAGGCTTTTAGAATAGAAACTGTAATAGATCAGTAATTCAGCAAAAGAAAAATTGCTGATTCCATTTTGAGTTTAGAGTACATTTTTGCAGCTTGCTGTGGCAGCTGATTTTGACAGTTTAAAAAAAAAACAAACAAGTATTTTCATTAGTGTCAGCCTTGGAAACATGAATGCATGCAACTAAATCCTGCCAATATACCTTTGAAATACTGATGTTATGTGATAAATTAAACCTTTCTATGTCACTCTCCCTTTTGGTTTTCATTATTTCCATTTGGCATTGTTGGATGATTGTATCAGAAATCACTGTACATCATCACTGCATCTGCAATTTATAATTACCTATATTAAGCTAATCCGTGACAACTTTTATTCAATATGTTAGTATTTGTTTTTTAGGAGAATTTACACCAGAAATGCAGTTGCGCATCAGACAAGAGATTGAAAAGGAAAAGAAAACAGAACCTTGGAAAGAAAAATTCTTTGAAAGGTTTTATGGTGAAAAGTAAGTATTGAAGCAAATAAAAGGATTTTTTAATTTTTCTTTTGGTAGACATGAAAATATAATTCTGTGCTTCACATAGCATGGTCATGTGCTGTAAAACTTAATAAAGCAGTTATCAAGAGCAGTCCTTCCCCAATTTAAGAAGTTGTGGGTAGAATTATAGTCGCATGTCTGCACTTGCATTACAATTGCGTTTTTAAAGAGTCATAACTCATCCATAAAAATTCATTCCAAAGAGAGCTTAAGACACAAGCATGTGAATATTTTTTAATTATCTTTTAAAAGATAACATTAGGGCAATTCCTCCCTCCTGCAAAATACAAATACAGCTTCTACAGATGAGAAGACCACTAGCAATATTTCTATAATATGTTTTTATTTGTTTTATTTTTTCTAAGCTAATTCCAAAGTTTCTAAAATCAAATAGAGTTTGGGGTTTTTTGACAGAGGTGTCCCATTGGCCTGAGAAGAGTATGACAGAAGAAATATTAGCTAGAGACAAATGAAAGTGACAATGACTAATCTAATTTTAGAAGTGACATGCAAAGAGGAAATAAATACCTGACTAAAATTAAATATAGTATCATTCCAGGTGCACAACTGGGGTGAGTCAGCACAATTTCATTGATGATGATACAGAGATGGCATTCTTCAGCAGCTGAAGATTCAGTTCTTAGCTTCATTTTTTTAAAAAACCAAGTTTAAGGGGATTCACATTTTCTTCAAATCCAAGAATTTTCCTTTTAGGAATTATTTTTAAAAGTCACTTCATCAATACGTAGAATTCTATCTCTGTTTTTAAAAATATTAGGAATTTATTGTAAAGTATAAACTAGCTATTTAAAAGTTACTGATTTTTTCTTTATATTTTCAAGTATTTTTAACTATATCACAGAACCACAGAACAGATAAGGTTGGAAGGCACCACAGTGGTTCATCTGGTCCAAGATCCCATGATTAAACAGGGTCATACTAGAGCACATGGCACAGGATTGCATCCAGACAGTCTCCCTCACTGGAGACTCCACAGCCTCTCTGGGGAATCTGTTCTACTCCATGGTCACCTTCACAGTAAAGAAGTTCTTCCTCATGTTCAGGCGGGATTTCCTGTGCCTTAGTTTCTGCCCATTGCCTCTTGTCCTATTGCTTGGCACCACTGAGAAGAGCCTGGCTCCATCCTCTCGACACCTTCCCTTTAGGTACTTACCGACATTGATAAAGTCCCCTTGGTCGTGTCCTCTCAAGGCTGAACAGGCCCAGCTCAGCCTGTCCTCATCACAGAGATGCTCCAGCCCCTTAATCATCTTTGTTGCACTTCACTGGACCCATTCCAGTTCCATGTCTCTCTTGTACCGAGAACTGGACACAGCACTCCAGATGTGCCTCACCAGGGCTGAGTGGAGGGGCAGGATCGATCTGCTGGCAGTGCTGTTCCTAAAGATACCATTGGCCTTCCTGGCCACCAGGACACACTGCTGCCTCATGGACAGCTTGTTGTCCACCAGGACAGCCAGGTCCTTCCCCACAGAGCTGCTTCCCAGCAGGTCACCCCCTGCCTGTGCTGGTGCAGGGGTTATTCCTCCCCAGGTGCAGGACCCTGCACTTGCCTTTATTGAACCTCGGACAGTTCTCTGCCCATCTCTCCCCCTGTGGAGGTCCTTCTGAAGGGCTGCACAGGCTCTGGGGTATCGGCCGCTCCTCCCAGCTTTGTGTCATCAGTGAACTTGCTGAGGAGGCCCAGTAGTGAACCTTGGGGGACACCACTAGTGACAGGCGCCCAAATACACTGATTACAACCCTGTGGGACCTGCCATTCAGTCAGTTCTCAGTCTACCTCACTGTCTACTCAATCAAATTTATACACAATACTTAGCAGAAAAAATTGTGCAATGGGAGCCATCATCACATAAGTTGTCTTAGTTTTGCTGTGAGATGTTTTCCTCTTAGGAAATCCAGGGCACAGGGATCCACCCTTCATATAAGTGATTATCTTAAAGATTAACTAAAATGTTTCTGCAGTAACTACTATTTGCCTTGGACCACTGGGAAACGTAGTGAAAACAAGGCAAGAAATAGACATATCCATTTTAGTATTTTATTTTGCACACCCTTGTTAGGTGCTTTCCCCCAGTGTGAGTGTTGTTTCTACAGCACTTTATGTATAATGGAAATTCTAGGCTCTTAATGTGCCAGACTTTCTTACTGTAAAGTGCTTAATTTCTTACTAAACAGCTTTGACACTTCCGTTTACTCCAGATGTTGATACTTTTAGTATCAAAAAAATACTAGTTAGGTTTTCAGATAAAGAACGTAATGGCTTTTCATTATGCATGTCAAGGGAAGAGTCAGTGACTAGCCTTTCATGGACGAAAGGGCTGTGTAAAATACCAGTATAAGGCCTTCCACAAGAAGCAGAAGTTTATTACTAGCAATGCAGGAGTTCCTCAGTCAGAAATGACTGTCACAAGCACAGAGAATGATGCTCATAGTTCTGCAGAGCCAGCAGTCTTGCTGTGCTGGCTGAATGTTGGATACTATAGTGGTTGGCAGATAATTGCTCAGTCTGTGATGATACATGTCATTTGGTTTCATAGGTTTCTGACATCAACATTGTTATGCAAAATGTCATATTGCACATAATTTCCATTTTGACTGAAGTATTGAGTCTAGTCCCCTCCTGCCCTTACCCCTGCTTGCATTGTTTCACGTGCATTCTTCTGCTTGGCAGTTATGTAGGCAGATCTACTTTACTGACTTAAATACTTTTTCTCATTGCTTCCTGACTGAATGGTAGCTTTTGCTGCAGCTTCCACCTTGTGTTGGTTCATGGGGCAGTCCTGTGCAGGGCCAGGAGTTGGACTCAGTGATCCTTGTGGATTCTTTTCAACTCAGGATATCCTGTGATTCTCTCACCTTTTTTCCCTTTGGTTTTTAAACTAGCTTTCAGTATGATGGGGCTTTGTCTCTTTCCAGCTAGGTTGATTTGACTGAACTAGCAGAATTTATAAGCTTCCCTGAGCTGTTTCTCACATGCACTGTCTGCAAAATGAATCTGTCTCGCAAGCTGACTTGCTCACTTTACAAACATAGTAGTATTTTTGTTCTGACTCAAGCAAATTTGGTCTTCTAATATTCCATAAGCAAATCCAAGTTTTGCCTTCTACTTGGAGAAGGACCATTAATAGATGCAGAATCTTTGTAAACATTTTTATAAACTCCACAGTTGATGGCAATCAAAGACTTTTGAGTGCTTTTCCCCTGTTAGTCTAAGCATTGCATCTTGTGCTTGCTCTTCTCTGTACCCAGGCTGTTTATCGTGGGACTGTCAGTTGTAGTTTACTTCCATCTATTTCTGTTCTTTTTCCACTTCCTCATGTTTGTTCATTTTTCCTCTCTCTGACTTCCTTCAAAATACAAAGACTTATTCTGCAGTCATTTATCTAGGATTGGCTGATGCATATTGCTAGAAATCCACATTCTTCTGGCTTGTTGCTCCAAGATTACAAGGGTTATACTCTATTATGTCAATATATTATTTCTTTTCCCACTTTTGAGAGTTACATATCAGGATAGTACGATCAGCTTTATCGAAGCTTTAATTTTGGGTAGACCTCCTCTAAATTTTATTGCTGATTTAATCCTTTTCTTACTCTGTTTTTTCTCCCCCTAGTACTATTTATCACAGCACTAGAATAACTGCATTCATATATCCTTGAGTAGCTGTTTGGGTTTTTTATTGGATGACTGAGTGCCCTTAGTTTACCAGTTGAATCCTGTCCTTTGCACTTTCCCTGAAGGCTGCTTGCTGCTGTGCTCATGTTTTTGTGCTGTTTTGCAAACTTTGGGTGTCTTTTTCTCTAAGGAAGAAGACAGATCAGCTGTTTATTTTGCAGTCTGAGATTGCCTTGAACATGCTGATCTTGAGCCTTCTTTACAAAGCCTTTTTCTTCACTGCAGTTTCTTCTTCAACATGGTAGTATTTCCAATATTGAAAAAAACGATTACAATTCAGTACATGTTCTGCTGTCCTTAATCTGCTTCATCTTATTTTTCTTAGAGTTCTTTATCTTCAGTATATTACTAGAATGTGTGTATTTTGTAATGTCTCTGTGACAGTTTCATTCACCTTTATCCTGTCCTTCATTCCTTTGCTGATTTTCGATCCATAAAGATAACCATCAGGCAATATCTTTTCATGATGTAAGCCAGCTAGAGAAAATAGACCATTGATTCAGTTTTCAGTAATGGAGTGGATTTGTTTTCCCTTCTCATTTTCCTGAGATAACTTTTGCTCCTTAACACAAGGAATTTTAGGGGGAGCTACTCACCTAAATCTAGGTAAACTAAACTTTATTCACCTGAACTTAGAACCTAAATTTAGACTGTATGGGGAACATAGAGAAGAAAGCCACATCTTCTGAGATGCATTCGATGTGGGAAATGTGACTTTGCTGCTCTGAATTGCTCTCTAGAGGATCCTTCCTCAGCGTATTGATGGCGTAGGGAGACTTTGTTCATGTTAAGTGTCTGGCAGTAGGCAATACTAATAATAAAGTGTGCTTTTTGGGATGCTAGTTCTAGGCTGGGATGGTTTGGGTTTGTTTTTTTTTTTCTTTGTGTGTGTATAGCTCTCACTGTAATACTGCTGTTTAGTACTTTTAAAATGCACATCCACCGATTTTGGTTTTTTGCCTGTTTTGTACTTTCCTGTGAACAGGCCTTTGTGATCTCTATCCTCTGGCTACACACTGACAAGCAAATTTGCTTTCATAGCTTCTGAGTATCTTTTATGCTTGCTTGTTTCCATTTCATTCTTTATTTTCTGATTAAAATGATAACAGAGACCTGTTTATTAGATTAGAAGATCCTTAAGACCATGAAATTTCTTTTAAGGCCTCCCGCCAAGCTTTTGTGTATTTTCTACTATTACAGAATTGCTGAGGCATAAAGTCTGCTTGGAAAATCTTACTAAAGATGCTGAATGCCTGTACTCCCACTGGCCTTAGAAGGAAATGAGGATGTCAGAGCACATACATTTTTTATAATAACCTTTTTTATCATCTCTGGGCTTTAGTTTTGTTTTGGGGTTTTTTGTGGATTTTTTAATTCTGCTGAAGTAATAAAACTTTATTTAAACTAGTATTTTCAGGATCAAAGGTAAAAAAAACCTTCAGAGAGATACATAGTATACATGGTTCCTTTGCACTTATCCCTGAGAATGAATGCATAGATTATAAATATGTATCTTTTAGCTCCTTAAGAATGTTAGACTTCTGTCACATTGCTGGCTGTGTTGACCCTAAAAGCAGATGAAGGAGGGAAAAAGGGATTTCCTTTTCAACAGTTACTGCCAGAAGTTGTGCATTTCTTCTGCAATGGATGCTCTACTAGCGTTGCAGTATTGTGCTGGTGGTAAAAAAAAAACACAAAAAAACAAAACCAACAAAGTAAAAAACAAAACAAATCAAAAAACTCAAGCAGGAATATAAACAGTGTGAATAGTGGTAAATCTGTGTAGCTTGCTTTTTTGTCTCATTCAGGTGTCAAATAGTTAAGTAATGAATAATAGATTATTTATTTTTAAAATATTCATGGTTTTTAACACTTGTAAGAAAATCTCAGTAGTTAGGTTTCCAAAATACGTAAAACTGTATATAAATTAGTTAGCCACCACTTAAGGAAGCCGCTGTTTTAAACTAGAAAAGATGTATTTTTTGTAAATAAAGGACGTGGGTGAGGAAGGTAATCCTATTCTCTTATCCTTTATGTGATGAAAATACCTATTTTAATTTGTGTTTGTTCTTTAGATTGGGAATGTCAAGAGGAGAATCAATGAAACTCACTGCAGTGCAGAAGAGTGATGAAAATGAAAGCAATTCTTTGTGCGGATCTTCTGGCACACCTGGTCCTTCTAAGCAAGCAACCTTTGAGGATCAAGAGGAGAAAAGTGCTAAAACTCCACCTTTACCAGAGAGAGATTTTAGTCCATCTCATTGTAGTATGGAGCAGGTTCCTATCAAGGATCTAGCAGCAGATTCTGAGGATATACTGATACCTGAAGAATCTGTCATTCAGGAGGAAATTGCTGAAGAGGTCGAGACAAGTATTTGTGAATGCCAAGAGGAGAACCATAAGCCAGAACATGAGTTTTCTGAGGAGTCTGTAAGTCCAGCTGGCACAAACGACGAAACAGAAGCAGTACAGCTTGCAGACAGCACTGAGTCCTGTGTCATGATGAATGATGTAACTGATACTGTATCTCACATTGAAATTAAAGTAGAGTTGAAGTCAGAATGCCCTCAGGAGGAGATGTCAGTTGTGATAGATCAGCTGGAGGATTGCATATCACCAGCACGATCAGCTTCATCCACAAACTCTGTCAGCGGTACAGCTGAGAAGGATTCTGAGTCTGCAAAAGAGCTAATTGTGCCAGAAATGCAAAGTGCTGCTCTGGAAGGCTCCTTGTTCACTGGGGGAGGCATTGCAGTGGATATGGAGCTTCACAGTGACCCTGAGGAACAGCTGTCTGAGAATGCTTGTATTTCTGAAACTTCCTTTTCCTCTGGAAGTCCAGAAGTTTGTATTGCCTCTCCTGGAGGAGACACTCAGTCAACTTCAGAAGAGCCCTGTACTCCAGCATCTCTGGAAACAGCTTGCTCATCTGAAGTGTCCAGTACTGAAAACATTGAAGGTGATATTCAGCAAAAGGCCACTGACGAAAACTTGCACATAACCTTAATGTCGGAAATCTCTCCGATGTCCACCTCACCTGTAACCTCAGAAGCATCTCTGATGTCAAATTTACCTTTAACATCAGAGGCATCACCAGCTTCTAACTTACCTTTAACATCAGAAACATCTCCAATGTCTGATTTGCCTTTAACATCAGAAACATCTTCAGTGTCTTCTGTTCTTCTAACTTCTGAAACATTTGTGACAAATAGTTTGCCTCTTCCGTCAGAGATATCTCCAGTTTCTAATTCCCCAAGGAGTGAAAGACTTACTCTGCAGCAAAGAAAATCACCATGTTTGTTGGAAGACTCCCTTCCCACTCTGAAAGAAGAAAGCTCTGTCATTCCTAAGGTGGTTCAAGAAGAGAATCTTGTTCAGCCAAAACAACTTCAGAGTGCCCCTGAAAATATGAAAGTTGGTCCACTAACAATTATACCTGATACTAAAGTCTTGGAAGAGTCCCAAAGCAAAAACCTCAGTCATCAGCCATGTAAGTCACATTCTGAAATTGAGAAATCCTACATTGCGTCCCTCCCAGAACACACTCCCCCAGAGGTGATCAAAAATAAAAATCACAGTGTTCAGCAAAGAGGTGACAAGAAAGGTACCCTCTTGCCCTCAGAGGTATCTGTCTTATCAGAAGGGTCACTTGGCAAAAATAACGAATTGCTTCCATCAAAGCCACATGATAAACTATATACCTCATCTCTAGAGAAAGCTACGTTCTCTGAAGTGTGCAGAAGTAAATCTCACAAGCTAACAGGCAGCACCCAAAGTCGTCTCGAGAGTTCACATTCTTCCAAGTCATTAGAGCCCACAAAGTCACCGGAAGCAAGAAATGAAAGTAGAGACCCAGAGATCCCAAAGAGGAAAACAGCAGAACAGCACAGTTTTGGAATCTGTAAAGAGAAGAGAGCTAGAATAGATGATGATCAGCCCAACCGTAATGCTTCATCAACGAGTCCATCTGATAAAGAACAGCCACCCAGAGAGGAACCACGAGTTCCACCCCTTAAGGTAAAGTAATGAATAAACAGGGTGGCTTGGAAATAAAAGGTTTATCATCTCTCTCTATGAACTGCATACCGGCACAGTGCATGGTGTATTTTTTATGGATGTATAAGGGCTGTTAGTACTGATGGCTTTGTTTTACTATTACATTTATACCATGCCAAGTTACTTCTGATACAAATATATCTACTGTTGTTCAGTAAGGATCTTTGCTTAAAAATTTATTTTGAATGTGGGAAAGCTTTCCAGCATCTATGGCTTAATCAAATTCAAGATCTTCCCCATCAGTCACACGCAGTACCTGTTATTCTAATTGTCCATCTGTATTTTGTGCTTGTTCTCCTGTGGATGTCTTCTCCAGCAAGCATGAATAATAAATGTTAAAGTAAGCAATACTTAGAAAAACAACCAGCACCTTAATCCAGCGAGAGAACCAAGAGTCAGAATAGCTGAAGATGCTTTTGCAAGCCTAGGGCTTGGGGTAGGCTGAAATATAATATTTCCCTGTAGAATTAACTGGAATCAGAGGCCTAGCAGGGGGAAGTATCTGATTGATATAGGTATAGATGGCTTTGTTAATGGCAAAGCAAAAGGTAAAAAAAATATACCACCTAAGCAAACACTTCTATGTGTATCATTCTGCTGTGTAAGAAAGTATATTTCAGTTGAAAAGGGTTTTTTTCATAACAGAGTTCTGTAGATTTAGTTATATATAGGCTCAGTGTTCTGACCCTTTTAATTTTGTACTTGATGACATCAGCCAAGTTTAAGATCCAATTTGCTGCATTTAAGCCATTGACTTTGCAATACTAGTTCCTGATTATTCAGAAATGCCCTTTTCTGCATTTATTTTTAACTGCTGCAGTCACTGAACATTGTTAATATGGCCGGGAGGGCAAATAGACTGACTGCTTTAATCACTAGTGCAGAAGCATATTTCAGCTAATTTATTTTTAAGAGCAGTGATGCAATTGGAAGTTAGCTCCACTCTGAGTTTAGTGATATTCTTTCATATTTAGAAGGTGTCTATCTAGCCTAATAAAGTCTAATAACTCTCTAAGCATAAAGGAAAATAGATCACTAGGGAATTTAAAAAAGTCATTACTATAATACTAAGAAAAATAACCAAGCGCTTAGAGCTCTAGGAGTTCTGCAAAATGGAAACTGAAAAGAGTTGCCCTGAAACAGAAAGCAAAATATTTCTAAGAATTTTGGGTGGTCAATTCTAGTATGTTTTTTATGTAACAAATATTTGGCTCTTGTATCATCTCACCAAGAAACCCCCATCCTTTGTAATTCAAAGGAGAAATAAGTCATTCTGCTATATGGCTGTCACTTCCCATCATATCTGATGTATACTTTTTCTACAAATACTACCTACTTTTCTTCTCAGTTCCTTTCAGAAGATAAGTCATAGCATTAACCGCTAAGTCCTATTACTATGGACAGCCAGTAGACATATGTCCATTTCAAGAAACTGAATTTTTTTGCCAACCTTGGGGTATTCTGAGAGAGTGTATGAGCTACAAAGTGGTTCTAAGACTCTTAATAAGACTCTTAATAAGACTCTAAGACTCTGAAAAAAAAATATGCCTAATTGGAAACATCCTAATAATTCCAGTGATTTTACAAGTTACTATTTTGCTGAAAGTACTAGGTATTTAATTTTTTAATATTTGTGGGTTTAATATTTATAGGCTTGAGGATTTAAGTTTTGAAGTGCAGCAGTGTAGGATTTATCCAGGGATGTACTACAGTGAGTCTTTTAAAAATGCAAGTGAGGAAGGGAACGACATATCCTTTAGTAACTCACTTCTTTTACACCTCTTAAATCCTCTGTGGTGGAACTTGGAAAGCAGGCTCAGTGGAGATACCACCACATACTATTTAAAGGCAAGATTTGTTGTCTGGTGTATAAGCAAAATGCAGGTTTTTCCTGATGTCTTGATCTTTGGAGACCAAGGAGAAAAGCACTACATGATCATTACTTTTTCACATGTTTGCAGGAGGGGGTTGCTTGTAGGTTCTTGTCCAGTGTCACTGCACGGGGCTTTCTGATTGTCTCAGGTAGATGCACTGCGTATAAAACAGGTCTGACAAATTGTGTCAGATAAGCGTCATGTTGTCATCCAGTTCAATCTTTTTTCCTGTCAGAAGGATCAGTGTGAGTAGGCTAATACAGGTGTCAGTTATTCACTCTGGAGGATGGTAAAATACTGAAGCATAAATATCATTAATTTTTAGCAGTTTTCTGTCCACCTGCACTGAACAGTAATTCCCTTCATTACCTTTCTCTGACCCTTAAAGGGACAGCTGGTTATTTTAGTGACCTGATGATCTCATTAAAATTTACTGTGTTTTTTCTTCCTTTAGATTCAGCTTTCAAAAATTGGACCACCTTTTATCATCAAGAGCCAACCTGTTTCTAAACCAGAACCTCGAGTTTCCCCAACTACATCAGTCAGCAGTGGGAGAAACACTGGGGCTAGAACTCTGGCAGATATCAAAGCAAGAGCTCAGCAAGCAAGAGCCCAAAGAGAAGCTGCAGCTGCAGCAGCCGTGGCAGCAGCTGCGAGCATTGTCTCTGGAGCAATGGGGACCCCATGCGAAGGTGGAAAGACAAGAACACTGGCACACATCAAGGAGCAAACAAAGGCCAAGCTATTTGCAAAGCATCAAGCCAGAGCTCATTTACTCCAGACTAATAAAGAATCAAAGTCGCAGTTCAGCTCAAAGGAAAGTAGTACCTCATCTCTGGAGATACCAACAACTACTGACACAAAGATTGAAGGTTCTACTGGTGTCATTATAGTTAATCCTAACTGCAGGTCCCCTAGCAACAAGTCTTCTCATCACCGTGAGACCTCCACTTTATTGCAGCAGTCCCTTAACACAGCTACATTACCAGAAACTGCTACTGAGATATCTGTGCACAGTTCTGATGAAAATATACCTGTGCCACAATTGTGTGAGAAAATTATTTCATCTACCTCTACTGAAAGTAACAGTGTGCCAGTGCTTTATAATAAAAGTTCAGTCTCTGTGTGTGTTTGCAGCCCTGCTATGTCTGGAGCAATTAAAGAACTTTCTTTTGCAAGTTCTGTTGATAAATCCTCTGTGTTAATGTCTGTTGACAGCGCAAACACAGCAATTTCAGCTTGTAATATAAATACGCTGAAAACCATCCAAGGGGCTGATACTCCATGCATAACTGTTGGACCAAAATGTATTGATAACAGTAATGTCTCCATAGACAACACAGTCTTATCAAACGCCATCAATGACAAAAGGTTGCCACTACCCAGTAGCAATGTGAATAACGCAGTCTCCGGTCATTACGCCACTGTGCCAGCTTCATCTATTGCAAGTAACTTGCCAAATCATCTCCCTGGTAGCTCTGTTCTGATTCCCCCAGTGGGGGCTACCAACAGATTTCCGTCTGATAAGATAGCCATAACCGGGTGTAGCGAGCAGAGCACTGTCTCCATCCACACTACCGCCAGGTCAGCTTTAAGTTGCGGCGAGGCCCTTGCAGCAGCAGATCCTGTTGCAAGGCCACCCATTTCAATGTTTACTGGTAACATGGTGACAATAAGCTCTTACGATAACGCTACTAAATTGAATGCTGATCTCTTAGAAAAAAGCTCTGGAGCACGAAACCGGATGGATCTCTCTGGTAAATCTCAGCCACTGAGCTTTGCGCAAACTGCCATGAATAGGTCTATACCATGCAAAGTCATTGTTGACCACACTACAAATCAGAATTCCAGTCTGTCACTTTCTGCCTCTATTGAAAATGCAGAGAACAGCATTGACCTGCAGAGCAGACCTGTAAGGACAGAAGCTGCCTTACAAAGTATAGCCTGTCCTCAGGTGTCAGTCATAAGCAGGCCTGAGGTGGTCCCTAATGAAAACCTTGAGCACAGCTCTAGCTTTATCACCATTGCAGCAAAGCAAGACAGCAAAAACTTGCAGGCAGGTTGTTCAAGTCTTCGAGAAGTGCCTCTTGCTCCTCAAGATAAATTAATTGAGGTGGTTACTACCAGCCAAGGCTTTGCTGAGCAATTAAGAGGTCCTTCAGCACTGAAAAATGAAGCCAATGCTGCCTGTGCCAATCAGTACAACACTAACAATAGAATTTGTTGGCGTGATGAGGAGGCAATGAATACAG
Organism: Origma solitaria; assembly: GCA_013397895.1. Classification (NCBI taxonomy): domain Eukaryota; kingdom Metazoa; phylum Chordata; class Aves; order Passeriformes; family Acanthizidae; genus Origma; species Origma solitaria. Next base: position 37,197 of record VZRL01002850.1, read on the forward strand.
ACCAGCCAGTGGTCAGCCATCTTACCTCTGGTAAGCATAAGGAATACGCAGAGCAAAACTGCTTGAAAAATGTCAAAAGCGAACCTTCCAGTTACACACAAATGTCAGAACTGCAATCCAGGAGTCTTTTGACAAGCATTGCTGTTCCTGTTAAATCAGAAACTAATGAGTCTGACAAGTGCTTCAGGATGGACACTGAGGATTTTACAGGGCATGAAATGCCTGCCCAGACTGCAGAAATAGCCACGAGTGTGCAGCCACCGCAGACCTCCAAGACATCCATCGCGGACTCCATGGAAGACTCCCTGTCCCTGACAACAGAAACCCTGAAGAGAGTTACGAGTGCCGGGGGCTCTAGCTGTCGCTTGTCGTCAGTGGAGGCCAACAATCCTTTAGTGACACAGTTACTGCAAGGCAATCTGCCTTTAGAAAAAGTGCTGCCGCAGCCCAGATCAGGAGCCAAACTAGAAATTAACAGGCTTCCCTTGCCTTTGCAAACTACCTCAGTATGTAAAACAGCAGTGGCCGAGAGAAATATTGTTGAACATGCTTCCAACTCTCCTAATCCAGATGGTAAAGGATTTACAGCAGGCAGCATAGCCCCGCTACAAATCAGAAAACGTGAAAACCATCCGAAAAAGAGGATGGCCAGGACTATAGGGGAACATGCTCAAATTAAATGTGAGCCTGGGAAGGTGTCAATGGACACAGATGTTAAAGTGGCTCCTTGTGTAATTAGTTCCAGCATGAATCAGCTAGGGCACGGACAGCCATTTAAGCAGGAGTGGCTTAACAAACACGCCATTCAGAGCCGGATTGCTCACAGCCCAGAGATCAAGCAGCAGAAGAGACCATTGCCTTCATGCAGCTTCCAGCAGAGCTTATTTCACATTGATAAAAATGGCAGCTTTCACGCAGAAGCCAGTACCTCACACAGACAGCATTTTTACCAAATGTCCATGGCTGCAAGAGGCCCCATTCCTACGGCAGCTTTGTTGCAAACTACTTCAAAAGGCCCACCTGGCTGCAACACATTTGCTTTTAGCAGACACCTGGAACAGAAGGGCTTGGGAGATGTGAATATTTCTACAGCAGCTCACCAGCTGAGGCTAGGAAGTGTGTTTTCCCCTAATATTCAGATTAAGGAAGGTGATGACATTGCCAGTGCCTCTCAAACTCTGCAGAGTAAAACATTAGCGCATCCCTCTATTCCCCCTCCGCCCCTGCCACCTCCTCCCCCTCCTCACCCAAATGCCGAAGTCCCCTCTGATCAAAAACAACCGACAGTTACTATGGAAACCACTAAAAGACTTAGTTGGCCTCAGCCAGCAAGCATCTGTAGCAATATAAAATCTGAACCTATTTCTTTTGAGGAAGGTTTAAGCAGCAGCTGCGAACTGGGCATGAAACAAGCTTCCTATGATCAGAACGAAGTGAAAGAACAGTTAAAAGCGTTTGCATTAAAAAATGCAGATTTCTCTTCCTATTTACTTTCTGAGCCGCAGAAGCCTTTTACCCAACTTGCTGCTCAGAAAATACAGACACAGCACCCACAGCAGCAGCAGCAGCAGCAGCAGCAGCAGCTCTGTGGAAATTATCCAACAATACACTTTGGTAGCACAAGCTTCAAAAGGGCAGCATCTGCAATTGAGAAATCGATTGGGATTTTAGGAAGTGGTTCAAACACTGCCACAGGCCTGTCTAACCAGAACGCGCAGATCCCGGTTCAGAAATTTGCTGACAGCAGCAATGCCGATGAACTGGAACTGAAATGCTCTTGCAGGCTGAAAGCCATGATCGTGTGCAAAGGCTGCGGAGCCTTCTGTCATGATGACTGCATAGGGCCTTCCAAACTGTGTGTAGCTTGTCTGGTGGTGCGGTAGGAGCTGAATCAAAGATGCAGTATCCCTTATCAACATGGGAGAGCAGGACAAAGGAACAGAGAAATTGGAACAGTTTAGGCCACTAATGGTTTGCAATTAGTGGATTGATTTTATTTTTTTTTTAACTGTTTTTTTTTCTTCTACGTGGTGCTTTCAGAACTAGTTATTCCTGCCTGAGTGCCATTTTCTGGGAAGAAGAGGAAACCTGTAGAAGTAGTTAAAAAAAAAAGATAGCCTTGTTACTGAAGCTTGTATGAGCTCTCTTGCTGTGCTAAAAAAAAAAAAAAAAGAAAAATGCATTAATGCATGTCATTCGTAGCTTCTATTTATTTGCACAAAGTGCAGCACATTTTTTGTCCACTTTTTGATAGCTGATATGAGCTGCAAGTTAAAGATCAGCGGAAGAATAGCACTGTAAGAAGTGGAGTAACTATGCAGACTGAATAACACACTGAATAGCAACTGGTTTGAGGGGGGTAGTGGCAAGGTGCGGGGTGCCAACCATTGTAGCTTCAAAGTCAGTTTGCAGTTTTTCTGCTGACAAGATTGTTTTCTTCAACTGACTTTCACTATCTAGGGCTAAAATATAATCCCTTCTCCTAACAAAAGGAATTTGAAAGAGGAATTTAGATTGTTAGAGAAGTTTCTTTATGTGCCTGCCAGGGACTGTGGAACTCAAATCTTACTCATCATCTCTTCTTGTTGATTCCTTGAGAAAGATTTGTATATGTGATGAGTTAGTGGGACCAACACTGGAAACACATTGGCTTCAGTCTGGAGAAAGTAACTTCTCTGCTGGAGATTCGAAACCTCTTTTCTCTTCCCGGTTCTCACTCAAATGGTCTTTATTTGTATTTGTCGCTCTAATCTGTCCACTAGGTTTTTCAGTCCCGAATATATATAAAAATAAGGTCGGCCTTAGGTCATTGGTTCTCAACGTTGTAGCCTTTCTGTGGCCTAAAAATGATGCATTCTTCTGATGAATGAATAGGGAAAGATTTTAATTGCGTATTGGTTGAATGTTGGATTATAATTTCTTTTTCTTCTTATGGGAGTTACTCTATTTAAATAACATCTCAGAGTTTTGCCATTTAAAGTCTAGGATTACTTACAATGCTGACTTCTTTTTTCTCAAAGGAAGTCAGACCCTTTTAGAAATTTGGAAGCAAAATGTATTTTTAAAAGGGATACTGCATCTTTAAAGTAACCTTCAGTATTTATCCAGTACTGTATTTACATTCAGGAATATAGCTGCATTCCAGATGTGCTAGCCACCATAACAGCAGAAAAGAAAAATGGTGATTTTGGAGTCCTATTCACCTAAAAGGAAAATATTATAAAGGGATAAAGCACATGCAGTTGCTGGGGAGATGAAAACACCTTGGGGTTTTTTTACTCCCACTTCAAGAGCGCAAAATGTGGAGTTCAAGTTGTCCATCTGCCAATATGTGGTTGGGTCTGCCCAAATGTTAGCATCAAGAGAAACGTTTTTTTTAGCATCACAGTAGAACCTCACTAATCCAAAGACCTTACAGCCTACCCAAGAAAACTGATTTTCCTTGCACGGTTTTAAGAGAGCAGTGTAGTCAGAATGTGTGAGATGTAAGGCTGCTTGGTTTCATTATGCAGTGAACTGTTGCATTCTGAAGGACTAATGCGGATGACAGAACTACATTTAGGAAATGAAAAGTATGCTATATTTTAGAGTATACTTTTTTAATTGGATCTTTGTGTACTTATTCATCAGCTGTAACTGGTCTCCCTGACTCGGGTGCGTATTAGTGAGGTTCTGCTGAATGAAGGAACCACATTTATTTTCTTGCGGGACCATTTTCACAAACACGAAAAATGCCGTTTATTGTCTTAAAAATGAGCTGGAATATCTACAACATACATTCCTGTCATAGGAAGCTCTATGGTGCACCTTGATGTTCTCTTTTATTGTAATTAGCAACATATCAATATTATTTTTGACACTGTGTGGTACAAAGGCCATTTGTAATAACTAGCAAATTTGTTGCTGATACAATAATACATTTTTTTTCTATACAAAAGTGCTCCTTAATATGACATGTAAACTAAGGAACGGCTTCTCAGCACTTTCAGGTCTTCTGGTAGGAAAATAACACAGCCAAGCAAAAACCTAAATGAATCAACCAAGTAAAAGTTAGTAAACAAGTGAAAATTAGCATCCACTGATATGCCAGCTGCTGGCAAAACATAACTGGGCAATACTCATAAGTAAGCATGAGTGTGGTGAGTTAATGCATATCAGATTCATATTTGAGGAGCCTTTGTATTGGAATTGTATTGCATTGTATTTATACTTGGTAGAGCTAGGATACTTCTATTTAAAAAAAAAAATAAAAGAGAGCAAGCAGTCTTAGACTTCTCTTTGCCTATGTTTATATAAGCCTGCTGGGAATCCATATTTCTAGCTCAGGTTTTCCTGTCCACAGCACATAAGTCAATATTTGTTTGTACTTGCATCTTGAAATAGTTCTTGTATTGACTGACATAATGCAGAAATAGGTTCTGGCCACAACATAGTTTTACTTTGTTCAAAGAGTAAGAGTGTGACTAATGTGATAGGTCACTCATTCATGTCATATTGTCATTTTTGTATCAGGATTGCAACTTGCATGTGTAAGGTCATGATAAAATGTATTTAAAATGGCATTAGACTGGATGGTGCTATGTTACATAACACAACTGACCAAATTCTTACATAGTCCAGTTCCACTCCTTTCATTCTTGAGTCATTGGAGTGGCACCAAGAATAAATTTGAGCAATTAGTTAGCAACAGTGGTGAAATGTTGTTACAGATTAGGTTTAGAGTATGAAAATACTCAAAAGCAACCACAGTGATATGAGAGCCTGATTTAATCCTAGTGCGACTGAAAACCTTACCTTGATTTTAATATCACAACAAATGCTTAGGGGAGGGTGACTCTAGGTCTTTGATAAGAACCCAGTCACATTTTGACATTAGTTTTGAATTACTTCTTTTTTGTCGTCATTTGATTGTTCAGGTTTCAGGCTCAATGTCATCGTGTTTTCTAATGACCATGCAGTTTGCACCATGGGGTGTTAATAGTTTATGCACTGAAAAGTGGTGAAAGAATTACTTAAGAACACACTGCTCTGTGTTTGTGTGTACGTACGTATGTGTCCCAGTGCCCAGCATGTACAATTTACCTTTTTTTTTTTTTTAAATCTCCAAAGTTCTTCCCCTACTCCTACCCCTGGAGCAGCACTTTTGGGTGAGAGGGAGAAACGCTTTTTTCTTTCCTCTCTCTTTACTGTTTTAATTGCATACCTGTGAGATATGCAGATAACGTTAGGGCATTTGCAGTGAGTGTGTTTGTGTGTTTCTGTTCTGAAATAATTTTCCAAGCAGAAACTCCCTTTGAAATAATGTTAAAAAAATAATTAAGAAATGGTGAACTGGATGCTCCCTGTTTGCATTTTATTTATCTGCTGAGATCTAGTACATGAAATAGCATTTAAAAGACAAAAATAAAGGTTGAGCCATAAAGCGAAAGGTATATTCTCTGTACTATAGGCTTTCTTCTTGAGGGTGGTGCATGTTGTCAGGGTAAGCTACAGAACCTGCAGATGGTTTTTCAGGGCCCTGCAATTCCTTGCACAGTTTTTAAGCTGGTGCATATGGTGCTTTATAATGCAATTTCTGAAGTAAAATTACCTTATGCTGCACCCCCTTCCCCTTATGAACACACGCACAATTTCAGAATCGTTATTGTAGCCTCTGGTTTAGCAGTTTCTCCAAGGTGTGGTGAAGCACCAGGATAAACACTCGAGATGAGCTGAGAAGTGTCACCAAAAGGGATCATTTTAGCTGACACACGTGAAGGGCCCTGCTCTGAACACTGAATGACTTCTGCAGTCTCCTGGCAGCAGCGCAGCGGTTCATCTTCCGTGGCACTGCGGAACACTGGGGGGGAAAGCAACGAAATATTCAGTGGATTTATCATGGACCTGTGTAGCTAAATGTTTCTGAATCTTTGAAATCCTGTTGTCTTCGGTCATCATGCTTTGTCACTGTAAAACCAACGAAAAGAAAAAAAAGCATTTTTTAGTCTAATTTAAGGAGCTGCTTCTTTTATAACACATAATATTTCGCTTTGTACTATATTTGATAGTTAAAGAATAATTTAGTCCGTAGAATAACTTTGTTGTATTTGTACTGTTCATGAATGTTACAAGAAAAGTGCTTTACTTTGTTGCCATAATTCTCTTGTACTGCTGTAAAATATCTTTTCTGCTTTATGGAAACTTAACTCAATTCACATTTTCAGTACAGGGTTTTTTGTGTGTATGTATTTTTTTTTTTGTCAGTATTCTGAATGTTTACATCTGTTCAACATTAGCCATTCTATGCCTTTACAGGGCAGTATTACTCCTGCAGTATAACAGCAATGTGAAATCCACTCGTACCTAACATGCATGAGAAATACAGATTTATTGGGGAGATCCCTAACGTGCATAGATATTTTTTCTATCCACATTCAGTGAAGTAAATACCCTCCTTCAGTCCTCTACCAAAGAAAATGTTATTCCCACAGGACAAGCTCGGAAAGTGGTTCTCTGAATCTTCAGAAGGGGGTGTAGTTGGTTTCAGCAAGATTGCTACAGTTTAATGCTGTTATCCTTTGCTTTGTTACCCCACCAGATGTGACTGGGTAAAACAAGCATTTTAGCAATTTTTTGTGTTTCAAGACAGTGTTTTGTTTAGAATTCAGGGATCATGCTTTCTTTAATGGTGCTGTTTGTTTTATTATTTTTTTTAAGAAAACAAACTTTTGTTGCCTACAGAAATGACAATTCACAAAACCATAAATTAAATAAAATAATTTGTCTTCATAACTTTTCTCCCTTTCCTTTCCCCCTTCCCTGTCCCTTGAAAATAACAACTTGGGCTTCAATATTAAAATATTCTGGAAAAAAAATAAAGAGATAAAATAATATTTGTCATTTGTTTATTTATTTTATGTTCAGTGCCTTAGGCAGGAGATCCTGTTTGTGCACGTCCATTGTATGTACAAGTTGATGAACTGAAAATGTGAGAGAAAAATCAGCCCTTTGTAAAGGATTTTTCAATTATGATGATGTAAGGCACAGTTTGAAAGACTTCTGATGTAATTCGAGTATTAATCATCTTATACTAGTAAAATAAATGTAGGTGTTATATATTAATTCTTTTAAGTAGAATAGTTTGTGGATGAAAGTGATGATATTACTTTGGGTAGTTTATCCTGGGTATATTTTATTGCTTTGCCTCTGTCTGCAACCTCATCCAGAGCATCCTTAACAGCAGCAACCATCCCAGCTTGCACTTCTCTGATTTCCCATCCCCACAGCAGAAGAAATTAAATGTCCATGGTGCATGAAAGGCATCCAGTCCAAGTTATATTCCTCAAAGCAATTATCTCTTCAGGTCTGGAAGGCCTTCCTGAAATGGAACTTCAGTAGCCATTATATTAAAATTTTTAAGAATCAAACATTTTCATCATGTTAATCTGCAAAGAGAGCTTTGAGTACTGATGGTGAGGGTGCAAATGTTGCAGGGTGGATAACAAACAGCTTTTTCACAGGCTTGCTCAGAAATATCAGAACTAAACACCATCTTTTGTCCAGCCTCCTGTCATTATTATTTCAGATGTGATACCATCTGAGGGTCTTGTTAGCAGCAGATGACAGCCCTGTCTGCCAGAATCTGTCCAAATGCAGAACGAAGGCAATATCAACCTCAGTAGTTTATAATACATTGACCTTTTTTCATATCCAATACCCACCTGGCAAACTCCCTCAATCTCTACTGTCATGCAGATTATTTAACTTACTTTTTTCTCCTTAGAATTTACTTTTGGCATGGGCCTGTGCCAAAGCAGGGACCTGCTTCTGACAGCAACAGTTTCTCTTTTTACTATTTTATTTTTCATCAAGTGTAATGTAAATCATTCTATTAAACCTGGACTAGCTGAATATTCACTTTTGTCCTTTTTTGTAATTTTAAACCTGTGAAATATTTTCTTTCATTTTTATTCTGTCTTATAAGTATTCTGTTTTCCGAGGGGTTTTCTACGGACCTTGTGGAGTTGCTGAGCGCAGCCTTTCCCTGGCAGCTCCGCCAGCAGATGGCATCCGCAGAAAACAGGAGGCTGTGGTCTCCAAGCGTTCCTGTCCCTCGGCAAGAGAGCACAGAAAGCCTGTCGTGAATACACAGGCTTGCTGGGTTCATGCTCCTTTCGTGCAGGGCTTTAGGTGTACAGAAAACAGGCCTTCCTTCCCCCTCCCCAGTCCTGGAACTTGGCTTTCAGTAGAAATGATGCCCTGAAGCTCACATCATCCTTTCCTGCATTTGGCACTGTCTGAGTCGTGCAGTCTGGAATTGAAGTACTGATACACTGGAAAAAATTCTTCCCCAGGCCAGAGCCAGAGCTTTTTTTTCCCCCTCCTTGCAGTTTCCTTTGTCACTCATGGATGAAGAGCGGCAGCAGCAAAGCTCTTTGTATGGAGGTGCTCCACAGAATATATATTGAAGGTATTACCACAGCTTGATGTGCAGAGGGTGTGCTGTTATTGAGCCTCACCTTTGTTGGATGACAGGACTTGCAGTGGAAGGACCATCAAGGTGCAATCATGGATTGGTTTAGGTTGGAAGAAATCGTAAAAACCATCTGGTTCCGACTCCCCTGCCATGGGGAGGGACACCTCCCACTAGACCAGGTTGCTCAAAGTCCCATCCAGCCTGACCTTGAACACTTTCAGGGACAGGGCATCCACAGCTTCTCTGGGCAGCCTGTTCCAGTATTGCACCACCCTCATAGCAGAGAATTTCTTATTAATATCTAATTGAAACATACCTAAATCTAATCTAAACCTATCAGTTTCAAATACTGTGGAGCACCACTGCCTTGGAGACAACTTTCCATGATAAGGAAGGTAGACAGTCACGTTACCTGCTGGTAACTGCTTGTGGAGGCAGAGGACATTATTTGTACAGCTGGGTTTTTATAGAAGCTGAGCTATACATAGAAATAAAACAACATTCACTGAGGTAATTCAGACACCTGGACATTGGCACTCTGCAAATACATAGAAGGCACTGATAAGGGAAGTTTGTATCTCAGTTAAATGTCAGGCATTTGCTTTTAAGTACTGAAGGTTCGTGCTTGGAGCTTGGGAAGTGCCTCTTGATTCACCATCCGTGATGAAATCAACAGTTGTTTCACATAGTCATGGGGGAAAAATACCTGGATTGTACATTTTGGAAGCTGATGACACTGGATTAATGTGAGTTTCTATGTACAGGTCACTTTTCTGTTTGATGTCTTTTGTCCTGATCTTGTAGAGCTTAGTTCATCCATCAGTTTTGTCTCCGTATCTTTCCAACAAAAACTGAGAGCTTTCTTCCAGTATCTCTGGCAGCCTCATGCATCTGCCAGCAGGGCAGAAAATAGTTAAATATCCCACATAGAAAAAAAGCATATTTGTAAATAAACTAATTATACTGGGTAGTTGACTTCTATTATTAAGAAATCACTGTGATATTGAGAAAATAAATTACTGTTAATATCAATTTAAAGGGAGAGATGTGAGGGGTTTTTTAAATACTGGTCCTTGGTGTAGTCTTAGTTGCTTCTCATTCCCAGCTGCTCAGATCCATTCAGCAAATGACTTTTTCATTCCCCTTGATAGTCAATTCTCAGCCCAACCTCTGTCATGGCAGAATCTTTGCTACTGCTGTGTGCATTTCTGGCATTTAAGGAAGCAAATCTGGGCAATGGCTGTGAGACTTGTATGCAGTGCCTCAATCTTCACTCATTTACTTCTGCATTGTGCAGAATAAGATGGTATGTTGGGGGAAGAAAATAGAATTAGCTATGAAAATGCATTTACACATGTTCCTTGACTTCCTTTAGGTTACTGAGTGGGAAAGTCCACTCCTAAGTTTTTTTAATGAGTGTGAGCAGGAGCTGACCTGCAGGAGTCAGAATAGACCATAGTCCCAAATTCCATCCAGAAGTGAGCATTTACGGTTCAGCAAGTCCAGAGTGTCCTCAGAATATTAGGAGAACATAACCAACAGAGAAAAATACACAAAATTGTTAAGGTTGGAAAAGATCTCTAAGACCATCCAGTCCAACTCAGTGTCAGCCAAGTCTGTCATGGGAAAGAAGCATGAATAAGAGATAGCATGAAACTAAAGGAAAAGAAGCTTAGTTACGTTTTTGGAACAAGTGATCTTACCAATTGTTTTAATTTTTCAGTGTCTGTAGAATTGCAAACATTGAGAACATCTTTTGTAGCTCTACATTTGGAGAGAAATTGAAATATTTAAGGGAAAACAGGTCTACGGCTAGTTGATAGGATAAAATTACCAAAATTTATGGCTAGTTTCTTAAAAACTATGTTTGAAGGTATTTTTCTGGTTATAAAATTTGAGTTACTGTATGATCAACATTTTTCAAATTAAAGGTCTTTGTTTTGATTTCCTAAAATAGGAATTTCAGAACATTAGTTTCCTGATTATAAAATTGTTTGCACTGCCACGCAAGTCTAATTATATTCTTCATTGTGTAGGACAACTCAAAAAGTAATCTAGAAACACATTCAGTGTCACCTATTTCAGGTAAGTACATCACATTGTACAGAATTGCTGGGTTGCAGCGGAAATCTGTGTTTGTCTTTTCAGTTCCTTCAAAACCAAATAAAAGGGCAGTGAAAATAGCCAAGTGATTCAAGGGAATTTGAAGAGTGTTACTGGATTTGGGGAACAGACCTTCTTCATTCTGCACCTCCTGAGTTTTTGGAGAAATAATATCAAGACCTTTATGAAATGTGTAGGTGACAGCAAAGAGGAATTATATGTACAGTGGTGCCAGTGGTAGTTGAATACTTAATAAAAAAGGTTTTAGAGAAACTTGGGCAGAAAACAGAATAACACCTGAGAGGAATAGAAAGAAATACATGTGAGGTGTCAGTCATAAGGGGTTCTTCTCTCTGACATCTGATGATTGTGACATGGTTACAAAAATAAAAAGATTAAGGACTACTGGAGCTGAGCAAAGCATTAGGAAAGTGGGCTATGAAGTACATTTAAATCAGGATTAAATATTACAGGATTTCTTCTGCTGCAAAAAGAAGACTGATTTTATTCACATACTTTAGAACCTAAAAAATAGGATTTCCAGAAATCTGAAGGCCGACTTGTCTCTGGTGCACTTCAGTAGCCTCACACTGCTGAGGGTGGTGCTGGTGATGTGGTGAAGGTCTGCTTCACCCACCCTGCAGGGCCTTCACTCTTGGAGATGCTTTGTTTCAGTGCTTTCCTGTTCTTACAATTAGAGGGCTTATCCTAATGTTTAACCCAAATCTTCCTTGCTGCTGTGTGAGCCCATTCAGTCTTATCTACTCTTCACAGGCATGGAAAATAACTTCTTTTCCTCTTTCCAGGAGTCTATTAGAAAGGCTGTTAATTTTTCTCTCTTGCTTTTCCATTGTTTAATCTAAATAATCCTGATAATCAGCCTTTCTTGACAGGTCATATTTTCCAAACTCTTATCATTTTCATAGATCTTCTGTGGACTCCTTCCAGTTAGTTCAAATTTTTTCTTCTGTTCGGATCCCAAGAGTGAAGGCATTATCTCAAGCTGAGGCTGAGCAGAAAGGTGGGACTTGTCTGCATGCCCTAGAGGCTAAAATTGTACCCTGGGTCCAGATCAGTGTTTGGTTTTTCCATGACCTGTTTGACTTGGGTTCAGTTTGGGCCCAGTAATCCCTGCCTCTGTTTCAGTAAAGCTGCTTTCAGCTGCTTCTTCACCATACTGTATTTGAAGAATTATTTCTGAGTATAGAATATTCTGTTTCTTGGTACTTAGTGATATCAACAGCTTTTAAACCATAACTTGAACTTGTCCAAATAATTTTAAAATCTGGTCCTATGTCTCAAGAAGCTTACAGTATTTCTCAGGTAGGTATCACCTGCAAATTCAGAAAAAGAGGGCCATGCTATCACAGGGTAATTCCTGTGAAGGGCCCTCAGTAAGTCATCAAGTCCAGTCTTATGCTCAGAACTTGGTTTCCCATCACTCATTAACTAAAATGCTGGAAGGAACTGGAGCAAAGCCAGAACTGACTCTGCTGTGGTTGCTGCTATGACTATGTGAGAATGGTTTTCCACCCATTTTTCACTAACTGGGTAACAGTCTTGTCTAGACCTTATTTTTCTGGTTTACTTATTAAAATGCCATGGAATTAATGCTAATTAACTGAAATTGAAATGTGAGATCTACCACTCGTCAGACCACAGAGCCTGTTACTCTGTCAGGGAGGGAGGTTAGACTGAGCTGGCTCAGTTTCTTCTTGACAAATTCATATTGACCAATATTTTTTATCTCTCAGGGTGCTTATAAACCATCAAGTTGTGCTAACAATTTTCTAGAGAATGAAATGAAGGTGATGATATTAATTCCCTGTCACTCCTTCTGTTTTTTTGGAAATCTAGGTGGTTATGATGTTCATCCTTCCCCAGTTTTCCCTACATTGCCTGATTTCACAAGTTCTGGAAGGTAACTCCTGTTGGCCCTGGGACTGAATCAGCCACCACTGCAAGTGCTACCCAGTGTCAGTCCTGATGTAAAACATATAGTTCATAGATGTTCCCTCTAAGGCTGAGATGTACCCTTTTCTCTCTGGTGCCAGTTGTGTTAACTATCTGAGTAAAATCAACATTTTTAGGGATGGTTTTCCCTCTCCATTATGTAGGTGACCAGCTGCATCTTGATGTTCCTCTTACTGCTGATGTCCATCAAGAGTGCCTTTTTTTGGTTGTTCTTAATGTCCTTTGTGGGTCAAACTTAATTTTTTGTTTGGCGCTTCTGATTTCACCATTACGTGCTTGTATTATAGGTTACCACTTTCTGTGTACTACCTTCCCTGGAGGAAAGAAGTGCTCCAGAAGAGGAAACATTGTTAAAAGTTGTCCTCTGGCTGTACTTACCACTTCTCTGCAGTAAAATTGACTTGCTTCTTCAAAACTTTGTTTGAACTGAAAAAGAAACATGAAAAAACCCTGTGTGACATTGCAAGCCCATCAAGTAATTTTAAGCTAAATATTAAAATACCTCCCAAGCATTATTGAAAATTTCTAAAATTCAAAAGATAAAATGGATTTCAAGGCCTTCGAAATCAATAATATACAATACACAAGAGAGGAGCTATGATGTCAAGATCATAGAGACAAATTGTGAAGAAAACAGTTCTTTGACACAGCATGTTTTTATCAAGCTAAAGCTAGTCCTGAAACAAAAGGAGGGGTCCATACTGGGTAGCAGAAAATTAACTGTAATATTAACATACAGAAAAATGCGCATGATATCTGTTGGGTCTAAAACATGAAGAGCCTAATAGATTAAATCCCTTTATACAACACACAAAAATAATATCAAAGAACTAATTAACCTGTCATAAACACTAAATTAAAATTAGCTGCTCTTTCTCACTTTCCTACACTTTTTGCAGAATTTCGTAGTTTTTGACTGGTTTTCTGTGACTTCACAGCTGTTAGATATTTGCTCCAGTGTTAGGAAGTATAGATGGGTACCAGTTCACTATTACAGGATTTTAAATCAACTTAATGTTCATTTTACCTGTGAATAGATCTCTGTCACTTGTCAAGGAGAAAGAATCTATTTCCTCTAATGTTAATGTATGGTTTTGGGCTCCTCATGCAGAAGCACTGCATGTACGTGAAGGAAAAACTCTGGTTCAAAGCATGCACACAGAAAATAAAGAAAATCAATGGCATTTTTTATGGTTTGATTTTTTTTTTTTTCTTAGAATAGACTGATATTTGGTTGGAACTGGCATGCATATGCAGAAGGATCCCGAAGTTGAACATCCAACGAACCAAAGTGCAGCAGAACCCCCACTGCAGCTGCCACTATCAGCCCTCCGCAGTGATGCCCCCCTGTCACTTCGCCAAGAAGGAGCTGCTGCGGAAAATAAATAAATTCTCTATCATTCGACCAAGCAGGAGAGGTCTCAGCTTTGGCAGATGCAGGAGTGTGAAAGAAATAAATGATAATCAGACATTTAGAAAGGTAAACATTCCTTGTTCTTTCCTCAAAAGTAATTTTTCTGCTGCTTGATGCAAAATATCATTAAAGAGTATGGACTTTCATACGCGTGGAATTTCCTCTATTGAAGATCAATGGCATAGAGAAGTAAGATTATTATTGCTTAAATTATAGGGTTTTATTTAAAAAGTACTTGTGTTACACAGGGACCTTTCCTTATATTTCAAATTCTTTTCTCTTTAGTTGTCTGTCTGCTTGCTTATTAATTACTTATTAATGCACTCTATAGCCATCCTCCTACTAAGAGTTGCATGAATTCACCATATTCACTCTGAAGCAACAGGGAATGCAACTAAGTTATGTAGCACAAGCACATAAAGTGTCCCAAAGTACGTGGGTGGGGTAATCATGATTACTTCTTAATTACTCATGCATCGGTGTGTGCTATTGTGTAAGTTACCTTGTAGTTACAAATTATATCAGAAAAAGACTTTTTCTGCTGAAATTGTTGGCCTGGCAGGCAGGAGGACCTTGCCCTGCAGTCAGAATGGACAGCAGGCTGTACTGACTAAGGTACTGACGTCTGGGAATGTTTGTGATCTCCAAGGCCAACTGGCAGAGCCAGAACTGGGCACATTTCCTGTAATGGTGCTTCTGGGTGCAGGCCAGAACATCAACAGAAGTTCTTCCTACGGTGTTTTAGTGGGCATGACTGTATTTAATTGCTGACAAAAGTCCTGGACGCTTCCTAATTTGCAATCACAGAAGGAGCCAAGATGTCCGTCAAGATGCACAGGATTGATTTCCTGTGCGTTGAGTCGCTTAGGTCGCGTGTGAAGGCACAAGCAGAGGAGTCAGAGATGCATCACTTTTACCTCAGTCATCAGGAATGTGGTGGATCCTGGGCTTAGCAGAGCTGCTGCTAGTGCACCACAGACACGCTTTGAGCCTGAAAATTGCAGGCAGTAATATGGTAACCCTAAGAGTGGGACTGAGTCTATGAAAAGAATTGTTTTAAATTTATCTTAAATTTAATCTTACTCTTCCTTCTGTTGTTTGCTACTGTGCTCTGCTGAAAAGCTGTTAAGTGTAAGATTAACATGACTGCAGATTTTACTCATGATCTCCTTATTCTTGTGTTTCTCAGTTTTTTTTCAGTCAGCAGCTTAACACACGTTCTCAAGAGGAAAATACAGATGTGGCTCGCTTATGCTGTTGAGCTCAATATTACACATCTATCACTTCAACTTTATTTCAGTATAATCTGGTTTTTTTTCTTCTCTCTAAACATGCTATGTTAGCCAACCGTACTTCTGAAAGCCAGAATTTACTTCACAAAGGGCAGAAAGAAAAATTAAGAGCTCTAATGAAGGAAAGAATTCCTTTCTGCAATATTTACAAGACATTTTGGAATTTTCATTATCTTTTGCAAAGTCTCAGTATTGCATTTTTCCTCAGGCAAGAACATTCACAATGTCAACACTCTCAGTTTTTGATGATCTCTCCTCTGCCTCGGAAATGTAACCTTTCTCCAATTCCTCTTCTAACCCTCTGATTGTATCTCTTCCATACCTACTTTCCTTCTCATTTTACTGCTCTGACTTTTCCGCTGTTGCAGTGTCTCCTGCGTCTGCTGCCTTTGCTCTAATTCTTTTAGTTCCTTGGAGTTTACTGGCTTGACACTTACTGGCTATGACCATTGAGACAAGCCTTTGAGACAAGTCCTCATTTCCCAGTGATGCTTATCTAGAAAGGATAGTGGAGACAGTTGGGTGTGTTTAAGGTGGAGGGCGATCCTTTTACACGCCCACAAATCCAAAAATCTGTTTGGGAGAATCCCATGGAATACAGATTTGGAGAAAACAAGGGTCCAGGAGAACAGGCTGATTTTCAAGGATGACTTATCTGAACTCAAGAATGGTCCGTTCCTACAAAGAAGTAATCAAGCAAAGCCAGAAGCAGGGGGCCTGCATGAAAGAATGAGAAATTCTTTTTGGGAATAGGGTGTTACTCTTTTTTCTGATTTCATCTTTCTAACACAAGGAATCTCCTTTTCTCTTATGTTTATTTTGGACCTTTTGCCCTATTTTGGTCTCTGAATGTAACTCCTCAGGATACGGCAGAGAGTAAAAACCACATACCAATGTTGCTGCAATTTTGTGTCTCAGAGCTGTCAGATGGAGGAGTACATAGAAAAATGGGAGGAAATTTCCTTCTAACACTAAACTAAAATTTTATTACGATAAAGAAAATAGTATTCTTCTTGTAGTTATTAGTGGTTATTATTATTTATAAATAGCAATATTACTAGTTATTATTTATTATTTTCTTCCCTTTCTATTTTTCACTATTTAGCTTTTGAATATCCTTCTTCTGTTTGCTTCTCAATTACAAATGAGGGAAAAAAAAACGCTCAAAAACTTGTTTATGCAATCTCACAAGTCCCAATGTAGTTCTTCTTATTCTTTACTTAAGTGAATTGAGTGAAAGCATGGTCCCAACCAATTTCTGCTGAAAGAACATTCAGAGAAGAAAGAAAAATTAAGATTCCATTGGTGATCATCCTATTCATACCATCTCTGCCTTTCCTTGGGTCTCAGTCATTGAGGTTATATAAGGCAGTGGAATTCCTGTCGTGGGTACTAACCGATCTTATCAATCTTGGTGACCAAGATTTACAACTAAATTACTGGTTCCTGAAACATCTGATGAAGACATTTGGTGAGCAGAATTCCAAGGTGTGCTGAAGAGGTAACTATGGGTAGAGCCCAGATGACATTTCCAATAAAAATCTTCCTTTTGAACACATGATATACTATGTTCAACGGAAGTAAGCCTGAATAATGTTTGGGGGGGAAAAAAAGTGTTTGTATAGGATTTCAAGCATCTGCAATAATTCCTTCCTCTTTTCAATCCCTTGTCATTGCTTCAGGAGAGGTGACTGGACTCAAGGAAGTTATTTAAGTGGAGGAGAACATGTGTTAACCAACCTTTCGTTGGACTAATTACCCATGTTTCTGTAGCCCGTGCCATGGAATGTAAACCTAGCTTCTCAAGTCTGTTAAAGCATTTGGACTTAGGATTTTAGGAAAAAAAACTTCTCGAAACCACAGGTTGGAGTTCTGACCTCATTAACAAAAATCCAAAAGGAGAAATAGTCTATTAGACTATTAGATTTTAGGCATTCTTATTCATTATTTTAATGATCTATACATACCTAATGTAGCTAGTTTAATTAAAAATAAAAGGTTATTCTGTGAAGAAAATGCTAATTCTTTACCTTTTGTTTGAATCATTTGGCTGAATGCACTTCCTTATTATTTAACTTTAAATGGAAATTGCACTTCTATATGTAATTAACCTTATCTTTATTTTATTCTTCCTAATAATCATACTGTTCTCTGAAAAATGTAATTTGACTTTCAGGGAACTATGGTTTCACCGCTGTTTTTGTACCTGCAATATGAACAGAAAACCGTATTTTTCTCATGAAAACTGAGCAACAGCATATTGAATTAGCACAGCAAATATCAGTCCAAGTTAATATTCACAAACACACAGGCTGAGTTAAAAATTTCTTACTCTTACATGGATAATCATAAAATTTAATAGACTGAGTTTAACAAACTAGTGCTTTGGGAGGTTTTTTGGGCAATAGACAATCCTGTTTTGATTTAAACTGGAATGTAGAGATGGTATTAACTCTTTCTTTGGCTTTTGTGCATCTGCCACTAAACCTGACCAAATTGGGTGTCCAAAACTAATGAATATTTTTGAAAACTTGGTAAGAATTTACCAAATAGCTGTAAAATTATTTTAAAAAATCTGGACATAAAAGACTCTGAAGGTTCATAGTATCTAAATACTATAGGTAGCTAAAGAAGTGGCTTGAACATGGATTTTTAATAGATAGCTATTTGTTGAAGGTGTAAAAAAATATATTGGCTAAAAGCAAAACCAAGAAATTTAAAATTAAAAATGTCATTTTTAATTAACAGGAAACTGATAAACCACTGTAAAGAGGTCCTGAAGCATCAAGATTTGTGGCCAATTCTCCATCATCCATTGTGTATTTATAAGCCAAATATTTCACTAGATCTTATCTGTTCAACCACTACAACTGAAAACATGTACAGTCCCAAATGGGGTGTCATAAATGAGAAGGTAACTCTCCTAGTGTTTCCCAGGCTTAAGGCAAAGATGTCTCCTTCTCTTACGAGTGTCACCTTGCCTTGGGTTTGCTGTGAATCACCCTCAGTCCCTCCTTATTCCTCCCACGAGAGCGTGGGCAGGTCCTGCACCTCACGGTTCCTTCCTGCTGTTCCTTGCTCATTGTCCCCCTGCTCCACAGCCACAGTCCCCCAGGCTGCTCCCAGGCTGCAGTCCCTCGAGCTGTCCCCACTGTGATGTGGGTCACCTCTCTGCCCCAAAATCCCTGCTTCCCTGCGGCTCCTTCCCGCACCTGCCCCAGATGCTGTCCCCGTGTGCCCCTGACCTTTGTGGCCGCTGCCTTTCCTGAGGAGCGTTTGAGCAGGAGCACCGCGTGCCCCTTCGACACTGAGGATTTGCAGGCTCTGAGCTGCTCTGAGCAGTGTCAGGGCTGGCTGGACATACCTGTGACCTGCTCAGGGCAGCTGTGACCTTCTCCCGTGCAGCCCCCAGCTACCCAAATGCTGCCTGTCATGCTCAGTACAGCTTTTCTTTTTCGGATGTCAGTGTACTTCAGGCTTTATAATCAAAACATTGTCCAGCCTGTGCCTAAAGTTAGGCAGAGCAGATGCCATTTTCAGGGTTCCAAAAACAGCTCGTGTTGTGTGGCTTATTCTGCCTAGTATTTCCCGTTACCACTGAATAAAGCCTTGCTTGGAAGTACTGTGTTCTTCTGATCTTAAGAGAATTATTTTCAGTTACTTTGTCATCTTGTTCTATAATGACAAGAAAGCATATTCCATCATGTAAAAGGAAAAAAAGGATGTAAAAATGTTTATTTTCTCTGAAACTAAAGGCAACATTTCCATTTGCCTTCAATCATTCCCTATTTGGCCTCATTTCAGTAACTCAGGAACTCTTTGCTCAGTCTATACGACTTCACTGATAAAGTCACACACTCAAAAAAAGGTCCCATTTCAACAAGGCAGTTATGTCAGTATATAACTGCAAACACATGCATTTAAGTCAGTCCTTTTTTTATCAGAAAAGCCCTTTTAAATGCCTAAACATAAAGTAGAAATTATGTTCTCTAAGTGTCTGAAATAAGCTCTTTTTTGAAAATCAAATGCTACTTTTACAATCCTTTTGCTACTCTTTTGCAATCAACACTCCCATTGAGTGCCATTAGGTGTCAAGATTTCTCCTTGAAACATAATCTGTTATTGGATTTTGACAAATAAAACCATGAGGGCAGTCTGAACACAGGAGAATGAAACCTACCAATGACATTTGTTACTGATGATGTGCGGCCCTGATAGATGATTCAATTTGAGAGTGCAAATTCAATTTCTGGCCCACAAGTCACTACACAGAAGGTTTATGCAATTATCATTAGTGTGTTGTTATTTATCCATGTGTAAATCCTGCTGACTTTTTATTACTCACTGCTAATGTTGTCATTAAAAATGCATACCAATTAACATAATTTTAAAAGGCGACTTGAAAAATACCTAATCTAGGTTTAAATTTCAATTAATTCCTTTATTTATTTTATTTTCTCTTCAGCAATTTCAAAATAACAGCCTGGGCAGACAATAGATAGGTAAATAGTAGCCAAGTTTAGTAATTTTCTGACCTCTACAGGTAAAGGTGACAAGCCTGTCATTTTGTGCTCGGCAAATCACAAGCTGTCACCAGGTTTTGGCCAGTCATTTCTTTTTATTTAAAAATAACCAAACACTAGCAGAAATGTCATATCTTATTGCAACATTGCAGTTTCAGGCCCTCCATGAATCACTTGAGTAGGTAAAATAGCATCTGTCAATTTTATTATATTGGATTTATTGAAACCAGGAAATTAGGAGGATGGAAGTATGTATTAGTCTCTACTTGGCACTTTATTCCGGTACTTGGTTACCTAAGATAGCAAATTCAGATCTGTTTATTAAAACCTTTAGATATAATTTTCTTTCCTGCTTTATTTGACTGAGGAGGCTTAATGATCACAATTTTATTAGTCTCTGTTTCTTATAACAGTAAAAGCCTGACATTTCTTTTTTGATCAGCTTCTCAGAGCCTTATACACACCACAGGTTTCACATAAGCTTCAAGATGAAGACGGAAAGTGGGGAGTGATCTTAGCAGGGAGCTAAAATCAACAATTTCAGTACAAGAAAATGATTGCTCTACTCAGGAGAAACCCATTCCCTGGAACTGCTGCCTCCTGTTCTGCCAGGAGGGCTCAGTCCCAAGGGCCTCCCAGATGTCAGAGAGAGTTAAGGACCAAATGTCAGGAATGTTGAAATGAACCTGTGGCTGGTGATTGGGTCCCTCAGGCGAGACAGTAGGTTGCCTAAGTTTCTTGCTGAAGAACCTTATCTATACACAGCTCTTTCAGTGATAATAGTCACTTGCACTTAACATGCGGAGCACCTTTAGTTAATGCGATCTTCTCTGTTTTGCCTTTGTTTTTGAGCAGTCGGGAAACCAGAGCAAGCAACTCTTTTCCATCATGCACACTCTTAATTCATTAAAAAGAATATAAATTGAATTTGAAAGTAATAATTTTTATACTCTTTCCTTTGATTCTTTTGATTATTTGCATGGAGTACGGTGAGTTCGCAGGGACCCATCAGGATCATGGAGTTCGACTCTATACTTAAAATCAGTTTGAAATACATTTGTGATTTTCGATTTGGATGGAGCAAAACAGTGAACACTGCTAAATGCTGAAACATGGACCTTGTCAGTCAGATCCAGCAAACAGTCCCCCACCAAAATCTAATCTTTTATCTGGCCCCCTGGATCTTGTGAAGTCCTGATATTTCACCTGATATTGCCATCTGGTGAAATATTAGTCGTGTTGCAGCTTTGATTGCTGCTCCATTTCTCTTGTAGCTAAACTACATTGTGTATTTTAAAGGAAGAGAGACTTGGAAGTTGGGCCTTCCGTCCATAAGCTACCTCATCTTTCATTTCTTTCAGGATCCATTCCAGCAGTTCCACCTGAAAAATCTTCCAGCACTTCCATTTTCCTTCCTGGTTTCCATAGTGAATATCCCAGAAGCCACACCTATCTCTTCCCTGATGGGGAGTAAGATCCTGAAACATGAGCTCAGCCATATGGAACAGAAGTGAAACATAATATTGATGGAGGTCACTTGTGCAATGGAGGAGAGAAAGTGCTGACACAGTGAATGTTTTTGTTTGTTTTTAGCCATGCTAAGCCCTTGAATAACTTGATAGGAAAGATTTGTGCTGTATTTCAATGCAAAAAGACATACGGTGTTGGGAATTGGCTTTTACAAATGTCACCGGAAAAGGAACATTCTGCTCATTAAGTGTACACATAACGAGATCCTTCTCTGAGTGGAAGCTCCCATACTGTTCTGTTTTCCTGCTTTCTGCCTTTTTCCTTCCCCTTTTTAATTTTTTTAATTAATATTATTTTTAGTATGTATTCTCCTGGCAGGACTAGGTAGCAGATCAAGTGATGTTTATTAGCACTAGACTATTAATATTTGCTGAAACAAAAATGTATAATATACGGTTGTACATAATCTGATATTAAAGGTTTTACTTCTTTTGATAGCACCACGCTCAGGGCTTTGCATCATTATTCTGCTCAGTGTGAGGAAGGCTAAGACAAAGACGTGATGAGATGGAAAATGCTCCCTTGCAGCAATATCAGAATACCTGAAGGTGGTGAAGTGTGGCTGGTGGGCTCACACTGAGGTGTTCAGGGGAAAGGGAGCCTGTCTGCCAACCACGGTTTAAGGGCAGGGTCCTGAGAAGTAGAATCAGGAGAGATAAACTGAAATAAGGTGAGGACTGTCAAAAGTTCAATCATTTTTAACATTGCTTTGATGTTATTTCTCATAATGGGGACCAAGTGACTTCAAAAATCATATTGATTACAATTTAATTGGGCATATTTATCTTGGAATGAGGAGCATTTGTCAGAAATGGGACCATTACAAGTATAAATAGCAATCAATCAAACGCTAGTTATAACTCTGTTATCTTCCTGTTTCAGAGGTCAAATACTGGGAAAAACTGTAAATGTATAAAATACATTCACTGATAGAAAAGTCTGTGAGTTTTAGTGGTTCATCCTATGCTTTGTTTTAATTCACAGTTTTAAATAAAGATCAGAAACAGCAGCTTCATAAGAGAGCTCTATGGGAGTAGGTTTATATGTTAATTTGTGAAATTACCATGAATAATTTAGAACAAACATTAGATTAGAGAAGTGGAGCTTTATCTTCTAATAATAAAATTAAAGAAAAATTAAGAAACAGGTAAGTTTATTTCTTGAACCGCAAAGCAATATTTGCCTGATGGATTAGTCCTATTTAATCAGAACAGTGAGCAGCTGGATAAATCCTAGCTAGGAGAATATTAGGTCATTTGTTAGCCCTTCAGCCAATTAAAGCTGCAGCTGCTCTGTGCTATATTTTTCTTCTCATCACTGAGCTGCTTTTTTTTTTTTTTCCCTTGAATACACTAGATGATGAGCCCTCAATAGATAAGAATGTAGGGCAGAGAGATCTTAAGGCATCAGGGTGCTGGTGGATAAAATATGGTCCCTCTCATCACCAACAGAGAGTGTCAGTGAAACTCGTTTGTGGAATTGGAGAGCTGCAGGACCAGGGTCCAGTCCTGGCTTGGCAAGAAGACAGCTGAAGTGTCTTTTTCTTTTCTGCCTAAGGAACTTTTTCCTTCCTCTTTTTTTCTTAAAAAAAACCACGTCGTTCTTAGGTTGCTTTTTGGTTTTGTTTTTTTTTTTAAATTGTTATTATTGTCATCATTTTCATTTAGGCTGTCATTATAACTGTAATGTTTATGCTGAGCAGTTTGCTTTTGGGTTTGAGTTTTTTTAAATGGGCTTTATTTCGTTAAAAAGCAAGCATACCCAGGTGAGAAAACAGCTGAAAAGTTTTGCCAGTGCTCCTGACAGTGAGGATGAGTGGAGTCTTCCTGTATCTTCAGAGCTTGCTGGTTAAAACTGGAACCTGTTACTGTCCCAACAGAGCGCCACTCCTACGGACAATGTGCACAAACCCAAATGTGCACAGGCATGTGCAGCATGAGAAACCAAATAGGGTGCAGTCATTCAAATCTATGATTCAAGAATTGCTGTTCCAGCTGCTTGTGCATAAATCTATGGGACCCAGTGGGATTCATCCTGGGGTACTGAGAGAGCTGGCCAAAGCCATGTCACCACAGAAACTCTCTCCATTATTTTTCGACAATCTCGGGAGTCTGGAGAAGCCTCATGTGACTGGAAGCCAGCAAATGTAGCCCCAGTTTTCAAGAAGGGTAAGGAGAAAGACCTTGGTAATTACATGCCTGTCCATCTCACTTCGGTGATTAGTAAAATTATGGAAAAGGTTTTTCTGGGAGTTACTGAAAAACTTGAGAGATAACGCAGTCCTTAGTCATGGCCAGCACAGGTTCACAAGGGGAAAGTCCTCCTTAACAAACTTAATTCCCCTTTATGCCGTCTAAGTTGACCAAGGGAAGTCGTGGGGGCTTGTGGTTTTAGCAAAGCTTTTGATACTGTCTCTCACAGTATCCTTCTGGATAATCTGTCCCACATACAGCTGGATAAACACATGCAATTGGTGAGCAGCTGGCTCATTGGTCGGGCACAAAGGATTCTAATATATGGGGTGACATCAGCCTGGCCACCAGTCACTAGGGGCGTTCCCCAGGGCTCCATTTCAGGGCCAATGCTCTTTAGTGTTTTTACAAATGATCCGGGTGCAAGAATCCAATGGACAGTAAGTTTGCTGACGATACCAAATTAGGAGGAGCTGCGGTAGAGAGGCCTTGCAGAGAGATCTGGATAGGCTCAAGAGCTGGGCAGTCACCAGCCACATGGAATTTAACAAGAGCAAGTGCTGGATTGTCCAGCTGGGACAAGGTAACCCTGCTTACACCTACAAGTTGGGGGACAAGAGGTTGAAGAGCAGCTCAGTGGAAAGGGACCTGGGGCAAGTTGAATATGAGCCAGCAGTGCCCTGGCAGCCAGGAGGACCAACCCTGTCCTGAGGGGCATCAGGCACAGCATCGCCAGCCGGGCAAGGGAGGGGATTGTCCTGCTCTGCTCTGCACTGGGACGGCCTCACATCGAGTGCTGGGGACAGTGTTGGGAGCCACAATATAAAATGGATATAAAGTTGTTAGAGTGTGTCCAGAGAAGGGCAACCAAGATGCTGAAATGGAGGATGAGACAGAATCACTGAATCAACCAGATTAGAAAAGACCTCTGAGATCACTGAGTCCAACCTGTGACAAAATACCACCTTGTTAACTAGACCATGGCATGAAGTGCCACATCCAGTCTTTCCTTGAACACTGCCAGGGATAGTGACTCCACCACCTCCCTGGGCAGCCCATTCCAATACTCAATCACTCTTTCTATGAAGAACTTCTTCCTAAAGACATAAGACCAGTGGCTGAGGCTACTTGTGTTGTTCCACTTGGAGAAGGCTGAGGGATGGCCTCCTTATAGTCTACGACTTCTCCAAGGAGGACAGCAGAGGCAGAGATGCTGATCTGCTCTCTGGTGACCAGCGGTAGGAGACGAGGAACTGGAAAATGCAACCGGAGAAGTTCAGGTTGGACTTGAGATAATGTTTCTTCGCTGAAGGGGTGCTCAGTGACTGGAAGAGGGCCTTGAGGGTAGTGGTTGTGGTACCTAGCCTGGCAGAGTTCAAGCAGCATCCCAATGGTGCCTTTAGCCATATGCTTTAGTTCTAGGTGATCCTGATAGGAGAAGGGAGTTAAACCCAATGCTCCTCATGGCCCTCTTTCGACTTGAGATAGTCTATGATTCTGCAAAATATTTGGACCATGTCATGTAAGCTAAGTTTTGGGTTTTAATCAGCTGTTCAGGGTGGGGGTCTGCTTCTTTAGTATGCTGTAGAGGAAAGAGAGAGGCATTTTGGTACCCAGCTTGGTCAGATGTGTTTTGTGCCCCCTCTCTCTGCCCCACCTGGGGTTTGCAGGGAGCTACTGGTGGTAGCACACAACTGGACTCCAGCTTTGTAGCAGCCAGCAACTTCTGGAGTTCATGACATATTCAGTGGCAAATTATACCTTGCATTTTATTGACTAATCCTGTCCTGTACACCAACTTTGTGCCGCAGTGCATCCCCAGGTTACTCCATGTGATAATAACAGTATGTGCTCCTTCTTGCACACGTTAATTTTAAATTATGGTTACACGGTGCGTGAATGTGAATCAATTGAAGCTTGGCATTCCTATTTCAGGGTAGGAATAGCTGGTCAATATGGGCTGATATTATTGACTGTGCTGTTTGTGTGTCTGCTATGCAAACCATACAGGTTATGAATATCAATATACAACAGTCTGCTGAAATGCTTTACAGCATGGAGGCTGAACATGGAAGGCAGTCTCCCATGTTGGAAAGCAGTTGCCAGTATTTTGGTACAATAGATTCATCTGTAATCTACAGTATACATAAAAGAAGTAATGTGAAATACTCTATCTAAAAGGGAAAACATGAACATATGTTTCACAGTACACTTCTGACATGTGGTGTCTCACACTCCAGAGAGATTTTTTTTTAACATCAGATTCAGAGCTGGTGTTACAGCTATGGAGTTTTCACGCAGAAGCAGGGTAGAGTCTCTTCTCTAGCTATACTCTACTGTCTTGCCCTGCTACCTCCTCTAAATTTGAAAGACAGACCTTCTGCCTGTCCCAAGTGGTCTGAGATCCTAAGCACTTCCTCTGATTCTTGTCTTTAAGACTCGATCTATGTGTTTCAAGGAGACAATTAGGATTGAATAGCAATTAGGAATGGATAATATGCCATTACTGTAAATCAGGATTACTAAGTATTTACATCAGTGTAATGACAATATTTGTAGAAGAAGAGACCAAACCTATGACTAGTAAGGGAAAATTAAGATTAATCGTAAGCTGATTGTTGGCTTCGTTACACAGCCCCTGCAGCAGTCGTGGGGTCCAGCTGGGCTGTCTCGGGAGCAGAACAGGGACAGAGCTGTGACTCTGGGAGCTGTCATATGGCTCCATGCTCCCTGAGACATGACATGGAAGGATTAGTTGATGCTTTCTGACTAACAGCAGATTGACTGTGCTGACTGGTGTGCAGGGGGTGGCTGCAGCACAGGCACCAAGTCTATTGTTTGTAATTTAAAAACCCCTCTGTTTTGCTTCTCTTACTTCGTTAATAGTCTGCAAATAGGTCTATATGTGCCCTGAGCAGACGTGATCTTACTTCACTGATGGCAGCTACAGCCTTACTTGAAGCTACATAGCCATGCTGATGTGTCAACAACCTACAGGAGCAACAAAAAAATTGATTCGCATCAAGGCTTATTAGCTTGGGCTCAGCTTTATGCAGGCATGGCTGTCTAGCTTTCATTCAGAGCTCACTCACTTCTTGCTAACTCCAAGTGTGGGCAGAATATGATAATGGCAGCACACAAAATGCCATGCAGGCATAACTCAGTTCCTCATGATTTTTAGAAACATGATATTCTTTTAACACTTCCATTTGAGAGTGGGTACTAAAGTTAAAAGGAAGAAAACAGATGAATCAACTCTCCCTGTTTAGAATGGAATTCCTCCTAGAAAAGCTCTGTGGTTTACATTTTTGGGTTCTTCGTACGAGATCAGTCATCCATGTGCTGTCACTTCTTCAGAACCTGGGATGGAATTTTATGGTCTTGAAATGAACTTCCCATTGCTTGCAAACAGAGAGGCTAATATGGTTCCAGGCACAGGGTACCAGGAGACCAATTTTTCTGTCTTCGTGGCAACATGGGAAGAATAATAATGAAGTGTTATATACACACTAAGCTAGAAGTGGCTCTAGCACAGTTTACACTGGAAAATAAGAACTACTTCCTTGGGAATAAAAATCTTTTGCTTCCATCCACAAGGGGATAGAACCTTGCCCCTGTGAAGTTTAGCTGGGGATGCTGACATAAGGGCTACCAGCCTTTATTCTTGTCTCTCATAAATAAATGAAGTTAGGAATGCAGAATGGTGGTGTGAATATCTAAATTCATAGACATGAACACTAATTTTGTTCTGCATTGCCTACGTTGATTATTAATCCTTTCTGGATTAATTTTGAATTCTTCATTGGCATTATTTCATCTAACCAAATCCAAATTATTTTTTTGTTTGAAACCTGAACTCCACTTCCTTTTCTACTTTCAATCTGTCTCATCAATGCCTTTCATTTTACCTATGCTGTGATTTTCTGGAATGATCCTATTATAAAATTATTAGATACACCTTTGCCTTAATCAGGCTTATCAACAGTTATTGAAGGCTGAGTTTTTTACCTTTCTTGAAGAAAAAGGAATCGCTGACTTTAAATTTGGCTAGTTTAGGGGTAAATTTGGTTTAGAATGAGACAGTATTCCACTTAGTAGTAGACTGTTACAGTGATTAGTTTCCCTATACCAAATACATTTCTTTGTTTACCATGGTCAAACTCTTTATCTGTATGTTAAAAAAAAACAAACAAAAGCCAAAAAACCTGAAGTGATCCCATTTGAAACATGTGGATTTCTTCGACAAAATACTTGCTGTGGACTTTATGTTGTCCATCCATATTACCTCCAGCATCATCTCATTAGATAGCCCACAATTATTACAGTAGTCTGGGGTATTTTCTCTTTCCAAGAGGTATCCCCATAAATATTTTAGGTGACATTTCATTTGAAAATGATGTTGACTTTTAAGCCATTACCTTCTCAAAGCACCAAAGCAATAAGGAAGTCACTAGTAACATTTTTCTAACATTCCACATTCTCTTGCTTCTCCTTCATTTTCTCCTTCTCCTACACCTTGTCCTTGTTCTTCTTTTTCTTTTTGTGACCTGAGCTTGCAGGTGACAATTTGGAAGACCCTATTTGTTTGTTTCAAATCATTCGGCATTCGTTATGCAGAGCCCAAGAATATAACAAGACAGGAAAAAGGTGTCTGATGGCCTTCAGTGAAAAAGAAAATGGCCATTGTAAGGTTAAATTCACATCGGTATGCATCACTTCTGCCACTGGCCCAAAAGAAAGGAATATTCTACACTGCACTTACTCAGATGGCAGCCCATTTGGGGAAAGAATCATAGTAAGTCACTCAATTATGCTTAAATCTGCTGTTATAAAGCACATCTGATTTTTTTATTATTTGGCTTGAAAAAAAGGTCTGCCATTGTATACCTGTTAATGCTTCTATACTTCACAGGATATTCAGAGTTACAGTTATCTAAAACCTGCATTTCCACCAGTCCCCCTGCTCAGATATTCAAGGAAGATGAGCTGCCTTCTTCAAACTGGCAGGTAGCCAAGAGTCAGTACTTAGAAGTCTGAATAGAAGAAACAGATTTGGATTTTTCTTGGTCTATTCATGTGTTTAACTCATCTCTGTCATGTTTACCTCGTGTGGATTGCGCTGAGGGCAGCTGCTGCTCACGTATGCGTTGCTTTTCTCCCCCATTATGTATGCAATGTGTGCATGGGAAGAGTTTTGGAGAGCAGGTGGGAATGACACCACCATGTGTTGCAATTTTATTCATAGATTACGGAGCCAAGAGGGAGGGCTGCAGCATTCGAGTCTGACTTCTTATGTCATGCTCTTTTGTACATGCGTAAAATCATTTGAGAGGAAACATCCCATTTTGATTTCAGCATTTATTTCCTTAGCTCTGTTATTCAGTAGTCCTCAATACCAAGGACCTCATATCTCCTGAGATAATACAACCTTTATGTGCTGAAGCAGGAGGGAGCTGTTGGGGTGTTGAATTATAGAAAAATGTGCACACCACCAGTGACTGGATTTCTCTCCAGGCCCGTACATCCATCCTTGACCTCTCTGTAGCCTGTGCAATTGCAGGTCTTTCCTTCAAGTTTCTTACCATTTTGCTATAGTTTTCTTCAGCTTTCTTGTAGCAGACCCCTTGCATTTTACTTGCTGTCACATTTTCTTTCACCCTGTGAGCTGATAATGCAGTTCCTCCAATGATTTGGCTTCTGCTTCCAATTTTCTGCTGTAATTCTGTTTCCTCTCTGTCTGTCCTTTGTACCCAACCCCTGTTTTGCTTCCATGAGCCTTGGTTTTGTACATCACAGGAGGAAAAAAGTCTCCTATATTTGTATGTCTTTAAATAAGTCACAGCTTTGGCCATTTTCATGTGTCTCTCTCTCTCAGTGATGCAGCTTAGTCACTGTTTTCCTGCTGTCATTTCTAATTCATTTTCTTCTAATGACTTTTCTT
The DNA here is from genome assembly GCA_013397895.1 of Origma solitaria. Classification (NCBI taxonomy): domain Eukaryota; kingdom Metazoa; phylum Chordata; class Aves; order Passeriformes; family Acanthizidae; genus Origma; species Origma solitaria. The sequence continues at coordinate 66,621 of VZRL01002850.1, forward strand.
GCATTTGCAGATAAGTATTTCAGGATCCAGTCTTGATGATACTGAAAGTAACATGGGCCAACAATATCAACCCATTGGAAGTATTTTGTTGAAGCAGCCATTGCCTTTCAAGTGCAACTGCTTCAGATGAAATTGGTTTTTCATGCAGATTGTGGAATCATAGAATAGATAAAATGACCTTTGGTTAAATGCATTACTGATGAATTCTTCCTCTACCAAGTCTGGGAGGGAGACTGCCCCATCTGGCTTGTCATTTCTCTTTCTCTCCCGCTTTCTGTACTCCTGAATCTGCTGATTTAAATACTTCCCCAACTTATTTATGCATTTCAGCAGCACCTGCTTTTCCCCACTTGCTAGGATGGTGACCACCCTGTTTCTCAGAGTCCAATAAGCAAAACTTGTTCCAGAGCTCTCCTTCAGCTCCAATTTTTGTGATTGCTGTGCATTCAGTATTTTGGATTAAATTACTTCACTTTTCATTGATTTTTTTACATTTTATTTCTTTCTCTGAACTTTTTTCCGCACTTAATTTCTGTTGTTTTGGCTTGCTACAGGTTGTGGAGGGCTTAAAATACATACAAAATTTATCCTAGAAGACACTCAAACAGTAATGTGTGTCAAAAATCATTTTCTTGATAAACTTTTTTCTTGCCTCCTAAGAAATACAGAGCATGAAGTCTTGTCTGACAGTTATTTCTCCCCTAGAAGGAATTTAGAAAATATCCTGCATTCTGGATATATTTGTGGAAGAGTATCCCAAAATGTTTCTGCAATAGGGAGCTGGGGGCAGCCACTAGAAGGCAACACAATCCCACAAACAGCCAAAGGCGGTGCTCCCTCAGAGCTACTTAAGCCAAAACCTGCACTGCTCAATAAAATCACTTTTACCACTTGTGTGTGTAGTGAGTAGGGGATGTATTAAAAATACAGGACTTTCTTTGGGCAGTGGTTGCAGCACCACAGGTTTGAGAGGCACAGCTTGAGAAGGGGCAGTGGTCACTGGTGGCACACACATCTTCAGTCTCATGCTTTTACAGCATTTACTGTATTTATGATCAGCTATGTTTGCAAAGCAGGCTGATGACAATGTCCTGGAAAACAGTTAAATGCCAATAATAGCCTCTTGATGATCACTGACAGTTTCTTGGACCTGAAGCTCTGTAGGACCCTGTGAAGGGGGTTTGCTGTGCTAATTTGCTTTTGTGAGCTATGGGTAGCAAGTAACTTGTCCCTGTCAGGAACTTAACTCTCCCGAAGCATAGTTATTATATCCCTATGTCTGGGTGAATATACAACTACAAAATAGATGCAGTGCTCCTGCTTCACCTTTTTCTTTTCATCTCTCTTGTAGCTGAGACCCAACAGATGGTCCTTTACATGTCTGTGTGTTAGAACTGCAGCGTAAGCCATGCCACAAAGTATTTTCTGCCTTTTAATTTTAAAGAAAACATGTAAATGGAGGAAATCTTGCTCTATGGCTCCAAAGAAGAGAGCCCAAATAGCATGGCATTCTGATCTTGAAGTGCTGCCCCCAGCCAAGACCCTTACAGCTCCTAAAGGGACCATTTTGATCTTTTCCCTCCTGTTTTTGGGATGCTCCTGATGTATTTTGCTTGCTTTTTTCTAGCATTCACCTGGAATTCCACTCTCTTTGTTGAAGTAACTTGGTGTCCCTCAGAGCGCTCCTTCTTCAACAGCATGAAGGGGAGGGGAGAAAAAACACCTGAGGGGAAATATCCTGGAAGCAGGTGAGTAGCTCCTTCTCCTCACTGTTCCTCCTGATTTGGTGAGTTTGTGGATCCAGGCAAGTGTATTTACTGTAGAACCTAATAAGATACCAAGATCTAATTAAAGCAGACAGGAGGGTGATAAAATAATCATGTATGGCTTTGAGAGTACCATCTCACCTTTACAAGTCAGGATACATAGCTCTCTTATCTTTGATGGCTATACCTAACAAAAGTTAGGCTTTTTTCACAGCTTCACTCCTTGGAGAGTAAAAGGTTCTATCTTGTACTGAGCCTCCAGATCCTCAGAAATAACTCAGAATTGTTCTGTACTGTATTAAAGCACTCTAGAAGGCGCAGGCATTTGGCTATTGTGCCACAGTAATTTTTTTCATTATCACAGGGCCTATATTTCTCTGGGGCTGTGCGTATGTGTGTGTGTGTGTGATGAGAATTATCCATAAACTAGAAATCTAATTAGGGAGATTTTCATGTCTCCTGGCTCAGTAAAACGCTCCCGAGACAAGGGCAGAGCAAACCTCTGTTGCTGAAGGACAAATCAATACTGATAGACTCAGACTAATCCCTGAGGCTGCTGCACAGGGGGAAGGCAGAGTTCCCTGCATGCCCACTGGCTGGGAGATGGGTCAGGGTTTTGCTCAGGCAGGTGCAGAACCTGTTGTTTATTTAACAAGGTTGGCGGCGGCTGCTGCCACGGCTTCGGAGCAATTAAAGAATGTGTTGTTGGGTAGGAGGTTGCCAGGTGCTGGCTGTCCTGTGTGCTGTGACAAGCAGGGCAAAATTTCACGTAAACACCTGCCAGCATCCCAGGCAAGCCTGGGCTAATGGGCTGTTGTGTACCTGCCATTAAGCCGTTTGCGGTTTAGCTGACAGCAATGTGCACACCAGCTATGGCAGCGAGGGCTTGGAGAGATAAGATATGCCTGTGTTTCCTCCCCTCCGACAGATGCCAGGCCAGGATGTTTGAGAAACACCAACAACCATCTCAGACTTTACCCTCTTCAACACGTGGGGTCCACTCCTCCCATGGGGTGAATCGGTGACGGCAGGAGGAAGGTGTGATGCACATTCTGGAGCTCTGACGAGGATCAGACCTGCCAACCACAGCCTGATGTTTCAGTATCGGTTCATTTTCCCTTGTGGAACCTGGGTTTGGAGTGGGCCTTCTTGCCTCCTCAAACATGGCACGGCAGGTTAGCCCCTTAGCTGATTCTCTGTTCCATTAATTGACACTAGAACAATTAGTGTCATTAGTCACAAACTTCCCCCTGAAAAGATGCTACTACTGAAAAAAAGAATCCTATCTTTGAAATATTTAAAAGCATATCTTACAATGGTTAATACACTTCTCGGAATGCATGCGATGCATTGTGCTTCGGTTACTTTGGTGTATGAGACTCCCAGGTGTTCTGCTACAGCTGTCCTCTGCGAGCGTCACTCAGGGAAGGAGGCCAGAAAGGCTTACAGGCTGCACATGTTTTGATACAGCCAGAGACCAGGAATAGTCTCCCAGAGCTCCTCTGCAGAATTCTGTGGCTGATGGCCCTCAAGGGACCATTGACCGGGCAGAAATGGCCGAATGACAGAAGGGATGTAGCCCCTGCCCTCCCATCCTGAGTGATGCTGGAAGAGCAGACAGGAGGGCTGGCTCTGGCACAAAGGCTTTTCCATCTGGGGCGAGTGTCCTGCAGCTTACTACAAGTGATAGCAGCCATAACACGAGGAGGGGGAACCAGTGCATTTTCAGTTTATGGCCACGGGTTAGACTGTCAGTTCACTTATCCTGTGTGCTTCAGCATGTAAGTTGGTGCTCTGCTTTATGAAGTTTGAGAGTCAGTGGATTGCTGCTCAGAATTGTGTTTTGTTTCAAAAGGAAAAGTCAAAAGCTTACTCAGAATGTAGTTTTGGTAATAGTTGTTTAAATCACTGACCCTACTGAATTAATGAGTTCAGCAGCAGTGACAGGAACCTAACCCCCTTCCCGCAAACCCCATCCAACCACTCCTGTTCCCAATTCCGTGGGCACTCTGACCTCTTTCTTGTTCAGTCAGATGGACTGTGTGCACATGGACAGGTAACTGTGCCTTTTGGACTGTTCACTGAATGATAGAAATTCACAGATTAACAAGATGATGGTAGGGATTTCTTTTGTTTTGTAATAAGACAATCCTGAAAATATTAGTAGACTAGTGACCCAGGAGTAATTTATCTATGTTCCATCCTGGAGAAGTGAATAACTCTAATCCAGACTCAATTCCTGTGTAATGTGTATGTTTGCAGCAGCAATTACTATATATGCATTTTTCTTCCTTATTAAAAGGAAAACCTGCAGTCTCTTGCCCCCTGCAGTTTTTAGTGAATACTGTACATAAATGATTTATTCTTTTCTTTTAGAGAGGGCTTTGCTCTGCACGGCATCTGTCATCTGGGATTTCCCTCCTCCCTCTCTTGCAGAAATGTAGCTGGAAGCTGTTTGACTCAATCTGAGCACAAGTCAAAGTTGGTTGTATTAATTCCATCAAGCTTCAACTACTCTTTAACATTCTCTTTCATCTGGTGAGGACCTTCGTTAATATGCACCATTTGTGATTAAGGTAGCACTTGCAGGACCATCACAGGATTATGTGCAGATTACTACACATTTCCATGAAATTCAGATTTCCAGAGTTTTAAAAAGAATACTTAAAATCTTTTAAAAGTTTTTTTTATCACTTTTCTATTATTGATCAAGAGATGTCATGCCCATAATTGCTCTCTAAAACATGATCTCTTCATTTGCTGTGTCTTGGAGATGGGCAGTGAGGCAGGATTTCAATTGAAGGGTGTGCGGCCCAACACCTTCGTTAAGATGGATCAACAAAGCTAATCTATACAATGTCCTGACTCAGTGGGATGCTGGGGCCCATTGCTGGTAGCTCTTCTTCAGGGGCAAAAAAAAATGTGTTGCATTAGGTACCACACAGCAGCAACTCTTAGCAAATGCTGTGTATTGTGAATTTTACTTTTTCTTTAAAACAATGTTTAAAGCAGCATTCTGAAATAGAGCCATCAGGTGAGCTCCCGTGCAAAGGCCAAGGAAATGCGGTTGCTGGCATGAGATAAAAGGCAAAAATGAAACGGGTAACAGGACAGAAAACTTTGGAAGTAGATGGTTGTATCAAAGCAAAGCATGACAGAGGTTGATGGGGAAGAAGATTAAAGTAGAATAGGAAAAGTAATCAAAGGATGTCTCAAGTGAAAGCTGTTGGAGGGTAAACTACATGTTGCAGAGAAGTTTTTGAATCAGTAAATACACCCCATGTAGTTATGCCTTTTCTGATGGCCAAAACTACTCCCACTGAAGTGAGTTCAGAAATTTCCAGAGATGCAAAACTGAGTCTGCAAAGAGTCTTGGCAGCCTCACCACTGGAAATGGCAAATGTCACCTGCTGGGGCTTTCTGATCACAAAGAAGAGCTGGGAAATTGTGACCAACACAAAGCACAGGAAACTCATCCATGCATGACTCATGGGAACCCCCTTTTCCAGGCAAGCCTTTACCAGAGGACTGGAGCCAATTACAGGGTGCTGGGATGAGGAGGTACAGAGAGCAGGTCATCATAAGCCGGTGAAAGGCTTTGGTGCACGATCAGCCCAGTATCATGGAATCATAGAATGGCTGGGGCTGAAAGGTTCCCCAAAGATCATCCAGCTCCAATAGCCCTGCTGTGGGCAAGGACAACTTTCACTAGACCAGGTTGCTTAGAGGCCTGTCCAGCCTGGCCTTGAACACTCCCAGGGATGAGGTATTTCACCCAAGAAACCAAGGAAGAAGGAACTTCATGTGAAAAGCAGTGCCCTTGAATAGAAGATTTTTTTTTCTCCCCACTGTGGCTATAAAAGGATAAGTCTGGCTTTACAGAATGGCCCATCTGCTCTGCTGAAGGATGGAAGCAAATGGTAGCTCAGAACTCCCAAGGAACTTGAGACACAGGCTTTTACCTGTTCTGCAGAGGTGTTACAATGTGGTGGGTGGATGGAGTAGTTCCAAGTGACTGCCCTGGAGAAGAAAGAGCAAAACAAAAATTACTAAAACGATGAGATTATCTGAAAACAGACAGAAGTGGGGTCAACTGGGACCCTACAGGTCCGTGCAGAACTACAGAATGAGCAAATGCCTCTGCTGCATAAGGAGAAGTACAGGGAGCCTGACTTCTTTCACTGACGGGCTGTGGGCGATGGGCTGGCAATATCCTTTGTGCTGTGTGTGTGCACAGGATGCACTGGGCTGGAAATCAGCTCCAACACGGCTCTAGGTGGCTGTGGGGTTGGGAGGAACAGGGAAAGGGAGACAGACAGAACATGAGGAGCAGGAAATGCAAGATGTCGAAAATTAGAGAAGAAAAGGTGAGGTGGGAGCTTGTGGCTGCAGCTTCACTTTTCAGACCACATGGGCCACTTAGAACTGGGAATTACTTTCTCTGTCCTTAATCACAAATGTCTACATTTCTGCAAAGTAGAATTTATGGGGACATTCCATAATTTTTCTAAAGATAGTGCAATTTGCATATCACATTTGCATTGTATGACTTATTTGCATACCAATCCCACTCAGTTGCTCCTCCTGCATTTAAAAATTTCAAATATGTTATATCTACAAGCAAATATTGAATGTGCAGTCACTGCTACTAAAAACACCATTTAATCGCTGGAATATGTACTATTTGTTCATCGCAGGAACAGTAGCAAAGCCTTGTGGAATGTGCAGAAATAACAGTGTCATCAGGAAAAGTTTTCAGAGTGAAAACTAGGTACTGGTTTTATGGTCTTCAAAAAAAGTGTGTTGGCAGCGGCTAATGGTTGCTGCTGAGGTAGGGGAGAACTGCTATGACATCATGAGGCCCTTGGGTCGGGGCACAGAGGGGGCAGAGAAGTAAGCAGGTTTAAGGACCTGTTTTCTGCAGGAAAACAGAGCTTCAGTCTTGCAGGAGAGCCATGGAGTTGAGTAGGGTAATGTAAACTTAATTCTGCTGGGAAGAATGATGACCAGCCCAAGGAAAGGATTTCTGTGTGGGAAGGGAATGCATCACTGGCCTGAGGAGTGGGAGGTCCCCCAGGGAGCTCTGGCTGGTAGGTGGTTCTCCACCAAGAATTGTGTATTTGAATTAATTTTGTGATTTTGATCTTTCAGTACTGCTGAAAGGATGTTGTTGAATGGAAGAAACATAGTTGTCTCAGGTGGGAGTGGGCAGCTCCTCCAGGAATCATGTTATTTCCCGCTTGGAACTGGGGCACATGATAGTAAAGATGCTCTGATGAAAAATGAAGACAGTTACCTTCCCTCTTTTACTTTTTCCGCTCTCGTCAACCTTCCCTTCCCCTGTCTTCTCTGCCAGTCACTCTATCATTTGTTTCACCCCCTCTGTTGTCCCTATCTCAGGTTTCACACAAAAATCCTGAGCTTCTTCAGTATAGTGATAAGGGAGTGGAGAAACAAAGGGTTTGAAGAAGAGAAATACAAGCCAGAGGAAAAAAAATCTTCAATTGAAGAAGGAAAGCCATATTGTTTGTCTTGTGTAGTGTTCTTGTTCAATGAAATTATCTCTACAGTCCCATAATTAATTCCTTTTTCTTGCAGTTACATCAATTAGCATATAACACAGATAAATTGAAGAGGCAGTATTTTGCCTCCAGCAGCCAGCAAAGCAATACGTTAAGCCATCAAATCATCTATGGTGCTGCAGAACATTTCTCCCTTTGAAAAAAATGTGCCCACCATTAAAGCGCTAGCGAAGAAAAACGAGCCAGAAGTTTATGGCAAAGAGGCAGTGCTTCAAATGTACATTTTATGCTGCTAAAGAGAGCCACAGCACTGTGACCAAAATCCCATTAAATGGAACACTTTCTATTTAAATCTTCCCATGACACGATTCCAGTATTACTGCACCAGGGAGACACATAACTGTCAGGCTTAAAGGCTGCTCTTCTTTCCTTCCTTGAATGGCTCTGCAGACTCAGGTTGTCACTTCCAGTTCAGGAGCTCGGGATAGGTGCCAAACTTCAACACAGAACAACGCCTCACCTCTGACTGTCGCTGAGCTCCTTGGCTTGTGCACCTTACCCAGCGAGACATTAGCAACTCAGTTCTCAGGTGAGAAAGATCAACACCTTGCAAGGAAAACTGCAATGCTGTTTCCCCTTCCCTGGGCCCTCAGCTTTGCTGTGTTCCTCATGGGGTGAACTCCAGGATAGCACTATTTGTGGGTGCTTGCTATGGATAGAGTGATATACTTCACTCATAAGAAAGAAGTAGCAATTTTTTTATTGATATAAACCAGCAATTCAGCAAAGTTTGAAAGCAAATGCTTAACAAGATTTGTTGGCAAAGGTACACTTGGTTATTTACTGCATGGAGGGCAGGATCAGACAAAAGAGCCAGGGAGAGCCTCCCATTGAGTCACGAGGTTCAAAAAAGACCCTCTTTCATTCTAAACTCCTTCTCAGAGAGGAGTTTATGTGCAGCTGGATCCAGACTTGATCAATGGTTTATAGCTAAGTGATTATATGGGCACAATCCATCCTTTGTATCACTTAGCTAAGATTTATAATTGGAGTAATCTGTTAATCACTTACTGAGAATCCATTGTGGCAAGCAATGTCTCAGCCTCGAGGAGTAACCTTGAGAAGTGACTCTGCTCAGGGGGAAATGCTGGGGCACAGCCCACGGCTGAGCAGGAGAGCTCAACAGGCTGTCCACAGTGTATGGAGTGTGATAATGATTTACAGTCCTATTTGCATACCAGCTACGAAAGTTAGTTCCTGCCAAACCTGGTTTGAGTTGGACCTTAAACAGGTCTGTGGTGAGGGAGTGGGGGTGTTGTGCTCAGATTAGCCCTTGGCTATTGTTTTCCGTCGGCCAAAATCCACTGTGAGTTGCGTATGGCCATCAGGACCAGATTCATCCATTGCCACCGTTCCTGGTGGTTATCCCTTGAGCAGGTGTGCAGGAAATAATGGCCAGATTTTGGGAGGTGGGGGAGCACATCCTCACAATGCCTTGCCTGTCTTTTTTCACTGGTGGATAGGCCTCTGGCAGTGTTAACTTGGCCAGCACTGAATGGAGAGCAATGACTCAAACTAGAAGTTTTGGTTGCAGTTTTTGAATCGTCCTTCAGGGATTCAAGGTGTGCTGTGGTTCTGACCCGCACAGAGAGGAGTTTCTCACCATGAAGGGCAGCAAACTGCAGTGAGTTGCAATTAAAATTTGTGTGCACCCACTGTCAGTGTCTGACATTATCTGGAATGTCATACTTAGCTTTCTGTTGAGGGGTTGGTCCCAACACCTTGGATGCACTTAATGCTGGTTTGCATTAAGCACTTGTTAAATGCTTGTAGTAATCCCAAGTGCAGTGTGTACAGAGTGGAGTACAGGAGCTGGTTCAGAGGAAAAAAAGATGTTTAATGAAGCCTCATCCCAAGCTCTCCAAATACTGGTGATGTTGCAAACAGTAGTATAAGAGGAAAAAAATAACATAAATGATAAATTAAAGTCCCAGAGTCTTACTTTGTCCACTGACAGGTTAAAATATGCCTCCTTTTTTATTCATCTGTATTGCGAGGTCAGCCTTTTTCGCTCCCAGTTCAAGAGCTTCAGTGTAATCATAATTTTTACAATGTAGACAGATATTTTCATATTTACTTAGTTTGTAAAGTATATAGAAACTCATCGTAATTGGGATTTCTTTTAGAAACAACTAGCAATAGCCAGTAGATCAATTGAACTGTTGCTTAGGAATATCTTTCACTTTTGCATGTTGGGTTTGCTTTTTCATGTCTTGCACCTAGATATTGAACTTTTTTTTATCATGCCTTGATCAGTTGCCTTAGCCTTGGCTTTCTTCCTTCATCCCAGATCATTAGCAATACTGAAACAGGGAATTGTTTCCAGTTAAGTATTCAGTGTCTGTCTAGCTAAAGTGATTTTTGTCCCTTCTTGCAGTTCATAGTGGGCACCACAGTTACTGGTCTCAGAAAGGACACAAAGACCTGGGCATCAAGTAATTTCTACCTCTGAGGTATTTCTCATATCAGTCCTTAGCAACACTGGGAAATGCAGAAGTCTGAATTAATGTTCATCTCTTCTTTGGGTGAACAGGACTCCGCCATCCTTCCTAATGCTCACTATGTGAGAATTAAACCACCCCCCCAACCCCACAATCCCAAATAAGCTAAGATAGATAATGTATTCAAAGGCATAGGCAAGTTAAAATATCGTGTCTGTCAGGCAACTGAGCCCATAATTTGTTGCAAATATTTTTTAATAATTTTCCTGAACAATATTACTATTTATCAAAGATCTCTTTTGTTTAAGTAAGGACTTGCTGCCTCACAGTCTGTCTGCCTGGTCCTGCAGTGCAGCCATTCAGTTGAATTTATGACACAACAGTAATTACTGTGCCAAACCCAACCAGCTGCTGTTTGAAAAAGAAACACCCAAAAATCTAAGAAACAAAACCACTGGACTGTGCCTAACAATGCAGAATTAGATGGCGGAGGATGGGGAAGCTTTATTTGAGAGGTAATTTTCAGGGAAGTAGCAGGGACACCGGAAATGAATGGCAGAGTAAGTAGCACGTTGCAGAAATGTCTTCTCCAAGTTTATTCCATTGTAAGAGCCCTTCTCAGTGTAGGGCGTTGCCACAGTGTGAGGCACACAGAGAGCCAAACGCTGACTCGGGGTGAACAAAAGCCTGTCTCCCGCTGTTGCTTAATGCTGGAACTTTTATTAGCAGCAAGTGACAGCGGTTTAGCTTCCCTCCCTTTTTCTAGATGATTACATCCTTAAGCCGATTGACTGCGGTGACTAAAGGCAGCTGTTGATCTGCACTCTTTCCTCTTGCACACACAATGGCACACGAAGAAAAGAAACACCAGATTTTGTGTGTTCAGGATAGGCTTAAGGTTTCGATTGCCTGAACAGAGGTGAAAAATTGATTGCTGTAGCAGGAGCCCAGGATCCCTAAGGGTAGAGTTTCCACATGCCTAGCAAAAGCAGGTGGGGATGCTCTGAGTTTGGGAGCACAGAGCTGAGCCTCCTTCTAAGTTCCCTTCCCTCTTGTCCCAGGCACAGGGGAAAGGGGAGCTCAGTAATAATATGTATTTGGTTGGATTTGGGCTACTAAGTCATCGACCAGGGAAAACCCTGACAGAAAAAGGGAGGATTGGTGAATCAAGTATATATGCAGCCTACACAGTCTTTATACACAGTTAAATGTAGATGTGCAAATGGAATTTGTTTCCTTTTTTTTTTTTTTTTGATAGTTGTGTATACCTAGATTTGTTTCCACCGCTAATTCTGGGCAGAGGCTTTTCTCCATGGTCAGAAGACCTTCAGGACATCCAAAGTGGGAGTTGTCTTTTCTCTTAGAGGTAAGGGGTGCGATGCAAGTGCATGGGGAGCTGGATGGTTCACTGAACTTGTAAGCCATCCTTTGAGGTTGTAAATGGCACTACTATAGGGAATGGTATTGGGAGAGGATTTCTTATAACCACGAAACAGGTGATAAGCTGGCTCTTAGAGAGGTGTTGTCTTTTAACTAACTTGTCTGTGTGAACTGGCACAAAATTTTACCCAGGAAGAAAGATGGAGTTGCAGCTATATTTATCCAATTAAGCTTTTTTCAAGGAAAAACATGTCTTAGATATCTCCTTAGCTGCTGTAAATTAATGGAAAAAACCTAATCTCTTTCTGCAAAGATTTAGGAGACAAATTTCATGCTGCAGTCTCTGTTGGCTGTGATGCACAGTAAATACATCAGTTACAGGTCTCAGGAGAGGTTGATCTAACAAGAGGGCTCCTGCTGCTGTCTTATCTCAGGTGAGAGGTAATTTACTGATTAAAGGAACATACAAGAGCAAGGCCGCATTTGCAAAAAAACCCACAAGTGAAGAAAGTCGTGGGTATTTTTTTTCTCTTGTACAAACTAGTGAGGCAATGTGTCTGTAGCCAAAAAAGATGTAACCAAAAATTCAGATCTGTATTTTTTTTCTCTGACAAAACTCTGGGGTATCTGCTTAGGAGCCTCTCTAGCTAATATAAAAACACACCAAAAAGTTCTTCCACATGAAATCCAACTGAATGTGTCCAACATACAACTGCAGCTTTTAAAGGGATGGTCATGTGTGAAAAAAAAATCCTTTGACATCTCAAAATGATGTTTTCAAAAATGGTTAAAGCAAAAGGTACTTTTCCAGCTGGGAACCTGTGCCATCTGTTTTACTCCTTTGGAAACTGCAATAGTTCCTTTTGTGTGCTAAGAACAAACGAGAAATGCTGGCATCCTTACTATGTTTTGCTCCTCCCTCTCTTTTCATATACTTAAGCTCCCATTCATATTTGAGTGACATAAAATGTTTTACGAAGTATTGGCCAGACAACAGCTTGCAAACTGATGGAAAAGCTGTTTGACTCTGCTTTGTGCAGTGTGAAAATGGATTTATGCACAGTGGAAGAACTTAACAGGGATGACAATTTGATAAGTGACATTGTTGCGGTAATTTATTTTAAGGAGGAAACCTAGACTGGATCTTAAAAGCTTGAGTAGACATAGATAATAGCTCACTGGTAAACCATACCCTGAGACATGAAAGAGCTGCTGGTGTGCTGTCAGATAGGGAAAGTCTGTTCAATAATGAAACAAGACACACCAGGGAAGCAAGTGACTTTCCAGGTGGTAATAGAAGTGTGGGTCTGAGTTGAAAAGGTCACAGTCCATTGGGGTTAGCACTGAGGGGTGGAAAGATCCTGCTTTTTGTGAACATGCCAGAAAGTTGCTTGGTTTAGCAACACCTTGGAAAATTCTGCCCCCTTTGATGAAGTGATACGGTAAAATATGTTATTTTCTTTTCAACCCACGAGTGCCTGATTATAGTTCATACAAATCTGTTTTCTGTGTGGATGAGACAGATGATACAAGGTGAGAAGGTGTGTAAGTCACGAAACCCCCTGATGATGATAATTCTATCAAAGGGCTAGAAGAGTGGTTCTACTGTTTCTCTTCACATCAACTTCAATCCACCCCTGGTGTATTTAGAATAGTCCATCAACTGATACATTACCTGAAACAAAAGAAACTCAGGCTGAACTTCAATAGCCCAGGTAGAACACGACTGTGGAAGCTGCTTCTCCATGATGAGCTTTCCAAAGCCTTGGGCTACATCAGCAGCTCTAGCTCTCAGGTAGGGGTGGTGTCCTTTACCCGATCCCTTCAGCCAGAGCTAAAATGAAGTGGCTTGTCTGGACTCAGGGCACACCAAGGAGGCCACACTGCCCTGGGCCATGCTGATCCGGGCTGCAGCTGCCCCTTGCAGACACTGTTGTGGCTGAACACACCACCTCCTTTTGCAAGCTGCAGTGATTGTGCTGCCCCTGTGAATGGACATCACCAATCACCTCAATGGGAAACAAAAATCCCAGTGCTGCAAGGCGCATCTATTCCATCATTCAGAAGGAGCTGCATCTATTTATTTTGGTTATCTCTACCAGTAGGTGTCATGATACAGCAACCTGTGAAAATTCTTGGTGGAGCAGGAGATAAAGTGGCTAAATAAGCAGTAATAATTACAGAATTTTATTCAAATCATTGGATGTCAGCAGTTAAAAGGGTGGCTAATTTTGCTAGATGCTGAGATGCTGCCACACAGACATTACTCTCCTTGGTTTGGGTGCGCTGCAGATGAAAATCTCTGACATTGCCCCCAACATTTCTTTTTGATGCCTGTGGAATACACCAGTTTCTCTTACTTCAAGAATGGTACCTGCCCTTCAGTGGGACACACTAATAATGGGATGGATAAGTGACTGACGAGTGACTTTCTCTACAGAAATTAGTGATAACTTCTCCTTTGAAGAGACATTCAAAATGAATGCCACACACATTTGCTATGCCTAAGAGCAGTCCACTTAGGTATTTTTGATACACACATCAAAGCATAACTCTCAGCCATCTCCGTTTTTGAGATGGCTTTGGTTTCATCCTTCCAGGGGAAAAAAAAAAAAAAAGGCTGTCTACTCTGGGAAATCGATTAAAATGAACTGTAATATGTCAGATGGTCAATCAGGTGCCTGTGCTAACGAGGATCATGTCCATTCAGAACTGCTACAAATTACAGTGGGACATGAATTTTCTGTCACCTTCCCAACAGCAAATCCTGGTACGAATGCCAGACAGGGCAAGTTTTCAAGCCTTTGCCTGCAGAGACATGTTGCCATTTAAGAGAAAAAGTAGCAGTGTTTTAAAGTTTGATCTGATTGCGGACCTGGTGGCTTCTCCTGAACACTTTTCCTGCTCCCAATGAAGGCATTTGTTAAAATGTTTTGAGGTGATTTTTCGTTTGGTTGGTTTTGGGTTTTTTATATTTATGTATCTAAGCCCTTTAAAGGTTGTGGTTGCAAAAAAAACCCAACCCCCCCATCACATCACATGAAATGGCCTGTTGCTATTCAGTGAGAGAATAAAAACTGCAGTTCAAAATCTTATTAGAAATGTCTAAACCTTCCTTTTTCTACCTTTGCTTCATGTTCTCAGCAAAGTTCTTACTCTAATCTTCAGGGATCATGTAAATCTATTCTGGGTATTTTAAATGATTTTTGAAATCCATATTTTGAATCTACTCTTGTGCTTTTAAGACATCTACGCTTACAACTGAATTTCTGGATTCTTAAGGGGTTAATATGAAAATACTAAATTAAAAGGATTCCTCAGCACAGATGGAAGCAAAAAATATTTAAGAATATGCACTTCCTTTTAGTGAAAACTCCAACCCTGCAAATTCAGTAAAGAGGGAGTGTAAGAACAAACACAGCGTGAGGTCAGGAAGGTACCACAGTACAGGGTTAACCACAAGGAGTCTGTGAGTGTCTTTCAGTCAGGAAAGACTGGATGGAACTTTTTAGTCAGACTCACCAACACCCACAGAGAAACCCTTCTGGACCTCTGAACTGGAGGGGCTGATCACCCAAGTCTTACTTGAGCGTTGGCTGAGAAGCGCTGCCATCTGCAAAACAGAACCAGAACTACTTAATTGGTATTACAACCTCTTTGACAAGTGTGGGTTTTACACAGCACACCTCCAGCATGTCATGCTGTCACTCTTGAAGGAAATGAGACAAGATCACTACATTATTTTGGTATCTCAAAATACTTTGGGAAGAAGTCTGGTCTCTGTTGAATTCAACAGTGAAATATTCATGAAGCAAAGCTACCACAGTGAGCCTGCCTGTCACAACTAGCCCACTTCAGAGTGGTTTACCATTTCCTAGCATTCAAGCTGGATCCACTACTTGGCAACTACATTTTACAAGTGAAAATACAAAATTAGCTAGCAGGTTTCAGTGGATGAACACAGAGTCTGTTGCACCCAAACCAAATGCTTATGCTTTTTTGAATCAGTGGTGTCTCAATCAGTAATGAATGAGCTTTTTACCTTCATCCTAGAGCTGTCAGCCTTCTAGAAAGCAACTTACAGTCAGAGTACTTGGTGCAAGCCTCCCAGCTCAGCTGGGATTGCTGGAAGAGCTATTATAATGAAAGATGTCTAACCAACTGTCCTGCGTTTGGCTGGGATAGAGTGAATTTTCTTCCCAGAAGATGGTGCAGTGCTGTGGTTTGTATTTAGAATGAGAACGGTGTTGGTAACGTGGTGGTGTTTTGGTTGTTGCTCAGTAGAGGTCAGGGATCCTTCAGCCTCTCATCGCACCCCAGCAGCGAGCAGGCTGGGGGCACAAGGAGCAGGACAGCTCACCGCAGCTGGCCAGAGGGAAAACACACACCAGATGGCTCCATATACAAACTAGAGGGAAAACTGGCCAGGACCACTACACAGGAACTCCTTGGCTGACAAGCAACTGCACCCTCATTGTGAGGTTTGTCAGATCCTGAAGCTATGGCTGAGGTGAATGCTTCTCATTTTTATAAAGTATTTCAAAGGTCTTAGCCCAAGACCTGCTTTATGTTCAATGGGTTCCATCCCTTTTCCCACTCAGGAGTGGCTCTGATAACTTTTATTCACAGCCTGGGACAAAATCTGCATAATTTGAATTGTAGGTAACCGTTTCTAACAGTTCACTTATATAAATTTAGTGAACAAAAAGTGTGCCCTCTCAAAATGGGTCAAGTTGAGTCTTGACTCAAGGAACTTCAGACAAACAGATCTGGGTCTGCAGAGTCCTTTCAGGGCCTGGTGCTTATCCAGGCACCCAATGCCTGCTGATTTCTGCCATCATATTGTGCCGTTCACACTGTATTACCATAACAATGACATCCTCTTATTGGTGGGGAGCAAGAGAAGCCTAATAAAAAATCAGAATCCTTGTTAGTATTCTCATTTTCCCCCAAGAGAAGAAAATAAGTGTGCTTTTATAGTGACAAGGATGGGCAGATGACCCTTTTTAAGCAAAGAAGATTAATTTTCACTGCTTTACTTCCTAAAAATGTACCATCTTAGCACGATATACAGAGACACAGCTAGTAACCACATTTCTCTCTCAGTTTCTTGGCAGTGGAATTCTCTTTCAAGTTCTCAAATATCAGCCTGAAGTCCCAGTGACACTGGGGGAAACTGCCATTGGAAGATTTTTTGAACTAGTACTGAAGTGTCCCCAAGCTGGCCACAATACATGAGCTATAGCATTTCACAGTGATTTCCCAAAAACATCCCAGTGCAGAAATACAGGGAATGCAGTGCCCAGCCAAAAGGCCATTGGGAATGAGAGCTTTTCTGTAATATCATACAGAATTCATAACAGCCCCCTCCTAGACACACTCTAATAATGGGCCAAGAGATTTATTCCTCTGGGATGCCATCCAGAAGGAGCTCAGCAGGCTTGAGGAGTGGACCAATGTGACCTTGTCATGCTCAGTAAGGTCAAGTGCAATCTCCTGCACCAATACTAATATAGACGGGGGAATGGTTGGATTGGGACTGGAGAAGGACTTGGGAATCCTGTTGGAGGAAAAACCGGACAGAAGCCAGCAATGTGTCCTTTCAGGCCAGAAAGACAGTCATATTCTTTCCTGCAGAATTAAAAGTGTGGCCTGCTCTGGAGTTCCCCACACAAGCAACACACAGATCTGCTGGAGCAGGTCCAGATGAGGGCCACAAAAATGGTCAGAGGGCTGGAGCACCTCCCTTATGAGGAAATGCTGAGAGAGCTGGAATTGTTCAGCCTGGAGAAAAGAAGGCTCTAGAGCAGCCAGAGCAGCCTTTTGATACGTAAGAAAGACACAAAGTGATTTTTTGCCAGAGTCTGCAGTGACAGGAAAAGGGGCAATGATTTTAAACTGAAAGACGGTAAATTTATATGGAATGTAAGGAAGACAGTTTTTTACAATGAAGGTAGTGAGGCCCTGGAACAAGTTACCCTAAAAAGTCGTGGGTGCCCCATCTCTAGAAATGTTCAAGACCAAGCTGGTCGAGGCTTTGAAAGTGTCCCTGCCCATGGGGAGAGGTTGGACTAGCTGATCTTTGAAGGTCCCCTCCAACCCAAACCATTCTTTGATTATATGGCTCTACCAGAATGTAAATGATTTGTTGTTTGAACCACTAAACTTTAGTCTATAACCACGTGGTAGTTTTTTAATTGAGCATGACTTCACGCCCTTTTATCATCGTTGTTTTTAAGGCAGCAGAATGATAAACTTGGCAGGGAGACTAAATGGGGTGTGCTGTCTTCTTTTACACCCAAATCCAAACAAGAGAGTGGATTTACACTGTAGAGATTTCCCCCCAAAAGCAGAAGAAATCTGGACTCTATATACTGTAAGCAAACAATACTAGTAGTAAATTTCTTAGAAGGAGAAATCATATGATTTTATACTTTATCACTGAGACAATTAAATTTTCCAGCTCTATGCTAGATATTAAGGATTTGTATTAAATCCCTAATTTTATTTTTGCTGTTATTTATAGCTTAAATCAATTAATATATGGTTTAATATAGTATAACTAGATTGGACAGAGACATAAAAAAATAGCCTGTGCCTCTAATTATTAGAGAATGGCTCTGCGAGTTAAGCATGCCTTGTAGCTTGCAATTTTCAAATATCAGGTGCAGCAAATGAACATTGTTAAGGCTGCCTGCTGGCTAGGGCAGTAAGAGCTTTTCTCAGCTAGGAGCTATTTCTCCACAGAGCAAATCCTTCCCTTCCTACTACAAAATATAAGAGGAAATAAATAGGTCAAGCTGGTGGTGCTAAAGCACTGTGAGTTGGGAACCACAAATAAAATTAATTTAAGACAGTTAAACAGAGACATGTTTGAAATATTAATAATACTTACCCCTCCTTTTTTTCCAGCTTTTCCTGCTGCTTTTCTTGCTATGAGTACTTCACTGTGTTGTGAGTGAGTGTTAAAAGGAACAGCACCAAGAACTGATTAGCAACCCTATAAATAACAAAACAGCAGTCTTGCAGGGAAAAAAGGAAAAAATATCTGATATAAGTTTCCAGAGGAGCATTAGGGAAAACTTTAGGTTCTTTTCTAGAAAATCTTGAAAATTCAGCACCGCTGTTTCATTTTAATTAGCTACTGTAATTTACCTCCCTGCTGAGTTGAGAAAAGGAGGACAAACCTATCTGTGTGCTGGATCCTTTTCCCAACTCTCCTTACACCATAGATGGCTAACTACAGCAAAGGTGTACTTACAAAAAAACTTTTATATATAGCCACAGTAATTAGAACTCTTACACTGTGTTTCCAGACACCATTAGAAAAGGGAGCAAAAATTTTTGCATAGAATGTCTTTATCCAGACTTGGAGAAATTAACTGAATTAATGGCACAACATAAAGTTTCTATTCATAAAGCAGTTGGTAATTTTACAGCCTTTCCAGCTCCTTTTTGCTCCTTTGTTCAGTGGTGAAAAGGAGATTTAAGCAGGTAATTTGGGAAGAGGTAAAAAAACCGTTTCTGAACCCTGTTCTACTACATTTGATTTAGTCCTGACAAAGGAAAGGGGTCAACAGACCCAGGCATTCACAGGCTGCATGGCCTCAAGCAACTAATGTCTCTTTTTGCCTGATATTTTTAAATTATATACTATGCCAAATGACATCATTCTTGGCCAAAAGAAGTAGGGAGAATTGGGGTGGGGTAGCCATTTCCTGGGGATTGGCCAGGCATCACATCTCCTGGTAGGAAGTGGTGCGGGATTACCTCTGCATCCCTTTTTCTTCTTCATTCTTCACTTACTCATCTTGACCCAGTTTTTTCCCTTGCTTTTGCTCTTTGGATTTTTTCCCTGTGCCCCTGTGGGGAGGGAGTGTGAGGGTGGGTGGGGACTTACCTGCCAGCCAGGGACAACCCACCGCAGCCTCAAGCTGTTGTAGGCCATGGACATGCATTTAGAAATCCTTGCTATAGGCTTGCTCTATTCTTCTAATCTGCTGTATCTGGTACATCTTTATCTGTTTTACACTTTATAAGAGATAGACTACCAGGCTGTGAACAACTGATCTTGTCCAGCACAGACATTTTGTATTCTTACATATTTAAGCCAGTAACCATCTATATGACATTGCTTGATTTTTACCATTATTTCTCAATTCTTTTTCACATGCTGGTGTTTTCCAGTAGTGGGTGGAGTCAGGGCTAGATCCTGACTTCAGTATCTACCAACATCAGCTCTTATTTATATACAAAAACATATGTCTTCCTTATGAATGCCTCACAAGCCTTTCAATGCCAGATTCAAAGGGGTTTCAACAAATTTATGGGGAGTCTTTTAACACAGTGCTAGGCACTTTGGAGAAACTAAATTACTCCTCATTTTCAATGGAGTTTTACCAACAAAAGCTACCTCCACCTACACTGTATTCAGCAGGGTCTCAGGCCATTGCAGCAAGAATATCCAGTCACTTTAGTATAACTCTGTTTCCCAATTAATTTTATAGCCACAGTCAAGAACACGTTCACCTGTGTTCCCTCATTCAGAAAATTCCTTCTCCATACAGGATGGGCAGCTTTAGAACTGTCAAATACTTGCTTACCTTTGTATATTCTTTCTGTAGCTTCTGATGCTCTCCATGACTGGTTTGGCAGTGTTTTCCTTCAACGACAAGCAGCAAAGTCCAATCTGGATAAAAACTTTTGACTCCAGATCTCTTTTCATGTTTTCTGACTCCAGTTTCCCAGCAGGCATTGAAAGCAATAAACCAATCTGATCAGTTAATAAGCTGGTCGGATTGTCCACGCTCACAACCCAGAGTTGCATCTGAAGATATTGCCCACAGCTGCCTGCCCTGTCAATGAAAACTGCCCTGGAAATCAGGGAGAGAAGAATGGGTGACTGACTTGTCTTCCCTCTGTGTATGTAAGCCTAAAGAGATTCAACATGCCCAAACCATGGTCAGGTTCGGTACTTAACTCTGCAGGGAGGTTTATGAACATTATGACATTTTCCCACCATCCCTCCCTGCCCAGCAATCCCTTGAAGACTAAAGGTCTGACAGGACCACTCACAAGGAAACTCCAGGATAGTTGGGAAGAGGTGAGATTGCCTCAAGAAGGACCAGCACCTGCCAGTCTGCACTGATGAAGTTCTGTAGTGGGACATCTACCAACCTGAAGCACTAGTTAAATAAAGATACTGGATATAAGGATAATGCTTTTCTGAGGCAGCCTTGAGCAGTCACACTTAATGGGCACACCCATGCTGGTAGAAACTGCCCTTATCCTAACAGCAATATCCAGGCTGAGGCAATCAGGCCTTGGTTACAGACGATGTGGATAAGAGAAAGAAATAACCATGAGGTTATTGCTGAGTGGCTGATCAAGATGTTCTCCCTTGTGCTTTTACTGCCTTAGAAAGTTCAAAGCAGACACAGAGCGGGTGGCTCTGAAACCTGGATTCAAGAAGACAAATTTAGTTGCAATGCTTGGATCCAGATTTTCACACACAAAAGTGGACAGAGATTTACAGTACCATTTACAGGATGGATCTGAATTTCAGTACCCTCTTAGAAGAAGAAGTTAAAAACATAGTTGAATCTGGTTGTTCCAAAGAACAGATTAATTAACCCAGTATTTCAAAGAGGAAACAGCTCTAGAATAAAAACTCCATCAGTCCACTGGAATTTGGCACAGACAAACCACTTGAGGACACAGTTATTGTTAATTATCTGTATGAGAATTCAGAAAAGGACATCAATTGCTCCTATGATTGAAGAAGACCCTAAATATTTCAGAAAAGACACCTAGAAGAAGAGGATATGTGTAGAAGACATTTTGTAGAAGACATACTTGGAGAATGATCAAAGTAGGCTGGGAATGGAGTAGGAAAAAGGGGAGACTAGTCATGGGCCTTGACAGATGTATGGTGACCCCTAACTTTGCGACTTCTCCCTCAAGAGAAGAAGTAATTGAGGGAGAAGAAAGAAGAGTCCGAGGATAGAACACTGAACTAAATTTCCTGCTTCCTCATCCTCTAGCTTCTAGTCCTTACCTGGATTTAGCTTGCAAAGCATTGAGGCTGCTCAGCTGGGAAGGATTCCTGGCTGGCAAACAGCCTCTCGGACAAACTGCTCGTTGCTGCTCAGCTGTCAGGGAGAGGCACACTGCCCTGCACAACAGGACCAAGGAAACTTCAAAGCCTAGGCATAGCTGCCACACTTGTCTGTGGAAGATGCATCCCTGAGCTTTTCTTTGGGTCAGGCCGAGAGAGTGACCTGGCCCAAGGCACCTGCTTCATTCCCTCCTGGCCTGCAGGAGACAGGAGAGAGCGTAGATATTTGAAAGCGGAAGAGAGGAAAAAGGTGCTTGGCTCTGAATGGGCTCTTGAATTCCTGGTGAGACAAAAGCTGAGACAACCCTACATCTAGGGCAGAGACGAGCTGTAGGCTTTCAGGGGCACGGGGAGATGACTTAGGAAGAAAAGCAACTCCCAAGTGATGGGCGACAACTGACAAGGATTTGCAACAATATTCTCATATCCAAGAATAGGGGCCTCTAAAAAGACATCCAGTAGTTTTTTAAGAACAAATGTAGAGTGGCAAAATGGTGTTCCCTCCAGCCAGCTTTAAATTATATATGCTACTAACTCAGTCCTACTGGATTTACTCAATAATTTTGAGAAACAATGTTTGACAGCCTGCATGAATTGGACTGGTAGGCCCTTTTCCCTGTTTAAAGACCATAAAAGTTATAGCTTTAAATGCTATTGGATTTAAAGGTTATAATGTTTCACAATCATGTATTTAAACACAGAAATCTGTTTATTTACCCAAACAAAACAGAGGAAATGATTCCAGCCCTCAGGTTTTGAATTCTCATTTAAATATGTGAACATCAGTCCACAACTTAGAGATGTTTGTGTATCTATGTACCTCCAAAATACTCATATTTCATAGGCTTTTTCACATTAATATTCACCAACAGTATCACAAAAGTTCTTTTTCTTTTACATAACTGTAAGCAACAGTAATTCTAGAAACACTAGAGAAAAAAAAAGCATAGCAATGTCCACAGTTACAAGAAAAAGTGCACATTACTTGGTCACAATCACAGTCATTACTTGGAAAACTATATGTAACAAGTAGATATAAAATATCACTGATGCCTTAAACTCATTGTCAAAAACGGAATTACATAAAATTTTGTACATGAAATAAGGCAAATTTAGGAATGCACAAGAAACTTGTTATTCAACAAAAGCTAAACAACAGAACAGATAGTACAATAAGCATAAACTAAAGTACTTTTTTCTATATACTCAAAAAGAAGCCTGCCATAGTGCACAAAGAAAACACCATTAATGTGTAATCAATATTATAAAATAAGAAATAGAGGGGTTGGGAAGAGTGGGGAAGGGGAGAGAAGAGTTTTATTATAGTTGCAGCTGCATCCACTTACAGTTTTGTACAAGTTTTAGCTAGGCCTGGGAATTATACAAATTATACCAGAAGTGTCAATGACCTTCCTTGGTAAGAATTTTGTTTAAATTAAGGAAAAAAAATAAATACACACAAGAGTGCAAATTTTCAGATTGTCACTTGCAACCTCTTAACATTCATCATCTACATCCAATCACAACTAGAGGGACTTGTATAAGACAGCAGCAGTGATCATGGAGTCAGATGAGCTCACCATAAGAAATCAATTCATCTTTTTTTTTCTCAACGATATGTCTTTTTTAAAAAACGCTCAACTCTTTATTAATTGCTAATAAAGCTGCAATATATTACAGAATGGAGTTGAGAATGGCATGAATGCAGGAAATGCATACTTCCTTTGGAAGGTATTCCATAGATGACAATTTACAGTACACAGGGGAGGAATTATCCAGCATCAAGAGTTACTCGTTGTAGAAAGAATATGAAGTTGGGGAGAAGGGCACAGCCAGAGGTTCAAGAGAGGAAGGGGGGACTTAAAATAGCTCCTCAAAACATTTTCAGGACCAGTGAAAAAGTTTACCAAAGTAAAAATGAAAAATCTTGAATGAAAACCAAAATCTTTTGTTTTGTTTTTTATAAAAATTACATTTTTTTAAAATACAAGATCCTTTTAATTGCAATTGTGCCCTGTAGCAACAGGACATTTGGCAATGTTTTGCCATATACTGCAGCTTTAAGTCCAATGAGTCAGTATCACATTCCACTAATATTGCACTTGGATCTTGAACCACTTGTTTTAAAAAACCATCACAGCATCTTCTGTTTCCTCCACTTGTTAGAATGAGTTAATTTCTAGCCACTTTTTCGATATTTATGCTGACACACTAAAACAAAAGCAATAGGCTGGACACAGTAAAGTACCTCAGAAATACCAGAGGTCGAAGTTCACTTGAAGCACCTTAACACATCACTTTATGGATCAAGAACAGTGTGGCATTATGGTAATTAACTCTCCTAAAAGACTGTGCAGTAACTGAAGTGTGTGCTCTGGGAAATCAAAATGTCATTAGTGGAAATTCTGAGATAAGACCAGGCCGGTATGAAGGTCACATGACTCAGTTCTGCTGCAAAATAAGGTTTTCTAGTTCGTCTGCGGAGCGCAATAAAAAGGCGGCTGATTCTCGGTATCCTGCCACGAGCTGCCGCACTGCGTTGATTTCAGTCGGGCTCAGCTGGGGTCTAGAGCTGGAACTACTGGAGGATCCAGAGCTGGTTGCTAACTGCCTCTTCATACTGAGATCTGTTGGACCTGCAGACAGCAAAGGGAAAGAAAAGAAGCTTCAGATCTGCTGCCAGAGACATTTCACAGACTTGTAGATACGAATGCAGAGTAGTAAGATCTGCTCTCAGCTGAGCACAAGTAGCAGAAATAACTGCTCTGTTATTAGTTCCCTTGACAAGAACCACTGCAATTTAGATTTATGTATCTCAGCCCCACATACAGAACATGAGGGACAAGACCATTGCCAGCAGAAAATTACCATCCAGGGGCATATCCCAACAGTGTGAGCCACTTGCACCCCAAACCCTGCCCTGGGATCTGACAATGGTGATCAGGCAGAAGGCTCATCTTCTGTGCCACTCCCCAGCTCCAGCTGCCATCGTAGACTTCATGGCAATATGCACACTTGCAATTTTTATCACAGAAAATCCAACTTATGTTCTCTAGATAGCTGTTTTCACATTTTATGCTTCAATCAGCATGTGGCCAGATTGTGAATCCCTTGCAGACGTAGATAAATGGTCATTCACATGACTTGCCTGACGCTGTCTGATCACTTACATAAATAGCTGCTCATGAATGAGATTAGGCTGGTGACAATCTGTCTGCCACAGGGAGGAGCTCACTATCATCTGTGAAGGCTGCGTACAGCTGGCAATACATTGCAAGGATCTTGTAAGGCCAGAACGCTGACAGAAATTCTGCAGCAATCACTGTGTTGCCCTGGCAGCTCACAGCAATATGCTTAGCACTTTTCCTCAAAGAATATTCTCAAGACCATGGATACTTCACGTAGAACACAGCATTCCTGAGGGCATTCTGCAGGTTACTGTGGTTGGCAAAACATCTGCCATCATGAACTTTGGCTTTGTGTGGAATTTCTCTGGTGGTTTGATCTGTTTTTAACTAGACAAGATGCATGGTGCTTTAATGAAATGTTTGCATTTTCCACTTAACTCATCCTTTTCTTCCTGGAGTGTAAATCTGGACAGGTAGAATTGGACTGAGGACCTTTTTGAACATACACAGAAGGATGAAGATGGCAAGTATACCTATCAAACAGTATATTTTTAATGCAAATCTGGGAAATACTGCTCTCTCATTTTGACAGAGTAGCAAATCTGTACTTCTGGCAGGCAGAAGATCAGACTAGCCTGATCTTAATCTTAATACTTTCCTGGAAATTGAGATCAAGCTATCCAAAGCAATGTATCTTGCTTTCCTGTGAGAAAAATGTCACACTTCAGTTTGATCAGGACAACATATGTCAATGCCATGGCTTTCCAGCAAAGACTGGGCTAATTTTAAAATTTAGCATATTCATCTGTAGAACATAGAACACACCAATTCACATCCTGCAGGTTCTCCTAAATGATCCCACCAAATTCATAAGATTCAAAAACAGACTCGCAATCTTAAGCATTAATGGAAAGAGATGCCTGATTTCCAGAAGCTGAAGATCTAGTCATAAACCTTATTTATTTTTCTTTCTTAAGAAAGAAATCATAAATCTTTCTTATTTTTCTCTCTTCTTTCTGTCTATGCAAAGGTACAGCTGAGACCACAAAAAATGTGGAGATTGCCATGTCCCCACACTCACTGAAGTTGATGAAAAATCTCCCCTTGAATGAATGAAAACAGCTATGAAAAGAAACTACTCAAACAGAAAGGGTCCCATTAGATCTGATTCCCTACTACACAACTAGCATGAGCAGCACTTAGCCTTACAACTTGTATTATCCGGTTTTACACTGGCATAAATGATCTGACTTTTAAATTACTTCCACTGTGCAAAGGATAAATAAAAGCACAATTATTTCAATGAATTTGTTTTGGTGTGACCACATGCTGCAGGAAAATGATCACAGCGTGAAGAAGCTCAGATGATATTTCAAAGTAAAATCTTAACCCAGCACAGAGAAGAATGGTATATCAATCATAAAGCCAGTTGGGTTGAATGGCTGTAAGAAGCCATTAAAGAATTCTATATTTATTGAAACAGTAGTGAAAAAGCTGCCACTGACATATTGAGGGCATTGTGCTCCATGTGAACCTACTTTATGTTCTTTCCTTGGCTTTCACTCCTGTCACTGCCAAACACACACACACACACACACACACACACACACACACACACAATATCTGGCAGAAAAGAGCTTCTGCAGCAGAGCACATAATTTTATGAAATGAAACAGAATGGCTTTTCTCATTGGAAATCCAGATTTTAAGTGACAGAATAGGATATCAGTTTATGTCACTCATAAGTAAAACATACATGGAAATGTGCTGGGTCATACCTCTCAGGTTTTCCATACACAGACTGCTGGTGCGAAGCACCACTCTGTAAGGAAAACTAGGAGAATATCAGATGTCCATAATGCAAAAATCAGTCTAAGTCCTCACAAGTCTATAGGGTCACAGTTATTTACACAGTATGAAGATCTGGCACTGTATTCCTAGATGTCTGGATTAACTTTCATGAATAAAGTTCTTTGCTCTTCAGAATATTTATCTTTGCATCCTGAGGGTGCTAGAAATACCTGGATGGCAGTCTATATACAAAAGGGGCAAACACAACCCAAATCTCCCCTCGGTCTTGGAGATTTCTGTTGTGTGAATACAAAGAAAATAAGATATCTCAGATTTTAACTTACCCAGCTCCTTCAAACTACTTGGTGGGTTTATTTTTTTATTTCTATTTACTAGGAAAATGGGATTTTACTTCACTCCCCACCTCCTGCCTTGTACTTAACAACCTCCAGTGCTGTCCCCCTTCCCCCTGAAAGAACCATCCCAACCCTGCCAAAGAAAAAGAACAAAGGAACACACACACAGAGAAAAGTTTCATAGCTATGACTTTGGGACAGTGAGCACACTCATACCTTTTCAGGAAGGAAAGCGAGCAGAGACAGAACAGAAAAGAACAAGCTATGCTTCATGTGGAGAAAAGGATTTTAGCTCTTTTAATTATGTCATGTGACCCCTACATCTCACCTCTAAAGCTTACCTCTGACAGCCCAAGCTTTATATCTGGGAGAGCGCCTCACTCAGAGATTAGTCCCAGGATGTGTTATACTGGTCTCAGCTTTTAATAGCTATGATAGACACTCACTGGCAGTAACAGAGACTCTCAAAGGTTGGCCAGGCTGCTAAATACTAAAATGCTGTAACTTATTTGTAGCTTCATCACTCATATCTGGTCATTCAGAAACTAAGGAATAAGTGTAATATGTAAGTGCGTTCTTATCCTGTAGATTTTTCCTGTGTAATTTTATGCAAATCTGCTATTGAAACACAGAAACCTAAACCTTACTAATACCTACCACATCTCTTTAACTAGACAAATAAATCACAGCTATTCTGAAGGCTTAAAATAGCTGGTTAAGGACATTTCATATACATCTATATCCAGAAGCCATCACTACAGGTTACTAAATCTGGATAAAGCTGAACAGCTTCACCATCATGTCTTTTAATAACTATCCTTACTATTTCTTTAGTGTATTTAACATTATTTATTAAGCTGCCAGTCCTCACGGGAACAAGAAAGTGTATACTTGTAAAGAGGGAAATCTGAATGTTTTTGCAATGAATTTTAGAGTGTCAGGTTCCACAAGATGTTACTGCACGTTTTAGCATACTGCTTCCTATTTTGGAGTACTTCAGGACCATTAAAAATCTTTACTCCAAACATTATCGGAACATTTGCTTGTTGAGCAAGCAACGATTAAGCATATATCCCAGAGATTAAGAGAGGAGACTTATTTCCATTTCTTTCTTTCTCTTAGTGTATACTCCCATAACACAAAATTGTCACCTTCTCTGTTTTTATAACAGAACAATATTTTCCCAAGCAATGGATTAAAAAATTGTTGGGACAGATCCTTTCTTTTATACTCTTTCAGAAGAACAAAGTATTGTTCCTCTGCCTCTTGTTGAGGCCATCTGATCAACACTTTAACATGGGAATATTTTTGATTTATCATCTCTGTCCAGTTACATTGACCTAATTTCCCCTGTGAGGTGCAATTGTTCTTGTTGGAACCATATCAAGCTGAATATGAAAACTCTAAAACCCCACTCTTCTTGTGCTACACAAACATTTATCAAATTAGCTGCTAGGAATGTCTGCCACTAAATACACTGTAGAACAAATGGCTTTTCTGTAAATTACAAGACTTTAATGGAACTAGTTATTGCCTCATGCACTACTCATTACCGATGTGATTTATATCAAATTCCAAAATATGGGTCAGATGTAGATGGGCTGATGCTGATTGCTTAGACACTATCAACTGTCTCAGCAAAATTCCCTTAAGAATTGTATGTTGTCACCGGGTAGCTACCAATCTTGTAATTAACAACTACTGAAAGAATAATAAATGTGTCAGTGACTTTCAAAATGGTTATCACTATTGTAGATAATAATATAGAATGAAAAATAATTTTAAAAAGCTTTATGTGCTTTAGCATCTATGCTTCTACATTTTCATTAACAGTTAAGCAACATTTTCATCAGTGAAAATGCAGAAAAGCAGTGGAACTTATTTATAGGAAAATACATTTTACTATCTCCTCTGTGTATCTTTTCTATTGTACCTATTCTCGTCTCCCACTTTTTCCCCATGAGTGGCTTTAGAGGAGAGATTTGACTATATTCTTATATACTCCAATAAAACTAAAAAGGTAAAAAACCTATCAAAGTATGCTATCTTTTGTTTCCAAATCAGATATATTTATTGTAATAAGAATGCTTTATTGTGGTATTATGCATCTGTCAATGCTTCTTTTCCTCCTGCCTTCAAACACGGAACAGATGTGCCTAAAACTATTGTTTCAAGTGCCAGGAGAAATCAAGAAAACAGTCACTGATGAATTGGACCTTTTAAGCTTCTTTCTCCCTTCTACACCTCTCCCTCTGGAAGACACACCTTCCGCTACTTGAGGCAGCAGAAAAAGAATGCTGTCTTGCCTGAGGAAAGTGATATGAAAACACAGAAATGCCTACAGCCATCATCCATTTTCAACGATCAGGAAACACAGTGGTCTGTGATTAAATGGTTCTGTGAGATCCTTCCTATCCACCACAGGAGATTAATTATGTGGTGTATACCTGTGTTGCCTTAACAGTTGTCTCCTCAGCTTTGCACAGAGGTAGGAAAGGAGGATGCTTCCAATACATCCACAGACATTCCATTTCCATCCCTATGGTGGGAACGGACTAGTCCGTGCGTGTGCCACATATCTGACAATTTGAAGAGGATGAGGAAGAGGGAAGATGAATTGGGGGGAAGGTCTTAACGCAAAATTCAGACAGCATTTTCCAGGAAGAAATTCCCACCTTTGCCAAAATATAGGTCAAACCATTTAATTTCTCCCAACCCCATCTTTTGGTTTTTCCAAATGGGGTTAAACACACTGCCCCAGGTTCCTAACTCTATCACTCTTGATCTGTTTCTTCATGCCTCAGGCTCTGTCTGTGTTAGAGACAAACTGTGTTCTCTTTCCCCTCTCTCCATTTTGATGTCATCGAGGTAGCACTGAGAACACAAAAGACTGTGCAAAAGTTGAGGTATAAAGAAGACCTGGAGAGAGCAACCACAGCAAAAACCCCATTCAACCCCTACATCCTGGACAGCCAACCTGTGGGTAACCCACTCAGCACTTAAAAAAACTAGCTACATATTGGATATTCTCATCTGCTGGGTTTTTTTTCCCACGGCTTATCACCAAGAAGCCTCTTTCAATCATGCAAATGGCAAGATTTCACAGAAGGTTACAACTTGACCAAATTTGTGGATGTGGAAAGGAGGCACAAGTGGACAAGAGGGACAGCACTCCTCTCCCTGCCCCAGAGCAGCACAGCCATGCTGATCCCTGGTGGTCAGCAGCACCTGCTCTGGGAGACTCCCCCAGCTACTGCATTGTCTTCAGCAGGGCAGCACTGCCTGAAGGACCAGGAGGCAGAAGGAGCAGGAAGGATGACTGGCACATGGGTGAGAGGCCTGGCTAAAGCAGGGAACGGCTGCGAGGGCATAGCCTCAGGAAGGGAGCAGCGGAGAGGGCTGAGCAGTGTGGTGGAAGTCCAGCAGCTACTAGCTGCTTAATGGCCACCACGGTCTGCAGGCCTGCCCATGACAGGAGGCTGAAAGAGAAGCCTGCCAGAGCCCAGGATTTGCCATGGTGTGAAGATATTGGGATTTAGCTGAAGGACTCACCTGAGCTGGAAGGGGACTGGACGTTCGTGGTGCCTGGGATGCAGTGCTGAGTTGTGGCTGTGGTGGAGGTAGGCTGCAGATCTGTGAAGAGAAATGGAGACACAATACTTTGTCTTACTGTGACACAAGGGCATGTCCTGCATGGCCAGTCCGACATTGAGTCTGAAACACCCTCTTTTTACACACACAAAAGGAACTGACTGACATTTCTGCCTAGAAAACCAGACAATGAGGCAGAAGAAACAGTCCCAGATCATCTCCAGGAAACCCAGGTACGGCAGCAGAAACACATTCCACACCTCTTAGAGAGAATGGACTTCAGGAAATGAAGCAGCTGTGAAGACCACGACTCCAAAAAGCCCAACATGACTTCAGAGAGTGTTGACAGCTGACAGCCATCAGGAGAGGGCAGACAGCAACACACTGAACCAAAATACATGGGGAGACAAGCCAATCCCACACTGTCAGGAGAGGCTCAGGCTACATGCAGGGACTACATGCAGCTCCTGGTGGTATCAAGAGATTTTGCTCCCAACATTATCTCCTGTCCTCTCCCTCCTGCCCTCAAGCTGGACATTTTTGTGAGCTCAATCCAGGAGTGATAGAGAGGCGCCAGCTGAAGCCTTTGTGTCTGGCTAGGAGCTGGGAAGTACATTTTGTTTACATTCTCTGAACTATTCCACCTTGGAGGTTCTCCATTCAGTTCTGTAACAGGAACTGCATTAGCATTAAAACAAGAGAGCTGTGAAATCCACCCTTCTCAAAGTGCAGCTCTCCTTTGCCATCTATGAGAATCAAGGACAACATGACCAAAGGCTTCTCCCCAGCCCATGTACAGGCTGACAGAGACTCTGTCAACCCACAGATTGCTTGGTGAATGTTTCCAGCTGAGCCAGATTGGCCTTAAAAGTTTAAAAGAAGGGGGAAAAGACACCTTGGTGCCGTAAGACCAAGCCTTTTCCTTCTGTGCTTTTTTCCCAGCCCATAATAAAAGAGGGGTCATTGCACAAGCTGCTGCATTCTGTTTGCTCATATTGATCAGCTTCATGAAGGCTTGCCCCATGCAGTTGTGTAAGCAGCTAATTATGGCTCTGTAATTAGCCATGTGGAAGGACAGACCTCCCCATGTGGAGGGAAGCACTGCAACAGCAGGCACAGAGAGGTCCCTGAGCAGAGCCACCAAACAGTTGGGTGAACAGATAGCTAAGTCTGTAAGGTCGAAATAGGGATGAACTTTATAAGGAGGAAATAACCAAATTAAATGAGTCACAGAATATAAAATACATGCATCAGTTGGACTACTAGACAGAGAGTTAATTGGACATTAATTATTATATTACTGTGGGGGAAGGTCCAGAAATAGGCAATCAAGCAGTGAGTTTTAGATAGCTATTGCAGCTATTGCAATTTTTTTTTCTGTTTTAGTAGGTGCACAAGACCAGACTGTATTTGTTTATACACACATTCTGACTGAGGCGTGTATTTATTTTTACACTAGGACAACATCTGTAAATGTGACAAGAACATCTCATAGATTATATTGAAAAAGAATTACATTTTTAAAATAGTTCTTAGGTCCTGAAAACAATTTACAAGTAAATATCCTGTTCTCCAGAGAAGTAACTCATTAACCATTTTAACAGCCTTGCATATGTTTGGAACAAGAGTCCTTGAAACAGAGTAATGACTGCAAACAACTGTCCTGTGAGATCTGTCAGGAGGGAAATGGTTACCCCATCAACTGCAACTCCAATCACTCCTCCACCAATGGACACACCAGAGAAGACTGACAAATCTCGAGGAGCTGACCTCCAAATCCTGCCAGTTCTCCTGTGGGGAAACCAGCTACCAGAGCCAGAGAAATTTACCCTTAATATCCGAGAGCTAATTAGGCTGGCTACTGGCTGGTTTTGTGTCAATGAGACTAAGAAATGGACAGAGTTGCCTTTCCACAACTTTCCTAATGATCTTCCTGAAATGGCAAGTGGGTCACAAGTCAGCAGCCTAGCTAGACTGCCAGCATCAACAACTGGTTTCCAATTCCTGGCACACAATGACTTTTGGTTCATGGAGCTTATGTACTTTG
This sequence comes from Origma solitaria, assembly GCA_013397895.1. Lineage (NCBI taxonomy): Eukaryota > Metazoa > Chordata > Aves > Passeriformes > Acanthizidae > Origma > Origma solitaria. The sequence goes on from VZRL01002850.1 coordinate 98,820, forward strand.
GCTCCTCTAGGATCCCTGTAGAGAAGATGGACACCTTTACACAACCTTCCAACTGTGTACAACTATATGGGAGAGGTGCAATGGCTTATTACAAGAGGTTATATAGACAGAATTTTCCAGTGCAAGTAGGGAAAGGCAAGGAAGAAGAAACATTTGAGCATATGTCTGTACGCAAAACTATCTCGAGCTTTAATAGTGAAAAAACACTGGAGTCCTCTATATTAAAGGCAAAAAAATGTGGCTTCTTATCAGAAAGCAAGACTAATTTATGGTGTTTTATTTGCATGCCATTTTTTAAAACTGCATGCTGAAGAGACATAGAATACTTTTGCCTAAGCCCCACAATTCACTGAAAAATGGTAGTTATGAAAATGTATCATCTTACAAGAGGTTTGACGAGAAAAACAAGTACACAAAACAGTTGTGATTCCTCACAGTTTAGGATTATATAAACCAGGACAATATTGATGGCTTTTGCTGACAAATAACACATGGAGAGTCTAATCCTATTCTTAGTTGGGTAAAAGGGCAAATGCCCACTGTTTTCAGGGGGAACTGGTTAAGATCCTCTCTGGACACAATGTAAAAGACAATTTTAAGGTTCTTGTGCATTTTCACCCAAAAAAAAAGATTTCCACAGCTCGTCTTACTCTTACGAAAATATTTGATCAGAGACCATATTCAGTGCCTCAGATGTGCTCTTTATGTGTATGGAAACAATTGTAATCATCATTCACACACTTTAAGTCACAGACTTTTGACACCTAAAGTATTATCTTTTTTAAGCCTTTCAAAATCTTTCCACAAATCATCCACAGACCTTTGAGAATTTTGTGGGCAGGGAGTAAGGATGAAGACGTGACTGACGGCCCCCAGGACACCACATACCAATAACTCCTTGCAGGCTGCAGCCCTGACAGCATTTTGAAAATTGCTGAGCATGCTGAATATAGAGGCTGTAGCTGAGCAATTATCATCTTGCCTAAGTCAGCCCCTCTACCTCAACTGGCACTCTCGTCAGCCAGAGAGGGATCAGCCAGGGCAAAAGCCCAGGGATTTCTCCTTCCTCTGAGATATTTCTTTAAATACAGTCCTGGGTGTCAATAAACCCTCAGGCTTCCAGAGTAATCACGTTTCTCTGACAGAGAGACAATACCGTTTTTATCAGAAGGGTATTGTTCTGCATTTGTACAAAATCAATATGAGGGATTATCTCAAACAAATACTACAATTTGCTTACATATTTTTGTTACAAAAGCATGCCAGTGTAAGAAGAGAGGAATGTTGTCTAAATAAATGACACCACTTGTTTTTTGCAGAGGAGCATACAACCTCATGGTGACACATATTTACCTTATAATTTTTAGTTTAGAGTATAAATCAATATGCTGATTTCTCATATAACACTTGGTATGCCAGATGCTTATCTGCAGTAAATTAAAGTAACTGATGAGACCATGTGCGAAATCTATGTCAATTCATTTGTGTTACACAATATGGAGTTGCGTGTTTTGAAACTTGAGCCAAAAATATACTAATGGTCTCATTTCGTGATCAGTGTAGGAGAGGACAATAATGACAAAGGCCTCATAAAGTCATGCAAACTCACTGAAGATCTAACCTGGCATTGTTTTACGCAGCTTTGTTAGAGGCTTATGGTTCAGTCCTGCCTTATTGTGTATTAGTCCCTTGAAACTAGAAGGAGGCTAGCACACAGTGAGCAAGTATTTTGCTCAGCAGTAGCTGTTTGCAGGACTGTGTTCCTACTCATTATGTGATAATAGCCTCTGGATATTGAGCCCCTCGGACTAGCTTTCTGTACGGCAGGGGGAAATGCACATCAGCACATATATACACAGGCACAATTTGTAAGGAAACTCACCGCTGCTAGAAGCATCATTGAGATTTAGCAGCCCACCTCCGAGCCCTCTGTAACTATGGTAACTGTAGGTCCCATTGCCGTTGATGTACAACACCTCCTGCGTGCTGGAAACAGCTGATGTTGAGTAAGTGACCTGGGCTGGCTCCTGTTTGTACTGCTTGTCAGCCGGAGCAGCCTCATCCTGCAAAAACAAGGAAAGGTTTGGAATTATGGTTACATTTCACCTTGCATGAGAAGGTCTTTTCCATTGTTAAGATTCTACATCTATTGCTTTCAGAAAAGTATAATGCATGTTAAACAAGCACAGATAGATTTCCAATTGACCAAATATCAGCATAAAGGAAACAATGGAAATAAGCGAGAATACAGCTGAGAATATTCTTTTATTTGTGCTCCACAAGCCAACCATACTGTTTCTTAAAGAAGAACATGCACCCTCTCACACTGAAGAGCTCACAGTCTTCTTCAAAACCCAACTCTGTCCAGAAATAGTGGGAAAGGATAGGAAAAAGCCATTTCCTGAGTACTGGAGTGACTCTTCCAAGTCAGAAAGTCATATATTTCTTGATACAGAATGCACCTACTTATTTTGATGTATCAGTCTCAGAAATGACAGAAGGATTAGAGGAATGGAATAAAACTGCATTCCTATGTTTGGTGAAGTCTGAGTGACTGTCCTTTCATACAAAGGCCATGAGGTAGGGATGCCTCTACAAAAGTGACTTGAAAACTTTTGTTATCTGTGTAAGAGCAGCGCCTGGTTTTACACCACAAGTTCTCAATACTCCCTGTTTGCCTCTTTGATGATCACATAATATTTAACAGAATTTAGCACAACAGCCCTTCAATTTTTCCTGAAAGGAGATGATGTTTCAGGTGAAAGTGTATTTTTCCCCATTTGCACTTACTGTATCTACTACTTAGAGTACCTCACCTCCACTCAGGACCACAGAATGATGCACTAGTAACTTTATTAATGACACAGGTGAAATAAAGAAAAGAATTAAGAGAAGATTGAATGCATTTTAGTAGCTGGAAACAAGGAAAATTATCAGTGTGTGACTACTCATTCTGCCACAGGGACCTCAGTGAAAGAATCTGATTTAGTCTGTATGTATTTGAACATTTTCTTTGTTTCTTGCCTTTTTTTAATGGGTTTGATTTTACACTCTCATCTGATGGAAATATATTTCAGTGTTTTCAAATAAAATGGATCTATGGAAGGTCTGTTTTTAAAGGATCTTTTCAGACTAGTTAGCTAAAAAAAAAGATCTGCTAGAACTACCTCCCCTTTGTGTAAGATTTTAGTCTATTTTATGCATCTCTCCTTTGCACAACCCTTTTATGGTTGCTAAATACACCAAACATATTAAGAATGCTATAAAATATCTGAAACCTTTTTTGCAGTTTTTACTTAGAGAGATCAAATAGTTCAAACATTGTCCAGTCTCTGTGTTGAAGTAAAAAGGGTTGTGAATCCTCTATGCATTAGGAGTAGTTGTTGGTTCCAATTCTCAAAAAGACACTGCCAGTTTTTCTTAGATGAAGACATCCTTGTCTTGCAGATATTTATTGGTGAAAGAGATTTTCACCTGAAACACAACTGAGACAACTCAGGAGAGGGATATATATTATTAACAGACATTTTAATATTTAATAGGGAACACTGAACCATCAGACAATTCCATAAACAATAAGAACGGGGCCTCTTGGGCAGTAACACAAGCTAAGGCAAAATTTCACATTTTTAAGAGAGTTGGCCAAAGTGGTCTCCTAAGCATTTTCTTAAGTAATAATAATCTTAAACAAATGTCCAGAATTGCAATGTAATTTTGCCAGAAATTCAACTTCAATATCATTTACCTTTTATCTCCGAAGGTCATTGATGTCTCTTATGAGAGAAAATATATTATTTTCTCAGAGAATATTCATAAGTTACACAGTAAAGTTCTATCTTGGCAACATAGCTTAACTCGTCGTCCAAAATTTTAACACTCTCAAGACTCAGATGTTCTGCCTCCTTCTGTCTAACTAAAACTAGATGATACTTCCTGCCACAGACTCACTCAGAGCCTCATTTTGTTTTCACAGAGCTCAGTAACAGATCTTCTGCAAATTCATCAAGGACTAAACTGTGTTCAAGGGGCACAGTGCAAACAGGACTAACTCCTATAACTGAGCAGAGTATCTCAGGAGTGGTCTCCTTATCCTCGCTGTCTGGAACCCACAAAACTGCCGTCCCGGAATTTACGTGTCCTCCAGAGCCCCTCTAGTCAGGGCACTGCAGCCCTAACTGGGAGTGTCTTGCAGAGCAGATGCACTGAGCTTCTGGCAAAGCCCAGAAGGCAGAGCCTGGCTGGAGGACACAGCAAGGGTGTTTGGTGCACCTTGGTGCCTGCAAGCCCACGAATTCCGGAGCACATGGCCAAGAAGTGGGAGACCAGAGTTCTGGCTACTCATCGCGCTACATGGTGAAGAGGCGGAAAAATTGGGCTGCGGGGTCTCTGCTGGCTGCGGTGAGGAGGGCACCTGAACTCAGAGCTGCCATCTCCTAGCAACCAGGCTCCAAGCAAAAGCGCGGTGGGAGTTGGAGCTGAAGCTGTGCCACTGCGCAGGAAGGAATGCACAATTCCCAGGGCTCCCGAGATAGCACACGAAATGGGAGCATGACTCAGTTCCCTCTCAGAAGTGCTGCCCTGGGAGGCTCCCTTCCAGCTGCTCCAGAACACAAAATCCACCAGCAGCTTCGAGGTCAGCAATACAAGGCTGGAGCTGTGCTACTGAAGGAGGATCTTTGTAACAGAACTAATCATAGCCCTACACAACACCAGGAGGTGCCACGGGATGGGGCTTGAAGTTGAGTCTGGGAATACCAGTGGGGAAGGCATTCTCAGGGAGGTCTGACTCTGACTCTGACTCTGACTCTGACTCTGATTCTGACTCTGACTCTGACTCTGGCTCTGACTCTGACAGGAGTCAAGGATGGTGCTGAGACTCCTGGTTCCGCATATGAACTCTAATCTCTTGGCCACTATGCAAAAGGAGGCTTCCTCTAAATATTCCATATCTTTTTAAAGAGCACACTCACCACCTGTCCCTAAATAATGAATCAGTTGCCATACATTTCAGATATTAAATCTGGTTCTTAATTAAGTGTTTACCTCAGTACTTCAGGATAACTACATACAGAAACAGGGCAGGGTTTTTCTCAAGCTTTTTCTGAGCAGGCTCAGGTGTCAGCCCTACTGATAGGATTATGAACCATTATCCTAGTCCCAGGGGGTTAGGTGTTGCCTCTCATACATTCTCCTGGGATTTAAGCATTTTTTGGAAATGTTTTGAACGTCAAAAGGCAAGATGTGCCATTTTTCCTTGCAGCCATACCAAGGATAAAGCAGCCAGTCTCTCTTTTTCTTGGGGAGGAAGAATATGAATATCATATTTACGTTTGTATATCTGATATTCATTCTTCATAGATTCATTCTCTTCACTCTTTTCACTTGAACTGCCTTTTCTTTAAAAGTAATGTAGAAATTAAATGTATTGTTATTCCACTGAGAACTGAGATTTTTTAAATATTCTGCTTTAGTTATTCATCACCTCCTGTTTCTCCCTATATAATGTTAACATTGAAAAGGTTTATTTATTTAGAATTTTATTCAAAAAATACTTTAATTTCAAGACAACTCTTAACAATTAAGTAACTGTTTAGTGATATTTTTGACCTAACTACCTGGAACATACACTGTTGTCATCATTACAAGATACTAAACTTTTGAAGTATTAACTAACCATTTTTAAACTATTTATAATTTACCTTTAATAAGAAGCATGACCAAAATGCAGATAAAACATTTGTTCATCTAGAATTTGAGTCATACTATCTCCATTTAGTATATGCCAGAGGAAATAAATCATCCTTCAAATAATATTTCTCTTCTGAATTTATTTTTAAGGAGAAGCAATTTAAGTCTTGAGCACATTACCTGGAAAATGATTGAAATCACGAAATGGAAAAATACTTTTTAGGTACTAAAGCATGCTAAAATAAAATACTATCTGTTGGCTTGAAAAGAGGAAGCATGAGGTACTTACTGTGACCCTCAATTTCATATATACAAGAGATATTTATGTCTCAGTTTTACGTCAAGGTCTGTACTAGGAGAACACTTTTTTTTCCATAAAAGAGCAGAGAGAAACAATTTATTTGTTTTTATGTTTAATCAGGGAAGCAATTTAGTAACCCTCTAAGGACAGTACATACTAAGAAGAGTTTCCATGAGCTGTTCCATAAGCTGTATACTGACGAAACCCTTCTCAGCTCTGACTGATGCTCTGAGCAGCAAATGAATAGTTTGCAGAGGAAACACCTTCCACAGTAACACAGATGTTGGTGCAGATTGTCAGGACTGTGGTAGAAAGAGCCAGGCTCCCTGGAAGTTCCCAGCCTCTTGTTCCCCTGCCAGCAGAGGCACAGCACACACATTTCTTTTCAAACAGTCTTCATGGAAGCACTTTAAGCAGTGTCACTGATCCCTTCTGTTCCCCATCTCCTTTACCAACACCATAATAACAATACAAAAAAGCAATAGAAATGTTGAAATAGAGAGTCCTGGCAAATATGTGCTACACTGAGTCTTGATCCCTTATATATACAAGTGTTAAAAATTCAGTATACTCCTGTTAAGAGATGGCAGTGCTATTGCCTTGGTTTCTCTGATAGCAACAGACATTGCTAACGTGTAAATGTAAATCCCAACAGGGAGTGTGTGTGCAGATCAACTCACATGGCCAGTGCTAGCTCACCACAGAGCTAACAAAACTTCTGCAAAAAGAATATAAATGGTAATGTTCCAAATATGGCAAAGATGGCGACACGCATTGAGCTACTGCTTTCATGAAATGTAGTATTTACCAGAGTGACAAATCAACAACTTTGAAAATGACAGCTTTTAAATGCCCTTATGTCGACGTGATTTTTCCCCATGAATTAGTAAAAAGACAGAAAGGCAAACACATTTTGCCTCATATTTCTTGATACTTCTTTTTTTAACAAGTTAAACTGAAAAATGTGGATTGCTTGTTCTTGCCAATAAACACTTAATTTAGAATACCACTTTGAGGTTAGGAAAACTCAAATGCAGATAAGTCTTCAAAGAAATAGGCAAGCCAGGGACCAAATATTTGCATATGGTCTTCCACTTTTTCAGCATAGGAAAAAAATCATTCACATGAGAAAACAAAGCAGGCTTTAAATTTTTTTTTTTTTTAGGTCTAAATAGCTTGTAATGTGGCTTTAGAAGAAAGGAGATAATGTTTCATATATTTTTCCCATTTGAATCCCACTAATTTAATTCTACAATTTTTGAATCAAAAGTGAAATAAATAGAAACATGTGATAAAACTCATAGCATTTTCAAAGCATACCCAATTAATCCTTACAATACTCCTGATAGATAGGACTTTTATCAGTGCTTTTCAGATGGTGAGATTCTGGTAAAAAGGCAACCTCAAGCTAGAGTTACTTAATACATAAAGTACTTGAGTTCTGCGCTCATAACAACATAATGGGCTTCTCTTTGCTTAAGTTAACTTTTAAAAACTCTGAAGTTTTTAACGGGGAAGAAACTCAGAAGTTATATCACAAGACACCCTGCTGCATCCACAGAGGATTGTGGGGCTGGGAGTTCTCTGCCCATCTCAGCTTTTGCACAGAGAAGTGGCTGCCAGGGTCAGCAGCCATCATCATCTACATGGACCAAGGTATTTAAAGGAGGATGAGCCCCATGAATCATGACTCCCACTGAAGGACCCGTAATCTGGCCCTTTCTTAGGCACCTGTCAATCTGCTGTTGCCAAGACCAGATTGTCTACATCTTGTGCTTTGTCATTCCAAAATCCCTGAGACCTCACCTCATTCTCTTTGCTTCCCCAGTCTCATCTTCTACCCTCCATCTCAGTTTCAATCTTCTTGCCCAGAAAATCCTAATCTCTCATTTCCAGACAAGTCTCTTGATGCCAGACACCCGAGCAGCTTCAACAACTCAAGGTCTTTCTTTTCCTTGTTCATTTTTAATCAGTGTTACATCCGCTGATGGTCCCATTTGAGATTTTCTCTCCATCCTCAGACTGCTATCAGTTTCCTAATCTCCAGTCTTGTCCCACAGGGAGCAAAGCCAGGTTCCGTAACTAGCCAGAGCAGCTCCTGTTTTCAAGTCACATTATTTCTCACTAGTAGTATCTGATCCTCTTTCACCACCATTTCTTTAGTCCACCTGGCCAGTTTCCATCACCTTGCCAGCCTCAGCTACTCATTCAACTTCCTCATCCAACCCCATCTAATAATGTAATTTTTATTTAGTTCTTTGTTTTCGCTGCTCCTGTCAACCCTCACAAGGCTCCAGCCCCAACACTTATCCCCTCCTGTCTGCACTGAGATCAGATTCATGGTCATGCCCACTAAAATTCGAATAATCTGGGAATTTAGCAACTAAAATTCTTTGATTGTGTAAGCATATGCATCCAGTGCCACATCCTTGGCATAAATTACACCACTATATTGTCAAGAGAAAACACAGAGCCTTTCTTTTTTTAAGGAATGGTAATTACATTTGAGAATCAAACTACTCTTTCAGAACAAAATTTTCCTCATTCTTGAAAATGTTTGTAAGTACCTCGGAAAGAATGCAACAGTTGGAAGACATAGAGAACAATAAATGTAATCCCTGTGGGCTGAAGGTCATGAAGTTATCACCAAACTGCACACCCAGTATTGTTATGGGAAATGTCAGGTAACCTTAATAAGTGATGATTCTACCAACTTGGATGACACACATTGTTCTGACAGAACACTGGATCTTTTATTAGTTTTAATTACATTAAAGTAACTCTCTAGCATTTGACCCAGCTTTTAATTTTATGACCAATATCCTGGAAGCCTGGGCAGCTAAACATTACTTTGGCACATCACAGTAGGCTAAATTTTCTTTTAATTCTGCAGTAAGGCTGTTGAATCAATGTGCTTAGCAATAGTGAAAGAGGTATTTCTGCAAATGAAGGATGTGAGTTTTCACTTCAGTTTTGGTTTCCATTGCATATTCTTTCTCCCCTCTCCAGTTTCTAAGGTTTGTGTTGGGACTACTACTAAATAAACTACACTAAATAAAGCCTGTTCAAGACTAGTAAGGCTTGAACAAAAAGAAAATAGACCTACATAATTCATAGTTTCATAGACCTACATAATTTCCTAAGTCTGAAATCCAAATGAAGCTACACAGTAGCCCTTTGCATTGGCTGACTTTCATATATAAAGTACTGAATATTTAGAGTCCTTTAATATTGCTCTTACAGCTGTAAGCTCAGCATGGAGGCAATGCAAGGCTAGCCAGGAGAACTTCTGTGCTGAAAAGCTGATCTAAGAAAAGATAGCACCTTCCCCATAAAACCTTATTTCTCTTACAATGGAATGAACAAAAGTCAGATTTTCAGTTAAGTCAGCAGAGTTTCAGTATTCACAATGAAAAAAGCCAAGCATTTGCTACAGCCTCTGGTGCATTTGCACATAGAAATGTTAACCCGTGTGACCTGTTTGCCATGAAGCAAGATGTCTTCTTACCTCAAAACTATTTTGAATAAAGTTCTATGAAATTTCCAGTCCCTATTTTGAGGGATTATTAATAAAAAAATTAACACCTACTTAAAATTTCAACTTGCTATACCAGACCGATAGCTGAAACCTGAAAAATGAGTGCTAGAATCTTATAGTCTCTGTAGGAAAATACCTAAAATATAGCACAGGTTTGTTTTATTTGAGGGGAAGAGTTTTTATCTGACAACCTTTCAAGACTCATACATATATTTGTATTTATATATGTCACATAATATCTCTCCATGGGTATCTCTCCACCTCTCAGGCTATTCACAGTATTCCTTAAAATGATGCATCTATTGACATTCCCATAACCTGGTGTCCAAAATATCAGTAGAGATAGATATAAAATAAGTAATTGCACCTTTAGACAGGTTCCTTCCCTGTTAAGTTTAGTTGTCTTTCAAAACAGTGTTGCAGGGAAAGGCACTAGATTTATGGATGAGGTCTATTTACAGCCAGCAGAAAGACCCCTGAGATTTTACCCAGAAGTACTAAACACAAATTTGAGCAAGCTGGCCAAAATAAAACATGAAGTAAACTTCAAATAATATCACAAAACTAATGCCAGATATTCCTCAGACTGGGAAATGTTTTGATAATTCAGGAGTGGATTTAGCAGTGAAATCAAGAGGGACATAATTGCTGTTCTCAGGTTTGCACACTATTTCTCCTTTTGTAAGGAGCAGTTAAGGGATTGCGTAGTTGTTTTCCACTCTCTGCTATCAGATCTAGACTATGTTTTTCTCTGTCACTCTCTCTGCATTATTTTCTTCACTTTTACTTACTTAAATCAAGTATGTATAAAAAATGAGAAAGCCCATTCTTGTGTGACATACTACTCAATTTGTAGTTCAGCTGGAGCTGGGTATTCCAGCTAAGCTGAACACTCATGCTTCAGCTGTGAGTCTATCATCTCATCATTACATGGAGAGCACATTAGTCTCAGAGTAGAATTTTCTGGCCTGAAAACCTGAGATTACATGAAAAAGTGCTCCTAGCCTGCAGAGGCAACTGTAATGAACATGTTACCGCCAGAAGTCGACTTATTAATGATGATTTTGCTTTGAAGTCCAGTATAAAAATCTTTTTCATACTTCAGATAAAAATCACAAATAGAATTTTTTAGATGGTGAATTATTGATATAGTCTAATTGAGTTAAATTGAGTGTAATACAGAGTCCTGTTAAGCATCTAAACTGTCTGGAATGCCAATAGTGATGTGGAGACTTGAAGAGTGACTATCAAAATGTTAAGTTAGCTGCCAGAAGTTCAAGGATCTCCAAATTGTCCTCCTGACACAGGGTATAGAGCCAAGAAAAGAAAGCCATGCTTCAGTTTCAGATTAGAAGGGCAGTGGGTTCCTTTTGCTTTCAGGTTATTAACACTGAAATGAACTGTCAGCATCAGCATTGTCACCAGGCATCAAAAATGACATCAGCCAGTGTTCAACAAGAAATGAAAGCATGAGACTGATATGGAAAAAGAAGATCAAAATAAAAAGGTGCTATTGCATAGAAGAGAGATAAATGAACCTCAGCCTTTTGCATTTGTGATAGAATTACACATGATCTATAGACTGGAATGGGTATGTGCACCTTAAATAAAAGGTTGTTTTCACATTGCAGCATTTGAGTCTTGTTTTTTCACCACCGCTACTTCACCTGCAGTACAAAAAACATCCTTGGGAAGAGGTATTGTAAGGCTGTTGCAAGGAGCTGCTGGAGAACCACTTTTGTTGGAGCACTACCTAAGCTGAGAGATCACTGTTCATAGCCTGTCAGCTTTAGCCAGCTCATTATCCACTGTGATAGCAGAAGAGCAACACGAGCTTTCAGAGGTCACCAGCGCTTCTGGTTGAGCATGGACACATGGATGAGCTATTCTGCAGTTTAGTTAACTGTGATGTGCAGTCCCTGGGGAAAGAGAAACTGTGTTCTACTAAAGGACTGTGTTTCTCTGTCCAAATGGAAAAGGATTATCTTTTCCTGTGGTGCTTAAGATAAACTTGCTGTCCTTTAGTGAGGTTCTAGATAGTTGATTTTTGAATCAACTCTCCCTGGTGTGGTTCTTTTTCCCATCAGGAGCAAAGGAATATTAAAAAGCATAACTTGATGTAGCAATCCCGTCTAAGGTAGACTAATAGCAGAAAGTGTCCCTGCAAGTTAATTTTCTCTATAACTCCTGCTATTCTTGTCTTAGGTTGCAGCTCTCACCATTCATAAACTATTTCATAAGTTATACTGGCCATGTTCTTTATTTTTCTAGGGGATTTTAATGTGTGAAATAATTCAGTTAGCTAGGTATTCCAACACTACTAATTGAAAGTTGTCTCAATATACAAGACACATGCATGGTGCAAGACTGCACAGTGCACCACAGTGTGTGCACAGCAGTGACTTCCTCAGTGCAAATTTAAATCGTGTCCATCAATGGCTGGCACCAGGTTACAAGCAGCTACAGACATGGGAGAGGCAGAATTGGGCCTGGTTGAATATAGGAGTTGTGCCAATGCCTTTGAGTTTTGGCAAAACTCCTATGGGTGACAGTGTATTTCACAAAATACATGTGACATTTCCTATGGAGAAAGTGGTACAAATTCGGACAAAGGTATCATGCAAAGAACAGAAGACTCTTCAGCCAGCATTTTCTGCCTTGCAGAGGAAGACAAGAGGAGAGAGGGAAGGTGGAACCTTTTTCCTCCCTGTTGTACCAGTAGGGAGAATAGATTTGTTAGGGCCCAGGACTCATACAGAAATTCTTCTTCTCAGGATAGGCAGAATACAAAGGCAGATTTTGACCTAAAGAACAGCAGAGCATGACCCTTGCCTTGGGCCTTATGATAAGTTATTGATTGAGGCTTTGCTTTTTTAGTAGTCAACCTTGAGAATCCCCACCTCCTCTATACACATCTTCCCGCCCACTCTCAGCTCTCATTTTACTTTAAAGGAAAATAAGTTTCCCTTGGAAGGCTACACCACCAGCTCCTTCCGCCTGACACAGAGGATGGGACCAGAGAATATGGAAGGATCCTTTCCTTCCCTGTGTCACCTCCATAGATCTCTCAGCCTAAGATCACTCAGGACACAGGACCATGGGCACAGGTTTGCTAAACCTGCTCCTTCCTAAGAGACTTCGTTTGGTACATGCCTGATCCCAAAAGTGAAGAACTGCACAATGAACTCCAGAGCCTAGGATGCCCCTGCTGGAATTAGATTAACTAAAAATCTGAAGAAAATAAAGGTAAAACTTCAGTGAAAATGAAGTTGAGGTTGTCATGATTGTTCTTGTCTTGGTGTATAAACCCTCTCAAAGCCAATTTCTTTGCAGAGGCCATCACCTTGCAGAAGATCATGGCTACTGATCATTTTTGCTTCTTTATGGGCAGGCAGTACTAATGGAGGAGTCTGAATATCTGACTTTTTTTCCAAAAGAGAAACAACATAAACTGTAAGAAAACAATGTCCTCTTTTCCCACCCCAAGAGCAGTTTTGCCTGCAGGTAATGGTGCTGAATGAATCAATGTATTACTGAAACTGATGCGTGATGACAAAGGCGTAGCAGTATTTATTGCTGAACCAGAAATATGCAAAGCAAGAGAAGTTCTTTGCAGTGTATTCCTCTCATTCAGAACAAGCCTTGCTATGCCTCAGGCAGCTCCACTTTCACAATCACAATCAAGCATTTTTCTCTGCATTTTTCATGCTTATGTGTACTGTCCTAATGAAATTATCTCAGTGAGGCGTTCCTGCAGGAGTTTCTTTTTCCCCTTGCCAAAATGCCATTTTCCAATGACTGTGATGGACAACACTTTCAGCTGGGATAGATCAGTATTACTCCATTCAGTGCGGGAGGGCTGTGGCTCCAGTGCACCAAGAGAGAAAATCTTTAAACTTATGAATCAAATGTTTAGGAAGCACAAAAGAAAAAGTGTGTGGGAGTACCAGAGCAATGCTTGTGTCAACTTTGCAGATTTATTACTACAATATCATCATGGTCAACATAATTAAACCTCCCACTATAGGTCTCTTGATCAACTCCACTACAACTGGTATCACTCCCACCACTGCCAGCCTATTTTGTTGACAAAAAATAGTTTTCCATACTCCTGCCAGATCTGGGATATTGAGATACAACCACTGAAAAAGGCTCTATGGAAAACCATGGGGTATGATTTGGATTTTGAGTGATTTTTCCTGTTTCTCTTCAGCTCAAGTCTTTTAATATTACATGTATTGTAGTGTGTGGCAGGGGGAATGGACCAAAGCACTTTATGTTAGATTCCAAATTAAATTCTTCTTCATTTAGAAACAGGTGACAGCCTAGACATGAAGCATTTAAGGTCAATGCTGAATTAACTTCCACAGTTCCAACTAATTAAAAATGCCTGTATGTTCTGCTTTGAAAATGAAAAAAAGTAAGCCCACTGGAGATTCCAACATTTTGCTTCCACAGATAAATTATAGTAGAAGTTATAGATCTTCTAAAACAAAACAAAAAACCACCAACAAACCCCAGTTTTCTTGTCAGTTAGAGAGTGAGCAATTACTTTTTTGCATTCACTTAATGACAGGTTCTTCTTTTCAAAGGTAGGTTTAGATATTTTAAAGATATTTTACTCTGTGTTTGATACATTTGAATGCTAATTCTTTTATTTCAAATCTGCATTAAACTTGAACAGCGTGTTTGTGGAAACCAAAATTCCTTCTATGAATTCAATGCATGGTGTCTGTTTATGAACACTGTGTCAAGTACAACTTAACTTTTACAGTTTAAAAAAAGCATTTAAAAAATAAATGCTATTAAAAAACCCAAACAAACCTGACCTCCACACCCTGTCTCCAACTACTTAGTAGAAAGAGAATATTTTGCTACTGATTACTTGCTCTCAATTCTTTATAGAACTTGGCATACATCCTTTAACTTCAGTGCTGTGAGGGTTCAGTATTTTAAAAGATTAAGTAAATAAGAAGTCATGTTTTGGGCATGGCCTTTTGATTCCATAATCATCAAACCAAAGTACCATATGCCACTGGAAGAAACAAAGAAATGAACTTTGACTGGCCTTTGGAGGGTGCACTTTCTGATTTGCTTTATTAATGGAGACAGTAAAACTGAAGCTTAATATGAAAAACCACGTGTAATAAGCATGAAATATGTGTACTGCAGTGCAAATCTGTTCCCCAAATATTCTCATTTCAGGGGAGAATTCTTTTGGCACAGTGTCTGGGCTGCTGGCCACAGCCTGCTTGGCTGCCTTGTCCTGTGCCTAGCCTCTTTAGCAGCTGGTGCTGCTCTCAGGCACTGCATTCAGCTCCTGCTCCCACAGCTTATTATAGGTTTAATTTTTCTTAGAAAAATATGTTTCTAAATTTGGTTTAGGACATCAAGCCAGTTGTTGAATCACAAACATGTTCTTGCTACCAAACAGAAGCAGTCTGTGCATACACTTCTACACTTATTTTCTGTGTTGCGAACTGCACTTTCTAATTGAAGAATACTTCTGAATCCATTATGTAACTGATGTTTGGCATTTAGGAGTAATTTATGACTCCTTAAAACCTTCTAAATCTTACTTATTCAATAACCAAAATCAGAATATGCCTCTCTTGAAAAATAAGGGTTTGCTCATGCACACTAGCTTTGCATCGATTTCATTAAACTGGCCCAAACTCTGCATGATAATAGGGATTTACTCACCACAAACATTACTCCCTGCCTGTGCTGTGGGCAGGAAGATGTGTGAAATGAAGTCATTAGCTAAACACAGGAAAGGAAAGACACACTCATATCTATGAAACATCTGATAGGCAAGAAAATGCTTCACATTTAATATCTTCTTGCCATACGAAAGGAAGGGATAAGTAAAAAGTTCTCTATTCCTGGCTTTTAAGGCTAGAGCAGGAAGAACAGAAGCCCTGACTCTAAATCCCCCATCTCTGGACTGAAGAGAGAGCTCTTATATCTACATTTCCACCAGCCTTTCCTTTTCTGCCTCCTTGACATAAAATGGAGGTTTAAGATACCTGGAAGAAGGCTGTTCCCAACCCTGTTCATTTTCATGCAATCTGTGGTAGGAAGGGGGATAAGATTGTTCGAAAGTTCCAGCCCAACAAACAACACAATACTCCATTTTTGAGCCTTCAACTTTATCAACCTCCAGAACAGAAAACTTACATTGACATCAATTTTGCTTCACATTCAAGATCTTATTGCAGCTTGGGGTGCCTTAAAGTGTATTCTGAAATGAGAAGCTTGAAATTCAACTACACATGCTCCACACAAAGAACCCGGAAAAATACAGCACTTTCTAATTTAATGATCTATGTGTTGAAGTGAAAAATTAGCTGCTCACCTTGGGGCCTCACTGAAAATCCAAGGCATGAAATTATTTGCAATTGCATGCCTTGCACATTATTCCTTCCCATTGCATGTAGTAAATTTAATGTAGGTTGATCTGGAGTGGGGAGGGAGGGGGGCTGCCCTGTGATACTCAGCATCCTCTCCAGCTGCATCTGCTAATGACAGAACCCTGTCCAGCATTGCTGAAACCAGGAATTTTGCCACTGACTTGAAAGGCAGCAGGATTTAAAATTACAATGCATACCACTTATTTTCTCCCCCTTGACAATATGGCCAGTGCATTGTGGGTAGGAAGCTAACTTTCCCCATACTTGAACATAATTTGATCTCCTGACAATAATCCACATGCAGCTAAATGGTGCCTGCATAACATTTTTTGCCTCAGTGGTTAAGGCATATCATTTGGAACCACAAAAGCAAACCAAAGACCAACCTAGAAGTAAAATAATCACTAGGTGGGGAAATGATGGAAGGGAACAAAGCCTGAAATGCAAACTAGCGTGTGGGTATCCAAGGACATTACAGTGATCTCAGTGATCATTTTGTACACAGATAAAAAAGGATAAAGTACTGAAGGACAGAAGTCATTCTGAACCCTCTTAAATACCAAATCACAAAGAGATGTCTGAACACAAAAAGCTATTATTAATAAGGCTTCTGTGGTGTAAGAGGCATTGAGCTCTTTGCAAGTTAAGTGACATTTGCCTCTTGTAGATTTTGGAATTCCAGTTTCTATTTGTTTGCTTTATGTTAAGTGAACCATCTGCTTCCTTTTGCTCTTTTCTAAGACTCCACAAGCCTCCCATTCTGAGGCAAAAATCACTTTGAGCTGGAATTTTTCAGGTCTTATGTAAATATACAGCAGAGGGAGGACATGGCCCTACCCCTCTGCACAGCTGCCTCTTGGATGAAGTGACTTTTTTTCCATCCTCTAGAGCAAATTAGGCTCTGTGAAGCCCAAGAGGAAGGGAACTCCTGATGCTTTCTCCTCCACCTCTTTCAAGGATGTAGAGCTGATATGCTTTTCCTGCATACTGAATAGCTGTGACAAGGACTCCATCTCCCTGACACAAACCCCCTTCTTTGTACTCCTTCTGAATTTGCAGCTTTCTGCCACAGCAGCATTGCCTCAGCAGGGCATCCTTCAGTATCAACTGGGAGGTATTTTTGCATAGCTCACTTTTCTATAACCAGTGTTGTCCAAATCTGCCCTATACAACATATTGCCCTATATTGCCACTATACAATATAAATAACAATACAGAGAACATTTAAAAACCCTACAATTTTTTCTTTCCTCCTGGGAGCTGCATTGGTCAGGAAAGTTAACAACATACAAACAGGGACAAAAATGTATATCTTTCTTCCTTGTTTCCTGCTCACTGAAGGGTCATACATGAAATAACTCCTCAGTGTCAAGATTTAGAAGCTGTGCATTAGTGGCAAAATTCTGTCTGTCCTCCAAATATGAAGATTTAAAGGTCTTTTCCTCCTCACTGCTGAAAGCCAGATATAGTGATCCTGCAATAGAGGTCCATGCCCTCACTGCAATTTAGATTATTAATTAGTTTCTTCCAAAGCAGTTTCACAATTACCTGTAATTTGTCCACCAGTAATTTCCTTCCTTCTTAATCAAAACACAAACTGCGCCTGGTCTGCAACAGCAGACATTATTTTTGTTAATAAAACTGTGCTTGAAGAGTCTTTCTTTAAGTCAACCCCCCTGTTGTTACATGCTGGAAAACACAACCAGAAATTGTAAGGAAGCAGATCAGTAACATCTCCTCACAAAGCTCAATTTCTTTAAAAATTTAGGAATTAGATATAAATAGAAGGAAACACCATAGCAGTGTTTTCCTAGTGGCAGTACGTGTGCACTTTTATTAATATTCAGATGTATTGCATTAGCACAGAACCTGTATCCACAGTTCTGCACTTGTATCAAGCTGCTCTATTCAGGTTGCTGCTATGACAACTACCCAGAGTCAATGTTAGGTCAGCTCCCAGCATATGTGTCTAGGCCATAATTCATTTGTCAGAAACCTAATAGCCACCTACTCCTACTCCTCTAACAGCTAAAAGCAATACTGTTAAAATTACTGAATGTTGCAATATCCTTAGCACCCTATTCACTGAAAACTTTAGATTTTCCTTGCTATTATTGATGCCTTCAAGTATTTCTAGGTTTTTTTCTCTTCATGCATCTGTGATTTGCTGCAGTTTTGTGCTTCTTGCAAAGTGCTAAAATCCTCTATTCCCAGTACCTTTAGCCAAAACAAGGCTCTCTGAATACAGATTCAAGGACNGCCGTGTCCATTTTGGGTATAGTCCCTGTGGGGGGACTTTCGCTTGCCCGAATGTACCTTGAAGGCCTCGAATAAATTTGTCTGCATTTTATACTCCTAATTTATTTTGGCCTTTCTTTCAGGCATCATTATCCCCCAAATCAAAAATTGCTGAGAAGAATGTGTTTAGAGTGCCCATCTGCAAACTTATCACAGAATAAGTTGAGTTGCAAGGAACCCATTAGGATCATCAAGTCCAACTCCTTGCCTTGCACAGTCTCTAAGAGCCAAGAGCCTCACCACTTGACCAAGAGCATTGTCCAAACACTCTTTTAACTCTGTCAGGCTGGTGCTGTGACCACTTCCCTGGGGAGCCTGTTCCTGTGCCCAACCACCCTTTGGGTGAAGAACCTTTTCCTAATATCCAGCCTGACCCAAATTCAGGCCATTCCCTCGGGTCCTGTCACTGATAACCACTGAGAAGAGATCAGGGTCTGTCCCTTCTCTTGCTCTTGTGAGGATGTTGCAGAATGCAATGAGGTCTCCCCTCAGTTTCCTCTTCTCCAGGCTGAGCAGACCAAGTGACCTCAGCTTCTCCTCATACAGACTGGGATCATTAAATTTTCTCTTCCTTGGGGGTTAGTTGTTATCTTTCACTCCACCATGATGATTATTGATATTTAATTTGGCTGGTTACAAGTCATAGCATAGAAAAATATTACAGCTGTGACAGGTTTTCTTAAAGATGCATTTAGTGTTCATCACAAAGAACTGCTTTATAGCATCATAGTACATAAAACTCTGCAAACAGTGCATAGTAGGAAACTATGAAAAGCTCAAATAAACAGAGATTTTTTTAAATTAGGTTTTACACATCAAGTGAGTTGGATTCTGATGTCTACACACTGATTGTGTGAGGACAACACCTTTCTCAGACTATAAAGTTGTCTGACTACTGCTATTTTCATGTAGACTCTGGAATTAAACCTTTTAAACTCACATTATTTAAAAAATGAAATGCAGAAAACCTTATTCTTATCATGTATATTCCATAAAATACTGATAGACAGGCACTCTGTGAAGAGACTGCTAATTTAAAAAGCACCAGCTCTGACTGGGAAATGCCTTTGTTAGGATGAGAGATATGTAAGATAACAATAACTTTCATTTTCTTCTGAGCTTAAGTTTTTCTTGGGCTCAGCTTGTCATTTGCTGTGTAACTACAATAGAATCACACATTGCATGTCCAATTACGTGGGCCGTAACGGTGAAAGAAGTGTATGTAGCTCCCTCCTTTGGCTGACCAAAAAATTGTGCATGCTTTTACAGCCTTTCCATGACATTAGTCACTGAAGTGGAGTCAAATGGCTAAAATGACATGGATTGAATCCAGGAGAGCATCCAGTCCACTGCCTTTGCACTCATATGTGACCACTATTCTCCTATCTGCAAATATAACAATGTATTCTCAAAGGTCCAGATTCCTAACTGGTACAAATCAACATGTTGAGGATGAAGTAACATCAATTTTCTAAATGATCTGGCTAACTATACAGGGCATGCCCATAAAAAGGTTCATATACTTCCACAGTCATATTACTCTGTGATTCAGCTCTTTTCCTGCTTTCTTAAATTTATTCTTCCTCCTTAAGCACTGGGATTTCATCTAGATTGTAAAAAACTAATTATTTCAATTAGAGAAAAATGCTCATTCATAAATTTTTGCAACGTGACAGGACACATAAAGTATAAATTCTAAACAAAAAATCAATTAAACAAAATGCTGGTGTACAAAAAGCACTTGTGTCCAAATGAAGGGGAAGGCATTTTTTCCTACTTTCATTCTTATGTTCTTTTCCACAGAGACATTCCAGCAGTTCATCTTCTTTAGGGAAAATAAAGAGGCAGGTCCTCTCACATACTGATGTGTATAAATTACTATTTACTCTTACATCTTCCCTCAAAGAATTTTCACTGTGGGGGTTTTTTTTTGCCTATTTCAGACAGAAGAGTAACAACACTAATCCACCTCCAATTCTACAGAGTCCCATAGCCCAGCACTGCTTCGCAGTGTTTTATGTTGAGGTTTTATAAAAACTGCAGCACACACATACATGTTTGGAGGAAGCAGGGACTTACAACAGTTCAGCTCTTAGAACAAAACTTCCATTTCTTTCTCTTCTCAAGTAGAGCCATTTTACTAAGGTGTCTTCAGTGCGTAAAGCAGGCATTCTGTCCCTCTATTCACTGCTCAGGACATAATGACAGGATGACCTTTCACAGATTTTTCTACTTATTTAAAAATTCTTCCTTTGCCCGACCAAGACACAATGTGTGAAGGGCATGGCAAAAGAACAATGGTTATATTGTTCACCACATCCAATGAATACAGGTGAATAGGGCTGTATTTTAGCTCTACTTATTTTATTTCATGACTCCCTTGTTCATAGTAGTTCAGAACCTCCACTTAATGCAACTGCTTCATACCAAATATTCCTAGAGATATAATAAGGCTCTTGAAGGATTATCCCCGGAGAACATCCAAAGAAGCACAGAAGATCTTAAGGATTCAGATAAAGCCTTTTCTATCTCTAACTGAAGCAAATCATACTAGATTGATCCAATTATTGTTTCTACATTTTTCATCAAAAAAGTCTTTAAATTCCAAAGAGTTACTCTTTTTCAGTATCCAGACTCAACAGAGGTGATTTGGAGAGAGACACAAAAGCTCTGCATTGCCTCTATACCAACTGCCTGACCTGGGCTGTGAAAGATCAACCAAATCTAGCCCAGTGTCACAAGCATTTCACTGTTCAGCAGTACTACCAGTAAACCTAGACAATTTCAACATATAAATCTATAAAAATTGCCCAACAGAATAAATTATTTTTTGTAACAGGCAGAATTAAAAAGTGGAAGTGACAGGACTCTTCAGTTGGGTAATAGGTATCAAATATATAACTTCTCAGCTCTAAAGCTTCTGGCCACCCAAACAGTGCTTGATCTCAAGATAATGAAAATGCACTGAAGCTTAAGAGAGCACTTGAGTAACATCTAACATGGTCAGACAGCCAAAGAATTATAGTCTGAGCTACCATGGCCTAGTAAATACATTTATATTTCCCAAAGAGAAGTCTCACAAACTGACAATGCTTTTATTGTTGCACTTCCCAACAACTATGGGAAATTACTAGTTTCCTGAAAGACAAGAACACATTGATTTTCCCATTAAGAAATAAATTCCTGGCATGAAAAAAAAAAATGTTGAAAACAAGTCAGTGACGCCAGTGAGACCAGATTTCATTAACTTATTTTTAAAATTGGATTTTTGCTGGCAGAAATTTTCAGTATTGAGTTAGGAAATACAAAGATCATACAAGTGGAATTTAAGACATAGGGTGAAGGATGGTTTCTTCCCTATTCAGACCTAACTTTAACACACTTAACACTGTTGCCAAATCAGGGCTATATTAACCACTGTAGCTATCAGAAATACTTCTAGAAAGTAATTCATAAAATGAAGTATTTGTGTATGCAGAGACACATACACACAAGAAGAGGTTTCTTCTGAAAAGAAATGGGTGCATGGGATTGTAGATACATAAAGCCAATCCTTCACATTTAATACTTATGAAAGAAACAGCAAATACTCATGAGCATGGCCAACTCTCTCTGCTAAAAAAAAAAAAAGAGGCCTTCAAAGCATCCCTAGTTTTGGCTTTTAAGTTGCTTCTTTTTGCTGAGCAATAATTGTTACGATTTTTCATCAAATCACTGCTAAAATTAACACTGTAAGCAAAAAACCTATTTAACTTGGAAATCCATATAATTTTAACAAATAGACACTTCCATTGGGGACATACAGGCAACATACTCAGGGGCTGTGTTGTGCCAGGGAGAGAAGGAAAAATGGAGAAGAAAAGCAAAGAGCATAGACAAGATAAAAAAGGAGTTCAGGAGGCTGTGAAGTTTTATCTTCAGGATTGGGCATAACACTGATTGTGTTCTTAATTCATTCATGGTTTATGGGTAATATTCTGAACAAGGTGGGGATACAAATTACAGAACCACAGAACCACAGAACCACCGAATCAATTAGGTTGGAAGAGATCTCTGAAATCATCGAGTCCAACCTATCACTGAATCTCACCTCATCAATTAGGCCATGGCACTGAGTGCCACTCTCACTTTGAGGCAGATCACCTGTCCAGAGAATAAAAGGCAGAACTTCACTGTACTGCATGTAAGAATAAAGCAGCCTTAATGCAATGCTTCCATTCAGCTCTGAGGGGAAGTGCTGAATGAGTGCTCTTGCTGGATCCTCTTAACAATCTGCTTTCCAGGACTGTCTAATGCTTGTCCTCAATTAGATCTCTTGATATAATTTATGAAGTGGTAATTTTCATTATCAAAATCTTATTTCCCCTTTCTTCCTCACAAATTTTCACCGAAGAGTCCTCAAAGCCTGAGTCTACCCAGTGGCATAAAACCCAGTTTTGGAAAACAAGACGTGTTTTTGTTTGTTGGTTGGTGTTTTCTTTGGTTTTGTTTTGGGGTTTTTTTTGAGGGGGAGGTTGTTTGTTTGGGATTTTTCTGTTTGTTTGGTTTTTGCTTGTTTCTAATGAAAATACAAGATTTTAAATCTATGTAAAGAAAGTGAAGGAAATTTAATAGTAAGTTAAGAGGAAAAAATAGGAAGAGGAGCAGAATAGAACCCTTTTACCTCTAAGTCAGACTCTCTGGATGTGAGGATACAGCACCAGTTTCCATCTCAGCATATGAACTGAGCACACTAGTGTCCATTAAATACCACACTCAGAAATATTCTGGAATGCTTTGCTCTCAGTCTACTTTGTTAATGTCACATACTTGGAATAAATAATTAAATTTCAATGGAACTGGGGCTAAACCCAAGGTTTTCTACTTCTCTAATGACTTAGCTATTCCACCCTGAAGGGTAAACTTCTCAGTAAGTTTTATGAAGCTACCTAACACACATTGCCATAATTTTTCCCAGCATATTCAGCATTTCTACTCAGCATATCTATCCTGAATTCACAAGTAGTTTTGCAAGCAGCAAAGCTACACCAACTCAGCTAATTTACTGCTTGCTGAATCAGATGGCTGGTGCTATTTGCAACTGTCTCCACTGTGTTCCCAGAACTCACTGGCAAAAAGGGGGAAGAGGTGAAGGAAGCAGAACACCACCACCCCTTGTCCATAAGCAGCTTTGTTACTTTAACATCACAGTTGCAATTAAAGTGATCAGTTGGGAGACATTCGGACTACAAATTTTAAATTCTATAATGAAAAGAAATGCCTCTCCCCTAAAAGCTGCCACCAAACTCTTCTGTGATAGCAATACCACAAATAAAAGAAAAAGAAATCCTATTAATAGGCTTTTTTGAGTTTTGACTACAGTTTAAATACTGATTTTTGTTTCAACAGTTCTCTGTCTCCCTGAAGAGCATTATGGGATTCTCACTTAAATCGCTTGAAAGCTCTGCCTCACCCTGGCTAGACTAAGGAATTGAACCATTAGTTTTGTGCAATGAAAGTAACTGATGTTTGTGAAAGACATTTCTAGTTCCTCTTAGGCTAAGAGCACATTGGCTTTGTAGCTTTTTTTAAATTATTGTTACTGAAAAATCAGAGAGGAAATGAGAAAATATAAAACCTGCAAAATCTGAATGAGCACTGCTTCTAAACTAAGTTATATTTAATATTACAGTGCCTTGACATCCCATGTGATTTCTAAATCTTAAGGCAAATGTAGCACAATAATGAAAATACTAGCAAAAAATATCACATCAAAAAGAAATAGCAAAGTATACTCTTAGATCCTAAACTATCAGTTTTATAAGTATAGCAGTAATAATCCTTTATACAGTTAGGGCATGACCTGAAAGAACTCAATGGACTATGCATAAAAGGAAAATGTTCCTTTAAAAAATGTTCTATTCCACAAAATAAAAGTTCATCTGCCATGAAAGAAGCATATTTTGGAAGACGTGAGATATTACCAAGATTTTTACTTTGTTACAATCATGAAGAGAAATAAGGCATAATAACCTTTGCAATAAGAATGTTAGACATGCACTGTATCTTTGGAGTGAGTAAATAAAGCCTGGAATAAAATACCAGTTGAATTTTAAAAAACTGAAAGGAAATATGCCATTTTCAGAAAATTAAAGGTAATAAAATTGTAATATGCAGTGTAAAAGGTGAATAATCACAGAAGAAAAAATACATAAGCTTTAAAAACTCACTAATAAGTTAATTGACAGCATTTTGTTATACAGCACAGTAACTTTTCTGTTTCAGGCAAATAGCTATTTTCAGATACTATTTCACCTTATATTTAAAATGCATACACAATTTGAAAGAAAATATGTGCACAAATAAAAATACACGCACCATTTCTGTTCTTTATGTACATTATACACACTGTATGTTCTGTTCCTTTTCATTCTAGTGTACAGATTACACATTATGCTCCGAAAATCTACAACCGTTAAAAAGTAAACACATAGCTTTATCCAGCTGGACATTACAAATATATCAGACATCCTCACACAGCTTATGTAAATATAGACAAAGACATGCTTGTGTATCCATTAAAAAAACTACAGCTATTGTATTTTAATTAATCTTGCTAGCAAGAAATACATACGGGATTGCACCACCCTTCTGCATGGCATCCTATGTAAATGAGTCCAGTGCATTTATAAATATGGATGTGGGAGACCCCCAAACCACACAGTACCTGCTGTCTATCCAACCGCATCCTTTTCGCAGCATTTCTGCTTTCACTCTCACAGGCGGAAGCCAGGATACTCTCTGCAACTGCTGAAGTAAGGTGTGAGGGAATAGGTCGTGACTATGAAAGAGAAAAAGAAACACAGAAATTATTCCTAGCATAATGCACAACATCCTTTTTCAAAGCACACCATACCATCACCTAGGCAGGAAAGTCCGCTCATTGAAATGCAGTTTATATCAACAAAACAGGGAAATGGAACTTGCAAAGATGAAAAATGAAACTAGTTAGATGTTAAAGCTGCAGCTGATCCACAGATCCACGAGAAGCCCTTTCCCCCCACAGCTCTATTGTCCAGTGTGTTTAGTCTGGCTCATTAAGCTGTACTTTGAACAGACAGTGGCATATTCTCTGCGTTCCAGCAGCACCCTGGCCGTCTGATTCTTGTTAAGAAAACTGAAAGGCTTTTTATCCTGTACAGCATGTGACAGAGCTGAGTAGTGTTTTTTTATAGTCATACAAAAAAAACAACAAAACAAAACAAAAAACCTCGAGTGATAGGGTTGAAACATCACTCAAAACCTAACAGATTGTCAGAACATTTCAGAGCAGCCTCAATCTGTAGTATATGAATATTTGCATTCCTTGCTGCAACATGACTGATGTGATTAAAACGACTTTAAAAAAAAATCTGCTTTTCTTTTGATAATGCCAGCCTTCCAACACTCCAGATATTTTCTGGTTCAACTAGATATGATTCGTTTTTCCAATTCAAAACCTCTCATTACTAATTTCATAGCATTTACATGTTTTAGGTTATAGGTGCAATGAATCCCCCAAAACAAGGGAATGATAAAATCTTTATAGCATCACTGTTGATTATAGCCTCCAATATAATCCTGCCTGCCATTTCATTAGGAAGAATATTTACACACCTGTTTTTTTCCTGATTACATACAAAACAGCCTTTCTGAAAGATGAAGCTCATAATAATCTTCTTCATTAATATACAAAGATATATCAGAACTACCAAGAAAATAAATAAAGTGGATATAACAACAAAGATAGTGACATACGTATAAGTCCATTACAGTGACTACAATTTATTGAGCCCGGTTGTGAACGTCCACAAATTTTCAAAGCTTCACTGAACTCGAATTTACGTTTACTATGTAAATTTTTACCGACTGAGGAAGTGGCAATGTGTGAGAGATGCTGGGTGTGGGGTTTTTTTTGTTTTTTGGGGGTTTTTTAAAAGAGTTTTACTTTCTTACTCCCAAAAACATAGATACGAATCTGCCATGAAATATCACTGAATTTTGGAAGCATATTTTGAAGGCATTCGCATTCACTTCCTAGACAACCATAGAACAGATTAATTTTTATATAGCCTCAACTGATTTTATGGTTTTTATAACATTCCAGCAACTGAGGAGCCAGCCATTATCAGTATTACATTTTTACCTTTAAAAATTAAAGTCCATTTATTGACTTTGGATATACTCTGCAGAATGTCAATTTTTAATCTGGCACTCTACTTCCTCTAAAGTATGGAACCACAGTCTGTCTGAGACCAGAAATAGACAGGGATTTATGGGTCTTCCTCACTAGAGCAATAGGCTTATTTCTCCCCATTTATATGAGAACAAGCTCTTTGGCATCAGCATAACAGCAGCGTAAGAAAGACACCCAGAGGCTGCAATACCGCAATAAATTATACTTGAAATTATTTGACAGAACAAACTATTGAACTTGTTTCCAGTTTTGAAAATAATTCAGTATAAGAGATGAGGGGCACGGATGTAAACCCTGGTGTCATGACAGAAGTTCACATTACATGCAGTACAAGCAGATACGTTACTCAGAGCTCCAGAGGACGAAGTAAATTTTTGCAGAAGGGTTTTACTGACAAAGTATTATATTTTTTATTTTGCCTCCCTTGAATGGTGATGTTACTCTGAATTGGTTACTGCATCACACTCGATCGGTCTCTGTATTTGGTGGCCATGTACCACTGTACATGCCACTGGTTTATGTAGCTCAAGGTGCACTGACTATGTTGGCTGCATGGAAGTCTCAGTGTGGTCCTGTAAAAGTGGTCACACAATGATATTCTTGAAAAATTGTGAGCAAACACCTGGTTAATTCCTCCAGCTCAGGTATTTAGCTAAATCTGTAACTATACCTCTGTATCAGTGGATTTTTAGAAGGTGATATATGAGCCAAAAATATTAATGTTCTCAACACAAAGTAAAATGAACACCAGTTCCCCTAGTTTATTTGTTTATGGGACAGAATAGGTTTATTGAAGTGTTTTATAAAACAAAAAATAAGGTGTTATGATGAAATTCAGCAGTTATCTTTTCTCTGAAAATGAGTGCAGTGGTCAGGCGCTCACTATCGAAATACTGAACTCCAGTTAGCACCTGCAAAAAAGAGGAAATCTCTGGGTAATGGAGCATCTTCCTCTTGGAATACATGTTAATCCGTAATTTCTCTCACTCATCACTGCAGCTGGCTGTTGGTATGTTCATGTCAAGAACTATCTAGACTTAACCTTAGGGAAAATGTGATGAATACATGCCTCAGTCACCTGGGGTGTAAAGTACTGTAACAAAGCACAGGAGAAAAATGATCTGATCAAGGTTCGAGCTCTATCAACAGAACACTAGTCTGGCATTGACGCAGAAGATGAACATGATCTTCTGCCACTCTGAGCAGGGCTGTTAAAAAGGAGATTTTCTGTTTTGAGAAATTCCGTATCTGTAAAATGTCAAAAACATCAATTTTGAAAAGCCTTGCCTAAGAGGGAAAACTACTTTGAAATAACAACTTTTAAAAAATTGTTTTTAAATAAAGTGAATTAATATCTCCATCTTCTAAGCTCAGAGGTCCCTTTCTGGCTTCTTTTTCCTCTCTACTGATTATTCATGATCTCTCTCATAACTACAGCTGTAAAACCAGTTCTGTAAGAAGCTCAAACATCCCTGTTGGGTTCTGAACATCTCCCAACTCCCAGTCTGAGGATGAGACACAAGGGCCTTGGAAAACATGGCAAAAGTGATATCATTCAATTTTGCAGAAGGGAACCTGCAGATCTCAGCCGAAATACCATTTTGCAGGCTCCCAGGCTGCCCTCTGCAGAGCTGAGACCTGAGTGCTGGCTCCTACACATTTGGAACTACAGCAGGAAAGAAGGGAGCCAAGGAGAACTTTTTTTCCAAGGGCTCTCAGGCTGCCCCCACAATCCCTGGATCCACAACCTGCCCACTGGACTAGCAGAAAACCAGGTTTCGTTTTATGGTAGTATGTCAAAACAGAAAACTCTTGACAAACTAACATTTATTAAAGGTAAAAAAAAAAAAAAAGGCATCATCAAAAAATTCCCAACCAGCTTTAGCTGGTTTAGAATGCATCTAGTTTTGCTTGATGCATAACATTCACAGCCCCAGTCTGGTATTTCTCTCATTTCACAGTGATGTAAAACAGGCAATAACTATACTGGAACTAGCCATGTGTAAAACAGAAAAGAAGAAATCCTGTAAACTTTAGTCCTCCAAAAGTAGCAAATCACAAGGCAGGATAACATTTTTGTCATTCTGAACCAATGACAGAGAGAAAAGACACATGTGAAAAATTTTTGGTAATATTCAGGTGAAGGGATGAATACAACTTAGAAGGAATCTGGTGAACAGTGTAATACAGACCTTCTGAGAAGTCTGTATGTCCATCACACAGCAGCAGAACACAGAATTGCCTTGTATTTACTTGGAAACATGACACTGCTCGTGACTGCACTAAAGCAGGAGTCACATTTTGAACACACATCCGGTTTTGGTTTTTTACATCTCCTCAGCTGACACACAACCAACATTCAGCTGCCAACATGATGTAGGTGAAGAGCATTTTGACAAACAATGTAAGGAAAACCAGCTAGATTGCAAGTGCACACGGCTGCCTCTGTTTATAACAACTTTTGAAGTAACTGACATTTAGGAAGTGGTTGGAATTCCCTCAGTAACCCATGGGAGATGACCAACCACCTTCAGTCCTCTCACATTTGAAACTGTATTTTGAGACCACCACAGAGCCTGTAGATGATGACGATGAAAACAAAGCAACATGCATACTTAACCATCTTATTGGACATGCATTTTTGCATGGTCTTATGAGAAATATTTTTTTGTTCAAATTGATTTGAAGTTTTTGTACACTCATCCCTTTTTCTCTTTTTGAAGAGTTTACAAATCAATGACATATATACTTTTGCAGGCTGCTTAATGGAAAATCAAATTAGTCAATACTTCTTTCTAGTCTTATAACTGATGTATTGTTTTAAAATATGTTAAACCTAATGAAGACCCTTCCATTACTGTGATGGTCTTTAGATCTGGCTCTTAACAATCAAAGCATCTTACAACAAGCCTTTCTGGAGTTACAGAGTAGTCCTGCAAGTTTACTCATTTTTAAGTAGTTGAAATCAGAAATCCTTGGCCCAGTTCCTCTAGAAATTAACTCTCTTGGTATAATCTCTGACTCTTTAACAAAGAAAAGACTAGCATGTTCAATATGCTGTAAAATACACAATTTCACTACACCAATTGTATGCAGTATCATCAAGTGTTCTGTTTAAAGGGAGGTGCCTTTGAAGTACCTCCATGTGAAAAACCACATACCTTTTCTGGCATATTCACACAATTCCTGAATTTCTACACGGAATCTAAAAAGACTTCTATATTCTCATTTTATATATACATTTTTGGCATAAATTTACCAATTATTGATATAAGTATTAACTGATTATATTTCAGTCTAAACCACTAGGAGCAGTATATTCACTAAAAAGAATTTTGCAATTTACTGTGCATGCTGTCCACGCGTGGTTAGAGATCTGTTATCTCTAAAGTTACTACCCTGGCATTTTTATGAGATCCAGTATGAATAAAAGTTAAATTTGTTGTACAACACTTTGGTCTACATACTTTTACACATGTTACATTGGTCTGATTCAGTTCTGAAAAAATACAGCTATCTACTTAGTCAGATAATGGGCACACATGTATACCTGCTGAAATGCCAAACATTATAAGTTGATGTGTGCATAAATACTACCTTCTAGTTTAGGTAAATTAACACTGAAATTTATATCTTTCAGTGTAAGACAGTTGCAAACACATAAACATGCAACTTAATTTCATTCGTAGAGATCTTAATATAAATCATATAATCACAGAATCATTTAGGTTGGAAAAGACCTGTAAGATCATTGAGTCCAACCATTAAAACAGCACTGACAACTCCACCACTAAAAGATGTCCCCAAGTGCCACATCTGCACTTCTTTTAAATACCTCCAGGGATAGCAACTCCACCACTTCCATGGACTGTCTGTTCCAATGCTTCACCTTTCGATGAAGAATTTTTTTTCCGAATAGCCAATCTAATCCTGTCCTAGCACAAGTTGAGGCCATTTCCCCTATTCTTATTGCTTGCTACTTGGGAGAAAAAATATGGATTCTAATATAAATGTGAGAACAAGGAAGTATTTTAACTACTACTCAAACTTGAACAAAAGAGGTTTAAAATTTTCCAAATTGATTGGGCGTCCAAAAGTGAAGATAAATGCCTAAGATGCCTCACTGACAGTAACTGAGGTTTTCCAGAGGGTAGTACCACTTAGCCTTTCTTTGACTGTTGGGCTCCCAAAAACTGGATAGTCCCTAGTGCTCTCCTGCATGTCAGCTTTTTCCTCAGGTACTACAAGATCAGTTCATTTCCAGAGTGAAACATTGCAAATATGCCACAACTCTTTCATAATAAATTAAGATCTAACGCAATGTCTTAAAATGCAAAATATATTTGTAACAGTATGCAATATCTAAACAGCATTTTTTCATAGAAAACATGCAAAATACTTTATAAGACAGGGAACACATTGCCTTCAAATAAGAGCTTCTAACTAGCACAATGCAGTGAAATGTATGACAGAACTCTCCTACACAGCACAGGTATGATGGACTCAGAAACCCTTCTGTAGAGTATTTTTGAATTTAAAGACTGAGTGAAGTACAGTACTGCACTAGATTGGATGTACTTTTACAGTGGTCTCAAACTGGAAGAAGGTAGATTTAGATTAGATATTGGGAAGAAATTCCTTACTGTCAGAGTGGTGAGGCACTGGATTGGATTGCCCAGAGAAGTTGTGGAAGTTCCATTCCTGGAATTGTTCAAGGCCAGGTTGGATGGGGCTTTGAGCAACCTCCTCTAGTGGAAGGTGTCCCTGCCTACAGAAGCAGGGCTGGAACTAGACGAATTTTAAGGTCTCTTCCAAACCAAACCATTTTAAAATTCTATGATTTTATGAACTGTTAGTACAGAATAGTGAAATATGAACAACTGGGCCGACATTTTAATGCTTGTAGCCCTGCATTTCAGTCTGGGGTCTGATATATTTTGCTCAGTCTTGCAGTCTTGTGGTAAATACCCAATTGTATCACCTACTAAAGAATTCAATGAAATAACCAGCATTTTTTTCTTAAAAGGCAGAAGAGGCTTTTTTAAACATCTAGTGATGTTCAACTCACTTTTTAAAGTCTTTGGCTTTGAAATACATTGAATTGAAACACTGTGTTTTGCACCTTGATTATGATGGCACCTAAATAAATCCATACATATCTTAACATATCCACATTCCTGTCAAAAAGTTAAGCAAATGATTCTTTCCAATTAACCACCAAGCTGCTGTTGTTGCTGCTATGCCTACGTATGGGATCAAGTCCTGGTCTGCCTATTTAAGTGAGCAATTTCAGCAGGGCTAGTGGAAACTTTAAATTACTCATGAGAGCAACAGCAAGAATATCCATCTGACTTTACGTAAAAATGAAGTATTTTGTCTAAAGTAGTCAGTTAAATGGTTTTTTACCCCTTTTTTTTTTTCCAATTAAAAAGGGGATTTTGCACTACATTAGAACTTATTGCCATTTCTGAGGGGATTACTTTCATTCTAAATTCAACAAAAAATTGAAACAAATGTCAAAATTGCATTCCTATATTTTCCTCTCTCACAGGGTGCAGAAGATCAAGTACTATCAGATTGGTAAGTATTTTTAACTTTTAGTTATAATTCTTTTTCCAAATATCATGCCTTTTTTTTAATCTAATTTCTTCATATTTTGCAAGGTTAATGGAAGAAGTGTTACTTCTTCCACCACTCACTTTTCCAAAATTGCCTATACTTTCAAAAGTCATTAAAGAGCTGCAGCTATCTGAGGCAGATTTAGGAGGAAGTTCTTAAAAATCACACAAGTATTCACCTGTTTTTTGGTGGAAAAAACCCAACACATCTAAGAGCCTTAGAAAATCTTTCTAGAATATTTTTTCAAGAATATATAAGATCTAATGGTAAAAAGTTTATCAGAGGGTAGCTTTGCCCTTTTTCCACCAACTTGCCCATCAGACTTAAGTTAACCAGTGTCAAACAAGGACAAGATGCTTGGAAAGGAAAGTGCCTGATCAACAGAGTTTGAGGTATAGTACAAAGGAACAACTCAATTAGAATTTGTAGATCGTCATGTAACTGTTCTTGTGATAATTTTCTTAATGCTTCCCAGCTTGTTAATCAATTAGACACGCATCCCTAAATCCACAGATCCTCCTTTTCCTGAAAATGCTCATGACCTTTCCAGACATAAAAGCCTGGAGGACTGTAAACTCATGTGACTGCAAGGGCAGCAGGACTTTTCAGCACTAAATTCAGTAAACAACAAAAGCTTTCTCTCTCTAAAACTAAAACTTAAAAGCAGAACCTAGACACCTATCCCAAGTAATCTTCATGAGGCAGATTTCAGAAAACATCCCCACTTCTGGAAAGTAGTCCCCACCAACGTTGCTCAATCTCAATACAGACACATGACAAGCCACTGTACACATTCAAAACACCTTGAGCAACATGAGCACAACTGCAAATTGTTAAAACACCTCTTACAGCCAATTGGCACAACCAAGTGGCAGCAGCGAAAGATACAGAGTTTAGTTATTTGTTCTTGAGGCTGGCCATAGCACAGAAGGAGCTGGGATGAACAACACTGGGCTCTAAATGAGGAACTGTCTTTAGGCATAGTGTGACTCTTCTCTGACACATCCAAACTTGTCTTTGGACAATGAAAAGTGTTTATGGCTAGTCTTTTCTCTCCAACATAGAATACTTCATTCTTTGATACTATTGTTTTGAATCACAGCAGTATTTAGAAGGAGAGTTTCCTTTGCATAAAAAAAAAGGAAGAATCTCTTTGTGAATGAGAGTTTAAAATCTTGCTCTTGCATTGGGATGCTTGCAGAAAAAATGGCACATCTGTGAGGAAGATACTGTAAGATGCAATTTCAAACTAAATGCAGTGCAACATCATAGGAGACAGTGAAGATGGGAGGAAAAAGAGAGTTGCAAGAAAATGTAACTATTAAGTCAATTCAACCTAATTTGATTATTTCTAGCATCTAAATTTTTTCTGGACTATTACTGAATAAATGCATACCACATATCTCCAGCAGCTGTCACTGACTCTTTTTAACTGGCAGCTCTCTATAACAGAGGCTGGGACAAGTCTAAACAAAGGATTTTTAAAACATCAGCGAAACAGGCGATCTGACTATTTTGGGGAGAAAATTCCTCTAGCATAGCCTTTAGAGGTCACAAAACACCAAATGTATATACCGGAATTCTCATTTATATCAGTCCTTAGGAAAGAGGAAGTAATTTTTTCTTTTGTTTATGGGCTAATGAAGAGAAAAATAATATCTTTAAGAATATAGGGAACTTTAAGTTCTCAAAGCAATACAGCACAATGCAGGTAGAAGAACAACCTAGAAATCCCATCCAAAAAGGCAGTGATTTCAGTATTTACAGATTTCCCTCCCAGTGAAAGATTCTGAGCAAGACTATAGAATTTAGCAAGAGAACATTCTCAACAGTCCATCAGCAAGAGACAATGGGAGGAGAAAAACAATCATACGATTCCTGAGAAAACCTGAGTGCCTTACTGAGGCACATACTTGTGTCAGAATGAAAGCTGCACAATTACAAGCTGAACAGTCAAATGGACAAAGCATCTCCAATGTAGAAAGGGAACTTCCAAAGGCACATTTGTAACAAGAAGCTATGCAAGCTGCCTCAGAGTCCACAGACAACTATCTGTCATAAGTAGAAGAAGAATAACTATAAATAGTCTCTTAAACATAATAATACTAAGAATCATGTTAATTAACAATATGAACACTCATGAGACTGAGCCTTTTTTCTTGCCTCAAAGCTAGAACTGGCCTGTTATGCAGCAAGAACTGTCGTTGGGATTACAGATGGCAAATAACTGACAGAATCAGGCTCCAGGCTTGCTTTTTCATCTTTACCATGCAGCTTTACACTAATTTAACTTAGTGTTTACATCTTCTCTTCACTTTACAGTGTGATGCTGTAGATAGCTGCACAGTTCCATACACAGTCTGAACTGTCATATGCCATAAAAGAGAAGAGTATCTCTTTCTTATGCAATTAGATGCTCAAAATGAAGCATTTTGAACCTGAACAAAATAAAAACTTGTATTTAATATATTTACTATGTCCATAGCAAAAGACATCTCCTGTGGAGATTATTATCTGACATGCTATTTAATATAACAATGATACTGTTATTGTTGCTGAGCAGATTATTCTGGTTTGCTGTGTTTGAGGGTAGCTCCTTATTCAAAACAACACCATTATGTCCCTTCATGATTGCTTTGAACAAATGTTATTAACCATAAAAAGTATTTCTTCTCCATTATTAAAATGGTAAGTACATTTAAAACAATCAAGTAGTCAAATGCCTCTGTCCATGGTATCACTTTTTAAAAATGTCTATAATCAAGAGATGATGACACAGTAACTTAGAAATCATAGAATAATTTTAAAACCCAAAGGGATACATATTAAATTTCAGAATTATTCAAGATATACATACAAAATGCTACTTATTCTCTTAGGAAGTTGATGGGAGCTCCTCCAGAGACTTTGGGTAGTCTTTGGCTCGTGTTCCTACCTGCAGACAGGGACACAGGACATATATCCCTTCAGGCCCAAGAGGGCTGCAGTCTTTGGAACGAGTTCAAGGGCCTTGTCATTTCCATTCATGGGCAAAAAAGTCAATGTTTTAGAGGGTAATTTGTTTGTTTAAAAAGAAATAAAGCCCATCATAAACTGTCATGAAATATTACAAAGGAAGGAAATATTTCTGAACTATAAAGATTGCCTATTTGGATCATATTCCTGGTAATCTCTGCTCCTTTACCCCTCCCAGGAATAAATTTGATCCCACAACCTTTATCATATGAAAGTAACATTTGCAAATGTGCACAGAAGTCAAGCCAACCCAGCTCTTACAGTCAGACTACAGCCCTTTGTTCATATTGCAAAACTGTTGCACAAGTCTTTCAGATGACAAAAAGTGAGCCAGTTTACAGAACTGCTCATCAGTGTGAATAATGACAGTAATAAGGCCATAAATTGGAACAGTGAGGAGACTTGCTAGCATTGGCTAGTTTTGAGTATTTTTAATTGAAAGTACAGTAAAATAAAATACTTGGCTTCATGAAAGGTGAATTTGATGTTGCTGAATTATTGTCAGACAGAGTGGGTAGATGCAATTTAATCCTACTTAGTAAATTTCAGGAAACATTTATTTTCCATTCATCCTTTTGTTTTGGAGGGCTAAACGAGTTGTCATGTGCACCACCAGTCAATCTTTGGCACTTCTATCTGTACAGATGTCCTCTATTCTACCTGTCTTTCTTCATCTGAGCTTTCATTGTTCAGAAACCGTGTTATCCCAATGTTTCAAATAATAAAACCATGCAGCTGATTAGAATCCCAAAACAAACACAAAAATTTCGTTTCTGTCTTTGCTTTTTGTGTTATCAAATAGTGGTCTTACCCTAAAAATAAGCCTGATATTTGTTCTTAAAACTGTCAGCTACCATCTTAAACAACATATGGTACTCATAAATATTCTGCAAAAACTGCAGGAAAGAGAAAGACAGAGAGAAAGAAAAAAACAGTAAAATTCAATCATCTCCAATAATTTTTAATGTAATCAATGGGTTTGCAGATGATTCATTAAAAAAATGGTATGTTTAATCACTAAATGATATCTATTTGTAACAATGAGGTGATTTTGTTGTCATCTAAAGGCCAGAGAGAGAGCTAAGACACATTAAACACAAGGTGTGTAGCCATCTAATTTCTTCTGACTTTCCTCCTTTTTGGAAATACAAACATTTTCTAGAAATAATGAAGCTGTTAATTGGTGAGAAGACTTTATTTACCCATTTTTGTGCTACTGAGTAATATTAAAATATCAGTTCCTGAAAACACTGTCAGTCATATACCATTATAATTTTCATGAGTTTTGGTTCAATTATAACTACTAAACCATTGGGATGCTCAAATTGTAAATTTGATGCCTGCGGTTTGCAACTGATAAATATGTTTTGCACACCTATATATCAACTAGAAGATTTCAAAGGAGTAACTTTCACTGAGAAGTAATAGGCTGAGGTGCACAAGAAAACACCCAAAGCCAAAGCCATTGCCACTATATGTTACTACAGTGGGCATTTTCTTGAGTGTAGCCTTTCTCTAGCAGGATAAATTTTACAGAGCTCACTGGAATCCAGTTACCAGAGGCATTTTAGGGAAAAAAGTATCTTACTGCAAGAATTTTCCAGGCAAAAATCTGTAACTTAAAGTAAGAAATAAGTCACTATATAGACCTTAGTTCAGTTTCCGTCCTTATGCCTTACTTTGTTCTTCTTTTCCTATAGATCCATATTAGTTCATTTTGTGAACTCTAGTGTCTTTTAGCACTTTTAAATCAAGGGGAATAAATTCAGGAAGAATGAAGGAGGGAAAAAGAAATCTCTGACCTGGTATTACCAAAAAAATAAACAAACAAAAAAAAAATAAAGACGCTAAGATGAAAACAAAATAGTGCCATGGATTTACATATGGGGTTTTGATGGAGACTAGGGCTGGGTTTTAAGTCAAAACTCACCATCTCAAAACCACTTCTTTTCATCCGCCTGCAGGACTTGAGGTAAGTACGTATGCGTTTTCTGGCACGCTCTTGATACTCAGGGAATTGTCGCCTGCATGAGTCAATGATAGCCTGGATCTTTTCTTTGGGCTGCTTAGAGATTGGGACCATTCGGTCCAAGTTTTCATCTACAAACAGCCTGACAAACATCTGTTGGCAAGAGGGAGACAGAGGAGATGGGTTTGGAGGGCAGCTCTCTTCTCTTCCTAGCTTCCTGGCTTGATTACTGATAGGAAGACATTTTTTTTCTATCCACTGAAGAGCTTTGTAATGGGAAGCCAGAAATATTAAGCAAACAGTTCTTTAAAGGGTTATTTGGGGTGGGGTGGGGGAGGGACTGATTTAAAAAAATAGACAAGAAAAGAATAGTCTATAGGATACAGAACTTGTGAGATAAACCAGAACAGATTGTGAAAATAGGCACTACTTAAGTTTCATTATTAACAATAAGCTGTGATTGCTAATCATTTTATTGAACTGACTCACATATTTTCTTTGTTTGAACAATTGCTTGTGTTTTCATGCATAATTATATACATTGGGAAAGCAATAGAGAACAGCTGACCATCAGAATGGTCTCCTGACAAAACTAGCTACAGCCTCTTTCCATTCAATGGGCGAACATGCACATCCACACATCC
The DNA here is from genome assembly GCA_013397895.1 of Origma solitaria. Classification (NCBI taxonomy): domain Eukaryota; kingdom Metazoa; phylum Chordata; class Aves; order Passeriformes; family Acanthizidae; genus Origma; species Origma solitaria. The sequence continues at coordinate 136,520 of VZRL01002850.1, forward strand.
ACGCACACAGTCACACAAGCACACACACACAACAAAGTTTTGTTTTCCTCACTGGTAAAGATGGTACTCTGCCTCAAAACTCTAAATAAAACACAGTCAATCTGTCGTCTGTTGACAAGAGTTAATGTGCATTAAAATAATAATTGAAATAAATCCTGCAAATAATTGTGCCTTAAATATTGTCAAACTTACCCAAAATCAACAATGCAATAGGAATAGAAGAAGCAAACAAGGTGAGTGCAATAAGGCTTACATTAAAAGCTTTCAGTCGCTCAGCTTCTACCCCGTCTGATTCATTAACCTTCTCAGGATCTTCTTGCTCATCATGGTCATCCTCATCCTCATCTCCTCGATTCAGAGACAGATCTTCAGCACCTCTGCCTACACTCTCATTCTTGCCAGAGTCATAGCTTGAATAACTATGTGCTGGGGACTGAAAATAGAGAAAAAGAATATGCTTGTAAAAATTCTCAGCAAAAAGAAGGTCTTACTTATCAAAAATGCTTCATAAATACTTCAAGAATTCCATGAATTCTTTTTATACTTTGTTCAACATAAAGTGCTCCTAATCCTCCCAAGAGCAAACAATGCACAATTATATTGATTTCATTGCTTTAAAATAATGTGACCAACTGCAAATTCTGTAAATCTATTAACAAATTAATTACCTATGGTAATTACAGTTAACATTAAATGTTTGCCATACAGCCTTGTTTAAGTACTACCCACAGAAGTTTCTTACAAATACTAACTTCTTTGTATCAGTCCAGATGTAAATAAGGGATAGTTGATTTGAACAAAACTCTAAAGAATTAAAATTTAAACATTTCAAGTTATAGAGGATTCAAGTAGGAAACACTGATATTCATGAAATGAATATTAAATATTATCAAGAGATGTAAGAATTTTTTCAAAATAAGGAGATTATTATGGTCTAGCTTCACTTGCAAAACCCCAGAATGAATCAGAGATGTGTAGGTTAACATTTCTAATGCTCTCTGAGAATCATGTAGTAAAACCATTTTCTCTTTGAAAATCGGAATCCGGAACTTTCCCCTGAGCAGAAATTCATTTTGTTGGATAAAACAGATGCCCATCTCAATAAAGTGTATCCACTTGTAGCACCAAAAAGTTTCCAATTACCAAAAGCTAATACAGTGCATTTTCCCCTGCAATATCAAGTCCTCAGTTACCTGTTTCCACTGCATATGCTTCCAACTGCAGATCATAAAAAGGCATCAGTAACAAAAAGCCTTCTACAACTTAAAACTGAAAGATCAAAGCTTTTCCCCAGACACACAAAATCATGAGAGAGTATTGCCACCAGAGCCATCAGATTCACATTTAGGTAGTTCAGAGCAAAAATCTTACTTCTATATTTTAATGCTGCAATATTTCACTATTTTTCTCTCTTGATTCAAAGCATTCTGTAGTCTGAATCAGGTGCTACATGACAAATTTCACCCACACTTTTTTTAGAGGCTTCCTGCCTTAGTGTCACCAAAAGTCAGGAGCATAGATTCTCAAACAAAAATATATTTCAAACACTTAAAATGGCATGCCTTGAACCACATTCTGAGCTTTCTAAAATCATCTTTATTTCACAGTATTTTGCTAACCACAGAATAAATCTGGACAGTGAGGTAGAAGGGAAAGACCACCAAAACCATTCATCTGTGAGGTATATTTTTTTTATTTATGTTCTTACTTCAGCTTTTATTTTTTTCCCTTTCCGTATTTTCATTACCATCTTACATTTGTCCTCTGTACACCATCAGTCTTAGGGTCACTTGCCTGGCCTTAACTGTACTCATATTCCAAGCTGTCCTTTTTTACAAATCCTCTCCAGACTATATTCTCCCAGTACCAATCCCCTGGAGTTCCACTTTTTAATCCCTAATGCTCCTAATATCAGAACTTGCAGTCTCTCTTATCCCGTTCCCTGAGTCTTTTCACTCTCTAGGCCCCTCTCCATTCCCTAGACCCTTATAGCAAATGCAGGAAGAATGAGAAAACATCAGAAGAAAACAGAAAAGCTGGCCTCTGGATAAAAACAGCTTTGACAAGTAGCAAGCTCAGCATCACCTCTTATGGGACAAGAAATTATCCAGGTAGACGTGAGATAGCATAGGCAGATAAGTCAGATGGGAAGATGGCAGCTGTGAGATGGCATGGGAAGATAAGGCTTGTGAGAGAAGCAAAAAAAATTCCAGTTTTTGACACACTGATACCTTGTCCTGTGAAAATCATGACATTGCTGCCCAGTCAGATAACTTCAGGTTCCATCCTAAATGGCTGTATTTTATCAGAGTCTAGCATATGTAAGCTACAGTGCTTAACCTGGCCAATGGCTACCAGAAGGCCAACAGCCACAGCCTGGCACCCTGTTACAAAGCAAAAAGAATGATTTCCCCTAATGATGAATAGATTCTCAGAAGACATGTTTTAAACAAGAAAGTTACAATTAGTTAATTGTTACTATTGTATAGTGCTATGCAGTAGAAGATCTGACTTATGCTGCAAGACTTGTTCTTCTGTACTTCTTTGTTTCACCTGTCACTACAGCTATACAGCACGCAGGAGGCTTTGAGATAATCAAAAAGCCATTTCATGTGCTGGGCACCACATAAAGCATAGAAGCTGCTGCCCTAAAGAAACCTACTGACTGAAATCCGTGTTGTGCAGACACTTGATCTCGCATGAGTCATTTCATAAGACTAAATCCAATTAGACTACTCATGTGCACAAAGTTAAACAGATGCAAAACTGATTTCAGTATGTACATATGTTTCGGCTGGATGCCAAGATCATAAATTATGCACCAGGACTGAGATTTCCTTTTGTGACGGAAACAAATTCAGGCCAAAATGGCTTTAGTATGTCTCTCAAAAATGCAACCGTCTGAGTGATTTTTTGGTTTTTGGTTTTCTTTTGAATGTTTTTTAAAGAAAGCATTGCATAGAGAGCCTTGTCCAATGTCGTCTCTAAAGTTTTTATTTAAACAACAACTTTAGCATCTTAAATGAACTGTGGGGAATAACAGTCTGAGAATGTTGCATGGCAGGAATCCATATTTAATCACTGCGAATTTGAAGACTGTGTACAGTACCAGGAAAAAGAGGTGTCTTTCTCCTAGTTGTTTCATCAGCAAACTGAGGGAAGAGTTTGCAAAAGCTCAGTTAAGAGCAAAATTTCTACCTTTCTGTATTTCTACACAGATGAATATTGATTCAGAGAAGGAAGAGATGCTTCTCCCACTTGTGTTGACTCCACAGCTGTGCAAAAGCCAAGGATTTCCTTTTACTACTCTATTAAGCAGCTGCAGTGCTAAACAAGGAGTGGGACAGCAGAGGACAACTTGTACTTTGTACATGTTTCCCAATTTTAGGTTTTGCACTGTCCTTACAAAAGGTTGCTCCCATGTTTGACAGACAGGAACGTGCTCATTCAGATTCCTGAGCACATACATTTTATGGTCCTGCAGTGAACTAGACTGAAGACGTGATCCTGGTTAAGATGTTGTGGTTTTGCTTGTTTGTGGTTTTGGTTTTTTATAATATTTGCTAGTCTGCCTACGACCAGGATTAGTTCTTGGCCCCAGTTTGCCACCTGCAAGCACAAACCTTTGTGCTGACAGGAAAATGCGAGCATGGAAGAGGTAGAGGGAGCATACACATCTCTGTTGACAGCAATGGAAGATTAAAGCAATGGTGGAGTGGAAGCATTAGGATATATAAGATATTTCACAAGGTGAATCTTTCATGCTGAACAAATCAGGGTTGGAGAAGAAAGTGACAGCAATGAGAAATTATTCAATGAGAACAAATGAGGGCAAGGCTAAGGACAAAATTACTGCCTTCCCCAAACATTTAGATGATTATCAAGTTGCCTTAAAAATACTTCAATGTTGACTGTTATATTCTGACCGCTTCGTCCTTGCCCTTTTTTGAAGGTTCTGAGCTCATTATTTTAATCTCTTCATTGCAACAATACTAGGCACTTCTGCTTTATTGAAATGGAAGTAAAGGTTCATGGCTAACATCCTGTTTTTAGGAGGTTGTGACATGAAATCCCAACAGCTTTCTAAAACATTACAGGTCAGCAAGAACATTCACCTGACGTAAGGTGTCAAATCATACAACAGAAAACCTGGGAGGACATCACAGTGTCATCTACTTTATCTTGCTGCCACAGAACAAGGTCAGATGGCCAATCCTGACCACTGTTTGGTTGTTATCTTAAGACTTCCAGCGGCAGAGATGACATGCATCCCCCAGACAACCTGCACCAGTATTTTACTACCTTCAGAATTATTAAAACATTCTTAACACCAACCTCTGACTTTCATAAACCGTACTAAGTCTATTTCTTTTTCATGTATCTAACATGGATTGCAATGGAGCAAAGGTGTGGCACTGGGAGAAGAGAGCATTCTCTTCCCTCTTTATAAAACTCTTTCCAACATCTGTTATCATGTCCCCTCCCCCAATCTTTTCTGAATAAATTCAATTATGCTGCAAAACTCATGTTTTCCTGATTCCTACTCATTCTTACTGGTCTGCTCTGGGTGTTTTCCATTTGGTTTGAAACCTCTCAAAGAGCAAGTCCCAAAACTCCAAAATGTATTCCATTTGCAGCCTTTCTATGAAAAATATATTTCTTTATCGTTTGATTTATTTCTAGGATGCTTACAGCAGAAAAACCTTATCCCTTTATTTGCAGAAAAATACCCCGAAGATGCAAAAGACAGCAGTGCAGAAGCCCCACCGTTGCAAACAGAAATCATGTTGGAATTTTATGAGAACTAAAGCAGAAGTAATCCGTAACATTTAAAAATATGAAGCCTACCATAGTTCTCCAGTACCTGCTGGGCTTCGACACTGGTGTATGGCCATCAGACAAGGTTTGGAGGATGATGCCACATGAACTCATTTCAGGAGGCTCGTCCCAGCAGAGACTCTTGGCTAGCCCAGTGAGTGTACGAAGACGCCACTTAATTACCCAGCCAAAAGTTACTCAGTGATAGATAGCTAGTTACTGAGGGTGATTATTTATAATGACCAAAACCTGGAACAATCATATCTCTGTGACTTTTTCAAAGCGACAATATGGAACAGAAGACCCCCCCTTTTCAGGGAAAGACGTCTCTGAATGAAGCGTAGCAATTCTTTTCCTTTTAACGAAGCTTCATTTCTCACATTTACATTACATTTTACATTTACATTTAGCTAGAGAATGTTACATTAAGATGAATAGTTTGTAATTCTTTCTGTTGTTACATTGGACACTCATAAACCACAGAACTCCTGTGAGCAAAAGAGATTTGCACATTTGAAGATTTGGCAAGACAGCAGCACAGATTTCCATGCTGCATGGAAAGGAAAGGAATTGGGAGGCTGGCAGAAATGAAAACACTCTGCTGGCTATAGATGATTCTGTCCTAGAAATCTGCCTCCACATCTGTAAAAGTTACTAAATTTTTTAATGAATAAATAAAACCATATTCTAAAGTTGACAGAATTCGGCTTGTCCCCAGTTGTACATCCAGCCCTTTCTCCTTTTTCCAACATTTCAGTATTTCCCTCCCTGCCAGTGAATATACAAAAGTCTACAATTTCAGCAATTACTCTTGCAAATTATGTGTGCTTTTCTGTATATTTTCCCATGTGCTATTGTGTATACATATTTTTATAGCAATTATTCCTATGACACAGAAAGGGATTAGAATATTCTGACAACAACGGGTTAGAATGCTTTGAAGATCCTTTTTCCCAAAATTGTCAATTAAATTACAACTTTATTTTAAGGGTTTGGGTTTTTTTTCACATTTACATTTTTAACTGACTCTACATATGACAATGTTTTTGAAAAAGGCAAAAAAACTATTTTTTGTTAAACTGATGAGAGTGAGAAGCATGCCTTTTATTTGACATATAAACAAAATTAAAAGGTTAAGCCCGACAGGCTAAGGGAAAACTCATGTCCTATATCTTTCCCTTAAAAATATATTTGAAATTAATATTGCATTGTTATACTTCCACTTATTTCCTGTGCAAACTGCGAGTTCTCCATATAGCAGGGAACTTACCTACAGGAGGTAGTGGTGTTTGGGTTTAGGGGTTTGGGTTTTTTTCATTAAATATGTAATATATGTCATATAAATAGTACATTAGAAAACATAAAATACTTTTGGCACACACATGCCCTTTTGGTATTGAAAGACTTGAGACCATGAATAAAAACATTCCTATCTTTTTCTCCTCAATTCAAACAGAAAGCAGAAGGCATAACTGGAACACTGAAGGTCAGCTATTATCCTGAGGAAGTCCCTGTCATGTTTTACAGACTGAAGTCCAGCTCTCTAGGATTTTGCATTAATAACCCATTTTTTCCCACAACTTCTCTTAAATCCTATGCTTTTCTGTCTTGTAGATTTTGCTGTTATGCTTCTTCAGGGCCCCTTTAAAACTTCATATTGTCACAAGTGTGGAACTTTACTGTCCCTCTCTCCTTTTTTCATTACAGAAAAGACTGTGAATTCTCAAACACCATTCCAGCATCTCACCATTTATTTCAAGATCCAATTAACCTCATTTTTATAAACTCATCACATATTTGTTCATCCTACCCATATCTTTGCATCTGATTATGACCAGTTTGCTCCCCTTGTTACACCATAATTGGCCTTTCAAGTTCCTTTATAAAATTTCACCCATGATAATGGGAAGGCATCATTGTGTGCAATTCTGCTATTTGGAGCATGAGGACAACAGCATTTTTACTGGAAGAATGGAGAGCTGAAAGCTGGAGTTTCATAGGTTTGACTCTATAAAAGTGTTATCTAACACATTGAGTATTAAGTAGATTGTATAAGACTTCTTCACACAAAACTTGTATTACACTGAAATATTATAAGATCTTTTTTTTTGCTCTGTGTTAACAATATGACTTCCAGAAACAAATTGTTCAGTTATTTACTACAGGAACTAAGAAATAAAAAGATTTTGCTCCTGAATTATCTTTAACATGGTCTCTGAATTATCTCTGACATTACTTCTCTCCAGTGTAATTTTTTTTGCAGCAGTCCCTGAGAGAACAGTGACTTTCTATCTGCTGGTTCTTTCTCAGTTATTTTCCAGTTATTTATAAGCCTTATTATGTTTGCTTAAAATATTCCTTTCAACAGAAGCACATTTATTAGCAATTAGGAAACTATAAATTACCCCGACACTTTCACTCCAGTGGGTTTTATCTGGATAAATAGATGCTTGGATAATTGAAAGATAAGAAATAATTGAAAGACCCTTTGAAACAAGCACATTCCTATGCTATTTTCTCCTCTTAGCTAAGATACAGTCTACCCTAGGTCTATCCCCACTGGTATTGACCAACATCATAATACATCACTTTGTTCTAATAGAAATTAAAAATTTAGTAGAGAGTAAAAACAGAGAGGCAACTGAGACTTCTCAGTCAAACAGAAGAATAAAGTATATTTATAAGCAATAGTTTAAAGAGCTTTTTTAAAAATTTTTCCACAACCAATCTCTTATTACCTGATTTAGCATCTTCAGGAAAGCTCCTGCTCCTTCCCCAGCCATTCTAGAGGAGGAGAATTCTTGTGGGAATCAGAATAAGTATGTCCAAAATGCCCTAGTAGACCAGTGTTGAGAGTACCAGAACAGAGCTGATTTAACAGAGCAAGAGACTTGCCTACTTCTCACAGCTTTTATTTTACAAAGTTGTTTTATTAATGAACTTCTAGAACTCCTGTCACTGATGTAGGAAGACAGATTTTTCAACCAAATACTAGAAGAACTTAGTTATATAACCACCAATAACTAGTCATATTGCAAAATGTGGCTGCTGTGTCTTTGGGAAAAATACAATATCCTTTGTGGGAGTTGAAAAGTCAAACCGAAATGGTGACAGACTCAAATAAAAGATTAAATTATTTTTGGCAGCATACACTGCTATTTTGAAGCTCTAAAAGGATCTGACAGAGTTTCTGAGAATTTGAGAAACACAGGTTGCTACATAAGAAAGCTCCATCACAAATTTCTGGATTTCAGCAAACCGTGTGCCAACAGAGTATTTAAATAATTTCTATAGTACAGCCAAAATCAAACCCGAAGATCTGAATCAATTTATACTTTTTTAAGATCTTACATTACAAAAAAAGAAAAAAAAGAGCCTTACTTTATTATCAAAGTTAAGAAAACTTCATCAGTGATTTTCTAAGGGTAATAATGGCATACTTTGCAGGTAGTCTCATAGCTTAGCAAAGCCAAGAACCTGAGGGAGCCCCACATAGTTCTTGTGCTTTTGGCAAAATCCATCAACCTAAAACTTCTATTGGAAAACTATAATTTCCAATTTTTGGTGAAATTTTGACTTTTTGCCAAAAATCTTTACCGTTTCCATCCAGATTCCACTGCTTTCCTTTGTCAGGGTTTGGGGGGTTTGGTTTCCTTTTTAAATGAAATAGCAACAGTTTATAGGAGGATTAGTGAACATTTTTCTTATGGAATATTCTTCAGTGACTACTAAGGTTCACATTACAGGCAGGTAATGAGCATTTTTTACCAGTAATTCTTTGGTCAATTGTTAAGACATCTGGATGGTAGGAGCTACAAATCATTTTGCAAAAACACTGAACTATTAATTTCTTCTCATTCTATTTAAATTGAGAATGAAACCTGTAATGCAAGCCACACATTCAGGAGTAACTAAAATGGAGAACATTTATAAAACCCGAATATCACAATGACAATTAAAATGTAAGTCCCAAGACTCTCAGCCCCTCTTTGCAGCCTGTCCTCATCTAGCGGACACAGATATAACATGTAACAAAACACATCAACAAGGATAAAGCAGCCAAGTTTCTTAGCAACTCTCCAGCAAGGAAACAGCAGAATCCCTGACAAAGCCCAGTCTATTCATTAAAGATGCCACTACTGACCAACAGTGCTACCCCTATTGTTTGAAAATATCACCAACTGCTGCCAGCTTTCAAAACAGAAGTAGTTGCTGAATACTGCAATGGCCTCTGAAGTCTGACTTAAGTAAGAAGCCAATGCCAGCAGAAGGAGGAACTGAGATACAGGAGTGATATAATTTCTTGTGTAGTTGTTTAAATGTGCTAAGCTTACGGTTTGTTTTCTATGATCTTAATTACTTATGGGTATCTGTATGCAGGGGAATAATGTTGTCATAAATACAGAAGAGCGGGGTTTCTTGTCAACACAGCATCACTGGATGCTCTATTTTAATCTTGAGCATATTGCTGCTGCAAAACCTAAGAATCCCTTTCCTCACTTTGTCAGTGAGGAATACAAATCAGGGAATACAGAGCACATGCAATTCACCAGTTTAGTCATAGGCCACTTGTCAAACACCTACAATTAACTAGAAAACTGCTATAATATTTTCTTTCCTTCTTTGCTATTCTTTATCTTCATGCCCTTTGGTTCAGTTTAAGCCATCTTCTTCCATGCTGCTTTCTCCTAAATCTTTCCATTCTTTATCTTCGAAATCATTATGCCTTTAGTTCTTTTTGCTTCAATCTCCTCTTGATTTGTTCTCTTGTCTCTCATACTATTTCCTCCCATTTCTTCCTCCCTCAATTTCTCTGATTCCTCTTGCCATAAATTTAAGCTATGACATCAAGAGTTCAATAGCACGTTTTCCTTTTCTATCATAAAAGTACATAGACCTGTTGGAGCAGGTCCAGAAGAGGGACACCAAGTTGATTAGAGGGATGGAGCACCTCTCACATGAGGAAAGACTGAGAAAATTTGGTTTGCTCAGCCTGGAAAAGAGAAGGCTTCAGGGTGACCTAATTGTGGCCTTCCAGTACCTGAAAGAAGCCTACATGAAAGACTGAGAAAGACTGTTTACAAGAGCATGTAGTGACAAGACAAGGGGGAATGGCTTCAAACTGAAAGAGAATAGGTTTAGATTGCATATTAGGAAAAGGTTCTGTGAGGATGGTGAGGCACTGGAAAATATTGCCCAGAGAAGTTGTGGATGCCCCATGCTCAGAAGTGTTCAAGGCCAAGTTAGGTGGAGTTCTGAGTAACCTGGTCTAGTGAAAGGTGCCCATGCCCACAGAAGGGGGGTTGGAACTAGATGACCTTTAAGGTTCCTTCCAATCCAAATAATTCCGTTCTATGGAATAGAATAATTCTATTCTATGAAATATAAGGTTATCTCCTCAAGTCCCAAAGCATGAATCGACACTTGCAAACTCTGTGTTTATTCATAAACAACACCTCTTTAATCTGTGACTACAGTTTAAGTCTTGCTGAGAGAACTATGACCACAGAGAACGCAGACTTTGTACCTGCCCCTTTAATTCACTGCCATTTTCTTCCTCACACTCTTTACCATTACAGTTTTCTACTCCTTTAAAGCAACAAAATGTTCCCAGAGAACAAACACATTTGCAAATGAAAGAGTTTGAGTTATATCAGGAATCAAGGAGAAAAGACTGATTTTTGGTTTTTGACACTCACCTTGCTCCCCTGTCCCTATGTATCTTAGAAAAGCTAGAGAAGGAAAGTACACAAGAGGCTTCCAGGTTGTACAAAGTTTCAAAAGAAACTTCCAGAGACCAACAGCAGAGGCAGGTGCAGAAATAATAATACACCATCACTGCAGGGTTTGTGTGCCATAAGAAGAGCAGACAAGGAGAGAAGCACTTGTTTTCACTAGGTAAAGAGAAAGAAAGCAATGAAGATGAAGGATGTCTCTGTCCCATCCTTGCCAAGACTCTGTCAAAAGAGTGATATTTTACGTCCAGGAGCTCAGCAACTCCCTATAATGTCAGCAGCTGGACTTATTAAACACATATATATGTTGAGCTGTGCACCTGTACTTTCTAATACAGAAGGATGAGCAGCATTTTGTATCCTAATTCCAATGAGAAGGAAGAACACAGTGAATACAACAAAAGTTGGAGATAACGAGGAACCAAAAGTGATGATTGGGATGAGAGAGGAAAATGGTTTAACAATGGACCTTTCTTGGTGTGCTCTTTCTGAATTCATCATAAGTTCTTCCCTGTGCTGATTTCCTCTTCCTAGCTCATTCTTACACAATGGCATTTCAGAACTTCTCACACCTTTCTCCTTTGCAGTCTGAGTACAGCATAAGTGCAAATAATTGGGAAGGAGATTAAAATCAATTGATGGAAGCAGTGGAGGAGGGAATTCCAACTCATCTGTCTCCATCATTTAAGAGAAGTTTAGGCCCTCCCTCCTACAGTTTGTGTTGCTCAGTAATCACAATCTTATGCCAGAATAGGTGAGAGGAGACAGTCCTGTCACTCCTCCTCTTCTGACCAATCATTTACATCTTCAAAAGTACAGATTAAAGGAAAAAAAACCCAAAAAACCCCAGTAATGGTAACATACTGAGAGATGGACTCATGCAAAAAAGCAAAGCCAGGAATGTAACCCAAAATAATCTGTACAGTACTGAACAACCATTTACAAGTGATCATGGTAATAAGACGACATAATGAAGATTGACATTTCTAGGGGAAAGCTAGGAACACAACAGGGCCACAACATAATTTTTTTGCATATGCAAGAGAGGAGTATATTGACTACAGAGAAGTATAGGGTACAATATGAGACTTGAGAACGTTTGTTCTTGCTTTTCCTTTTGGCCTTTTGCGTCTATCTGCTTATAGCAGCAATCTTAAGCAAGCTTTAAAAAATTCTTTGGAGGTTAATCAGCTGGAATTTTTCAGTAAGTAGCCCTGGGAGACAGAGGTTAATGGCCTTATTATTGCTTAAGGACCAGGTAGGAAGATTTAGAACTTGAGACCAATCAGGAGAAGACAGAAGAAGACAAGACTTCTGAACCAGGAGGGAGGCCTGCTCCTAGTCTGCAACAATCTGAGTAACAGAGGAGCAGCTGAGATGACTGTATATGGAATAGATTACTGATTAGTTCCCTACTTATCTACCACAAATAAATCTTAGAGAAATGCATCTCATCAATCAAGTAAATCTTGTACGAAATGCATCTAATTTGACTTTCCTTGTTTAGGGAAGGATAAATAAAACATTTATCATAAGAGTAAGCCAGAGGCATTGCTTGAGGGTAGCACATGACAGCAGTCATAAGAATGTTGCAGGAGAATTCCTCATGAGGCAGTTTCTACCTATTAGTTCTCCAGGCCAATGGATCCTTAGGACTGGTACAAGAAAAGCAGGAAGAAACAGAAACAACAAAAGAATCTTTCAGTTCTAAAATTGTGCTGACTGTGCTTCTGTTAAAGACGTGCTCTGACATTTTGGGGGTGGGGGATGGAGGACAATATTATGAAAAGTATTAAATGTCTCCCAAAGGAAAAGGCAATTGCTGCTCAAACTACTCTGGCAGTCAATTCTAGCAAAAAAACCACAGCTGTATTTAAGACCAAATGCTCTTCCCCAGAAGAATCAGACAGATCATGGTAGCCTCCTAAATCCCTACCAATATCATTAAGTATCTCTATTGGGTGATAGCGTCCATGGCACCAGGCTAAATAAACCAGGAACTCTCATTGTAATCCATAACTTTACCGGCTCAAGAAGGTACAGCACTTTCCAACTTGTAGAAACACTGGTATATATTTGATACAAAAGTATGGAACTTTTGGTTGGCCCGGTCATAAATGAGCCCTGAGATTTTATATGCTGCGTGTTAAACTCTCAGGCTTGTGAGAAGAGAATCAGCCTCTTTCCTCCAGGATAGCATGTCATACTGTAAGCTCCCAGAACAGCTGCAGTTTAGAAAGGAAATTGCACTTACGAACTCAATCCTATGCCCCAGTACTCTCTGTGATTTCTTTTAGTTGAATAATCTTTGTTTACTGCAAAATGGTTCTGTCACTTGGTACTTGGAGCTCAGTTAGAAGGAACCAGACAGCCATCAAGCAGCAATGAAGTTTCCAAGATGATCTAAGAGACTTAGTCTGTAAAAGCTCAAACTCATTTACAACAAACAATATTTACCTTCTATTAAGAAAGTTATTTTGAGTTGTAAATTCTAGGGACCACGTAGTTACATGCATCCACTTTAGCTAACTAAATCACCATCCTGCAATGGACAATTCCCCTAGCAGAGTGTAAAGCAGAGTATAAAATCCTATTTGGTAAAACTCCACCTCCTCCAAAGACCACATTCAATCCACTTTATTGTAGAGGAAGAATTCTGTGAGGAAAACCAGCTAGAATTACACCAGAAAAATAGAATAAATCAGAGCAGACAGTGCATTTTCTCATATTGATATCATAACTCAACTCAATAGCTGACTATGGAGAACCAAACAGTTGTAAAAACTACTTTGTATCATGCTCCAACTCAAGTTATTTCATCTTCCACACCCTGCCACTAAATTCAGGGAAAAGAGATTTGAATTTATGTTAAGCCACCTTATCACATGAAGAGAACTAGCTGAAGACTTTAGATCTGGATCTGAACTGGCCTAAAGTTTCAAAAGTTGTTGTCCCTTTCTATTTGCTTTCTTATTTTGTATGACTACTACTCTATCCTTTGCTTTCATAGATGAAATTTAGAAAACAAAGAGGAAACCAAAATAGAATACATTTTGTAAAATTAAAAGAAGCAACCTCTCTGTCTATTTTGAGAAAGTGGCCCTCCTCTCATGGTGCAGCAGCCTACACTGTGTGCTCTTCCAGTCTCCCCTTTCACAGAGCCCTGCCTGAGCTCAAGGCCTGCAGTGCTGCGATCTACAGACTGAGATCCTTCTGGAGCGTGAATATAGAACATGACTCTCATCCATTATATTTTACTAAGCTCAAATACAAGAGGCAGAGAATTTGAGGGACAGAGGTGTTTTCTGTGAACATCAGGCATCACAGTCACTGGAACTGGCATTGCTTCTGATCTGTTGCGCAGTCAGGCCACGGATCAGAAAACCTGAGCAGGTTTTATTCATTCCTGAGCAGGAATTAATTTTAAAAACTGAAAGGCAAGGATAACTTTAGTAAAGTTCCACTTCTCTAGTGCATACCTATAGTAGGACTCTATTTGAAGGCAAGGATGTGTTCACACATGGCAGAGGATGCTAATAGCTTTGTTTTCCATTATTAAAAAGTAACACCACACAAGCAATGCAAGCATTTGGAAACTGGCTTTCTCTAGCAAGTATGACCTCTTTGGCTTTGTCAAATTTTGCAACTCCAGTACTAGGATTTTTACATGAATGTGATTATATGGGTTCAAGCTACTGCATTTTTCTATGTAGTATATGATTTCAACAGCGCCATAAGAAACAAAGAAAATGCAGAGACACGATGCTGACAGTCACAGCTTACGTCTACAAGTCCTGTAAAGGAGCAGCTTTAATATCTGCTCCCTGATTCCTACACAGAGATATTCAGTGTATTTAAACCAGTTTATCTTCAAAATGTAGAACTGAAGAAACCTGACATATTTCCTAGATGCCCAAGTCTCACCAGCATGTCTTCTCCATTTCATTCCACACCTCTCTCACTTTCTGGAGGGCAGGAGTTTGTGGCTTGTTGAGTGCTGGGAGATCACTCATTGCCCAAGTAGTATCTGCCTCTCAAAAGTCTAAGTCCCTCATAAAAGCAGTAACCTTAGTCTTTCTACTTGAGCCAAATGCAGATTTCCACAGCTCATGGCAACTCAACATTGTCAAGATTACTACCTTGTGAAATTAGTTTCAAAGGTTATTCAGGGACAGAAAAACTGACGGAGCATAAAACATCCCCTTTGGAAAGAAAATCAAGACAACAAATGGCAACAAACACCTTTCCACACTGATAGAATAAACTGCACCATATGGATAGCAAAACACTATTTTTTCTGTATGAAACTTTCCTGGCAGCCAAGATTTAAAAAAACATTTTTTACCTGGGACCTAAGTAAAACAGGAACAGTCTGGCATAAAATCTCTAAATAACACTTTGCATCTAAATCCATTTTTATGGAAAGCTATATTTTGAAAAGATCTAACAAATACCTTGAAAATTATGGCTCTAGGTAGAATGAATTTCAAAGTGGTGTGTGGGAGGTATCCCTACAGAGAAGAATCCCATATTTATTAGCCACTTCCATAGCATTATGTACTATAATACACTATTAATTTTCTGGATATATGTATAAGTGGCATTATTAAGAAGTTCAAAGGACTGAGTAAGTTTGGGGGATCATATTTTTTTTTATTTAATACAACTTAATCTCACAGCTCGACTGAAGGCAAAAAATATAAATCTATGATTGTACAAAATCTGTTAAAAGCATGAAATCCCTCTCATAAAAAAACTTTTGAAAAGATGATGTTCTTTAAAAGATTCAACTTTCCAAGTAACTGCT
Organism: Origma solitaria; assembly: GCA_013397895.1. Lineage (NCBI taxonomy): Eukaryota > Metazoa > Chordata > Aves > Passeriformes > Acanthizidae > Origma > Origma solitaria. Next base: position 151,880 of record VZRL01002850.1, read on the forward strand.
TCTATTTAATAAACCTGTGAGAGGTAAACTAATATAAGAAGCAGAATGTCTGTGCATAGACATATTTCTTTTAATGCACTGCCTTCCAAGGCCCTGTTCTAAGACATGGGGGACAAATGGACCATCCAATAGTTTTTAATTGCTAATAAATTCTGCATTATATGCTTTATCAAAGTTCCACATGAATTTTAGGACAATCCCAGATTTTATTCAAACTGCAAAGCCCTAGGTTTATAAACTGAAATCAAAAATTTTTACTATTTGCCATTCAGCCTTTCAAAAGTCAGGGGAAAGATACACAGCCCATCATGGGACCCAACATTAAGATTTCTGCCTTATGTTTTGCAAAGATCACGTTTCACTGGCTTTAAATAACTGGAGCTATGGAAACACTATTTACACGTTAACTTTGCCTACCAAAAATGGTTGGTCCTTCACTTGATCTGATCACTGAAAACTGCACTGCCCTTAATTAACTAATTCAAGGTAAGATATTGTCTGCTTTTTTTTTTTTTCCTGGTAGGATGAAAGGCTTTAGAGTAGGATTAGTGAGGCACATTAATTTTTGAAATTAAATGCCGTCCTTTTGCTTGCCCGTATCTGCCTTTCCACCAAAGTAAAAAGAAAACATCTCTACTTTGTAAGATAGCCAGCTGTAGACTGAGAACAGCCCATGGAAATTTGCCCTTGCAGAGTAAACACAAGTCCTCCCATGTGAGATAGGAATGGGCTCTGAAGTTAACATTTTGTTTTGTACCAATGCCACTCAGAACCTTCTTACACTTTCTGTCATTAATCCATACCCTCATCAGGCCCTTGCGTGCACTATTGGGCTGTATTTTTTCTGGCCACCTCTCCCAGGACCTCCACCTCCATGCCCCTTCCCAGGAGCCCCACTGAAGCTGAGCTATACCATGAGCACGTGGGGGCCAAGGATGCCCCAGGCTGCTCCTGGCCTGCTCCCTGCGCTTCCTGCATTGAGCTGCAACCTGCACACCCCCTCCTGCTTTTCTGCTGGTCACTGGGACCTGCTACTGCCAGCAGCCCTGCCCTGCCGTTCGCCACGTCAAGTCTCCATAACCTTATACTGTTTTTCTCCTCAGTTTCAGAATTTTCCTCCCTTTGATACTTCATCAAAGGTAAAATGCTCCCAAGATCAGATAGGAAATATCTTCTATTCTTGCCCATCTCACCACTTGTTCTAATCAATAAATTGTCTTTGCTAGTGTTTTGTGTTTGCATTTCTTTTTTTTCTGAAATGAACAATTACAAGGTCACTGAACTAAGGCAGTGGTAATGTAAAACTCAGACCATTAAGTGAATTTTGAATGTGCAACATTTCTGACTCCTCCATTAGCTGTTATCTTCACATATTGTAGCAGAGGTAACACGGGAAACTTGTGCTTCTAGCAGAAGTGTAAGACAAGATAACGAAAGTAATGAGATCATCTGTTGGGATAATCCTGTACAAAGAGAAGATCACCATACAGAGCGGATCCACTTTTAGAGCTTAATTCTCACAATAAGTAATTATGTAGCAAATCACAATGTAGTTGATTTGGATTAAAACTTGTAAAGTTGATTAAGATTGAGTTCACAACACCCCAGGAGGCAGGAGGTAATAATATGAAGTCATTCGTGCCAATTAGGAGGAACAGGGAGATGAAGTGAGGGCCTGAAATGGCTGGATGGCAGTGAAATGTCATGTCACGGTGACAAAGGCCTTCCAAAGAAGAAGGAAGGAAGGAAGGAGGCTATTGCACACCCCACCTCTGACCTGCAGCAGAACAACTTCACAGAGCACCACAAGAGTTAGAGCACTCACAGATGTTCATTTTGGCCCTCATGTCTGTATATTCCTGGCTATTTAAAGTAAAAAGGCTCTTAACTGTTAAATCTTTCTGTATTTTCTGTTACATGTTCCAGTTAAAACTTGCCCAAAACAATGAATGGCAAACACTCTGCTCAGCTGCAGTAACACCAGTCATGGTATGTGGAAGTTTGTGCAGGATCTCGTGGTGTCCACATGGCTTTGATGGGTGAAGCATATGAGTTTTAGAAAATGGGCTGCTGGAAAAAGAGTTTGTAATTTGAAGTTGTATGTAAAAAAACAGACTATCAAAAGCACTTGCCAGAAACACATGCAAAATACAGAGACCTATTAAGCAGGACATAAATTGAGCAACCAGGAGAATGCTCAGCCAAACAAGCTTTATGAAATAAAGCATTGTGAAATAAGGGTTGTATAGTAAGAAGCAACATTTAAGGAGGAAGTGAAACAACTTGCTTTATACAGGTACACAGATGCACAGACATATTCATATTTTGTATGTAAATTGAAAACCCAGATTTGAAGTCCAATGTTTCAGTGACTTGAACTATTATTTCGATTTTGACCTTTTTTTTAATAATTAAAAAAAAAAACCTGCTAAATAGCTACAGACAATTATGCTAACACTTCTACAGCCTCATCCTCTTGCCGTTCTCTCAGTTTGGGCTATGTACTCAGTACTTAGTTCAGTCAACAAATTAATGGCTGCATCCATTTCAACTCTGCAAGGCCAGAATCATGTTCTGAGACACATTTAGAGAAGTTCAGAGGCTAAATGTTTGTCTTCTATCCTGAGGAATATAAAAGAAACTACAGCATTGATGCAGGTGGAATTAACTGCACTCTGTACCAAAGTATTCCAAACTTAGTCGAGTGTCAAGAGAAAAGCCTACAGGGATGTGCAAGGCAGCCTGAAATGGAGCACGATGATGAAATGAAAGGCAGCTGCACCCCATTGCTGTCTCAGGATGGACTAAGAGCACTGTACAGTACTGGCAAAGCTCACACAGGGCCACAGGGAGAGACACATCCTTCCAGAGAGGTTATGTTGGGCACACACTACCCTACAGGGGTCCCTACAAGGGCACTGAATGCCATCTCTATGCAACTGAATCCCATTCTGCTACCTAAAGCCAGGATGAGCTGCCACAGCTGCTAACCTCTGTATTATGTTAAAGAAGGCAGCTGTATGACTGAATCTAAGGAAAGTATCCAACTTTAGGGCAATTAACATTTATTCACATAAGTATTAACAATCTAGTTAATAGGCTCTCTTGTGCGTACATAAATGTGCTTTTATGATGAGGCCTGGAAAGATTTACCAAGACCATCAGTGAATATGTATTCTTTACAGTTTCAGTAAAGCCCAAGTTAAAACAAACATTAAAAAAACTGCTTTGAATTTTAGCTATGCTAATAAAACCAGAGGAAACTTCCCAATAGCTATTCAGTTGAAGTTGACTCTGCCTTTTTACCCCAACTGAACAGTAATGTCTGCAGCTAAGGATTCATATCGTGATTAATGTTTAGCTATAACACACAGGAAACAAATGGCTTCTCCAGCTTTTCTGGAGAAATTGATTGATTTGCCTTGGGAAAGTCAATGAATTATACCATGCCTGCATTTACTAATCAGTAGACAGTGGTAGAAAATGCTTGCCTCACAGGACCAATGTAATGTTAAGCTGATTTATTTTTATTCATGTTTTCAGAATCCCAAGCATGTTATGTAAATCCAAAGAATTAAGATATAGGAACCTCTGGCAATTAAAATATTGATGAAGGTGTAAACAGCTTATTCATGTTGTATAAAGTCATTATGCAGAATTATCTTATTAGAAATAGAATTACAATAAAACTTGCATTACCTATATGCATTATAGATGTTAAAAGACAAATGCAAAAATTAACACTGCAGTATCATATACAGTTCAAGGTCAAAACTTTCAACTAGGAAAAAACAGTAAAAAGTGGAAAAAAAGTTTTGAAGATGCTGCCACAGCTGACATTGCTTATGGACAGAAAAATTCTACTGTCTCACAGTTAACAGTAGACTTACACAGTCCATTTTTTTTTAATTTGCTATTTGACATAAATAGCCTTAGATATAAGTTCTAGTTACTGTAAACACCATTATAAAGTAAGCATTAAATATGCAAAAATCAAATAAATCAAAATCTAAACACAGGAATGGAGAAACAGGCTAAAAAAAAAAAAAAGAAGACTGAAGATAAAGAATTATCTCTGCAGAGTTTAGAGATAGTCTTAAAAAACTACTTACCTCTTATATCAAATAGAATGATCTTGAATTGGCATAGTGAGTGCAGCAAAAATAAACATTGTCCTGGGGTTTATATCCCAAACCAGATGTACACAGGGCTTAAGACTACGAAATGCAGACATTCAGGCCAGGTTTCTTAAAGCTTAGGCTAGGCAACTGGCAGTCTGAGATGCTAAAAGCCTTTTTGGCTCTTTAAGCATTCAAGATGCTTCTACAGATTCGCAGAATCATAGAACATGACCACTCAGCTCTTGAACAGGAGGGAATAGTTTTCACCATTTTCCTAAATGCCACATATACTTTCAGATTAATTAGTACATATATTTATAAAAAGAACACCTACCTTACAAAGACATTTTTGTGTAATGATTAACTAGTTTCATATGAATGGTTTGTTACAATCATTGTAAAAATGTTTTATCTCAATTCCAAACTAACCTTAAAAAAAGTTTCATCTACTGAGTCTTTTAAAAACTTTGCCTTTCAAAGAGATGACAATCTATTAGCTGGCAATAACCACTGAGATCTTTGATAAAGTCATGGCTGCTTTATCTCTAACAAGGTAATTCCCTCTTTATGCAGCAAATTTTTCAGCTCCTCAGTGTTTTGTCACTCATTCAGATCCATTAGGAATTCCAGTATCTTTTTCCAGTGTTACATAAACCTGTATATCATGTGTCTCCTGAAGGCAGGATGGACAATTAATTGAATGATTATGTATAGAGGTGCATTTTATAAAGCTTCTAATGAACTATAGAGAAACATCAGCCTTGTGAGACATCTTGAAGGCGCAACTGACACAAGCAGAATATTCCACAAACATGCCTGTATCTCATTTCTTCATGCCTTCTCTTCCCAGCTGAGCCAAGAGTGTGTGAGGTGGCACACATGCCACAGACTCATCTGACTACTTTTCCACTAAGCACAGCTATTCTTGCTAAGCAACACACTGGGGGAAACAGGAATTTTCAAAACCTTTATTTTAGTCATTTAATACAGCTTTTGAAACAGGTCCAGTCCCACGGGGCTCCATCTGCAAAAGATTTTTTAAGAGCATATGACTAACTGTACAAAGTGAGACAAGGATAAATGCATTCAGAGGGGGTCCAAAAAAACATATATCACTGATTCAGTAAAAAAGGCCCAAAGAAGATCCACGTCTCCTTTTGAGAGCCAATACACAGCTCACACTCTAATGTTGTGGACTGAGGACAGGCCATAAAGGGGCTATTCATGGTAACCCCTAAGGAAATCAACTCACCTTTCCTTGTTTTTCATGCATTCTTTCATTAATCCTGAGACCATGCAGCCCAGGAGCTCAATGGCAGAAGGTACAGGGCAGAAATTCTGAATAGTTCTGCAAGGGATCTTCCTGGTGGAGTCAGAAAATTCCCAAAAGCCATGGGAAACACAAGAGGAGGAAACACATTACTTCATGACCTCTACCAAAACATAAAATGAAGTCAGAAGCAACATACAAGATTTCATCCCAATATTAATTAAAACAGGCATGAAAGTCAATCACACTCTTGTCTGCTAGGGCACCTGTACACAAAGGTTAGGTTTGTATCATTGCAGGTGCCTTAAAAACATGAGCTCTTTGTATGCTCCTGATTCATCTGTATGATTCCATCAGCTTTGGTTCATGGCCACTGGGTATGACTGTTCTCATCAGACAAAGGGGAAAAAATATAAATATATGTATGTATGTATAAAATGTGTGGGTATGCATGTATATGAAGAGAACAGCACGTATCATTGCCCATCAGACCTGGGGATAGCTCATGGCATATTCATGATGAGAAGAGTTAGAAAACACAAACTGAATAGGTGTGGAGAGACACTGAGAATGACAGTCTGACCAAAGCAGTTGATGAGAAGAAGCATCTATATGGGAAATATTCAGTTGTACCATGCCAAGATCCAAGCAACAGCTGCAGTATTTCATAGAAACACAGTGGGCTCCAAGAAGCAGCGGCTTAGAGAAAACTCTAGAGATGCATATGGAATTCATCCAGTATTAAAATGTTTCATAGCATGCCACACTTATATGGGGGAAATGAAAACTCACATCAGTTGCAGACCCCTACCTTTGGCTATATATTTTCATACTCTTTCATCAGTTCCCAGTGAAACACAAATGTTGATTGTTTACACAGTTCTCAAATACCATTTTCCAAGACCTTTTAGTGATTGTGCAAGAATACCATTCTGTAATATTTATAACAGTCAGTGGCTTATTCATTACCACGCATATTGCAAAATTATTTGATCTCTGTCTTTTGACTGTGTTTAATAAACATAGCAAACATTTCACAGCTTTCAATGCCTAACTACACAACTCTCCCCTCCCTGCTTCACTAACTAATGTAGATGCTGGTTTTTTAATTGTTTCTTTGAAGTATTCAAAATCAGTCACTGTTAGAGATGAAATACAAAGCAGGATGTTTTGATGAAACATATGGCAGACAAAACCTCAAGCAGACTGATAGGGATTATTGGCAGTTGTTCTTTTTCACTCCCCATTCTGCGGGGAATAAGATACTGCTAGAGACCATCTGGGAAATCCATCTAGCAAATCCCTTGTTGTTGTAGGGATCTAGGACATCAACCATGATTCCAGTTCCTCACTGTTTTCCATGGCATGTTACAGCTGCACCACCATTGTTTTCTATATGGCTTAAAGTTATTAATCAGAACTTTGTGGACTTTGTGAATTGAGCTGTTGCACATCCTCTTGGAGTAAATGTCTATTACCCAGGTACCCATTTACAGAGGACTAGACACAGTAATTAAAGTTAATTTCTCACAGTCCTATTTTCTGAGAAGTAATACTGTTATCTATATCTTTTATTTTGTTCCTAAAAACCAAAATTTAAGATGGATCTTCCTATGAGTCTTTGGAAGCAAATGGAGGAGAACAGAGGAGAATTACCAGAAAAAGCCGAAGCAACAAAAGGAGGTTAAAAGGCAAGCAACAAAAAGAAAGACGAAAGAGAACAAAATGGTTAAATAGTTTTAAAGTTCAATTCTACTTCTATTTCCCTCTTTCCTCTATTAAAAAATTGATCTATTCTCTTCTCTCACACCACCCAGCAAATCCAGCTGCATGAATAAGTAAGTATCTAAAAAAAACATTCAGGGTTCTAACGTAATTAATTATTCCCAGCAATTGCTATGGAAAGCACACAAAAGCACAGCTTGAAGGTGTATCAAGCATTCAGCAAGACATTCGACTGCTGGCATTCATTCAACAAAAGACAAGATTAGAAAGTGAGTTGTATGACAACTAATAAAAATGCTATTTATTTTAAAATCTCATCAATATATTGTTATTAATGTCATTAAAGAAAAAAACCAATTTTTACTTCTTTCCTCTCTTTCCACAGGACTTGTCTTGGCATGTAGGAAAGAATTCAATACCAGAAAGAAAAAATTAGGAGTAACATTCATGATTATCAACTTCTTGAATAACAATATAGTTTTGAAGGAGGGTAATGTGTGTAGAAAGTAGCCAATTACCAAGCCATTCATCACAGATTAGTTTTGAGGATCAGTTCTTCAACCTCGGCATCTGAAAAATAAAAAAATGACAGTTCATTAACTGTAAATAATATTAAGACTAAGCACAATCACAGTAGGTAGCAATTATTGCTGCCCCATTATATCTTGCTCAATTTACCATCAAATAGTGTTTAATGTTCCAAGAGCAAGATTTCCCCTCAGTCTTTTTCTAGTTGGCAGAGGAGTTGCATATGTAATAACGGGAAAAGTAGAAAAAGGTGCAGCAAATCATTTGATGTGGTGGGACTTCAAATTTAATTTCCTTCCTAATGAGAAAAAAGCCACAACAAACCACAACCAAAAAAACCAAAAAGACCAAAAAANGAGTTAGGGATTGTAATAAGGCCCAGCCTAATGAAGGTGTCTGTCAGGAACAAATCTAGGCTGAACCGAACAGGAATTTGCCTGAAAGGTACAGACTTGTGTTCCTAGACTGATGAGCTATAAAACGTTCTTGGGTGTAAACAGGGAGAGAAGTAATAATTTCATACCTTACCTCACTGATTGCAGAGGCACTTGATAGCTCTCTCTCTTGTCTGAACAGATGTCCAGCCATTAAAACCACGTTGGAGAAAGTCCTGCATCTCCTTCACATACAAGTGCTTCTTTTTTGATATGAGTGTCCAAAGACTCCAAAGGTAAAAGTAAATGAGGATAGACAGCTGGATCTGTGAGTAACACACATGTAATCTGGAATCAAGAGCACCACTTTCTGACACTGGACCAATGTGCACTTCTTCCTTTAAAGAAAACTTCTCAGAAAATTCATAAAAGGTCACATCAAAGCTTACTCTCTTCCATGCCAGTTTTACATTAGCTGGGATTTCATTGCCATATGGAGCCAGATTGTATTCTCCATCACAGGTATGTAAATGTGGAGTAGCATCAACTTTGGTTTAATTGATCAGGAGTTACATCATTGCAATGAATGCCTTGCAGGAAATCAATTTCATTTTCAAGAGCTTTGACTGAACATGAAAATCTGCTACAAAATGTATTTCCAATGGGAAAAATTAGACATAGAACTGATGTTAACATAGACAAAGGACATTGATGAATGTGACTATTAGAGAATGCTACAGAATTCATATTTTCTGACCAACAAAACACTGATTTTTTTTCACGCAGCTGTAGTTGCATGAAAACCATGCTCTTCAAAACAATGATCTATTTAGCCATTTATTATGGGTAACCCCCAAAATCAGAAGATTCAAGTCTGGAAAAAACAGTGATCTATAAAACCATAGTTCTTACACTTGAACAGTGCTTAAACAGTGTTTATTAAACCACTAAACCAACATCAGTTTTTTTTTGTTTCCCAAGAGCTTCTCAGTGGCCTATAACAACTTCCCTACAAAAGAGAAATAAAAAAGAACACCTTTTTTTCTTCACAGAACAAACACACTTTATCCAAATAGCAAATAAACTGACTTTTGGAGCTAGAAAACTGTGATTTTCTCAGCTTGCTTGTTTTCTAAAAGTAGGGAAGAGTAAAATCAAGGTGTCAGATAAAATGGTAAAGTAAAACAAAAAGGACTCAGACTTTATGAGAGCAAATTATAAAACCCCTAGGCATGAAGCAGCAATTCATTGGGTAAGAGAAAAAAACAGGCTAATTTGTAGGTGAGTGGGTAGGAAAAAATTAGGAGGTCACAAAACAGCTTGCATACACTTTTTGTTCTCCTTTCATTAATGTTCTCCATGCATAGAAGAGAATAGGCTTATTGTCTTCTATTGCAGTGTATCCATCTCCCAAGAAGAGAAAAGCACTGACATGCCTCTTACTTTTGCACAAACTTGAGCATAGCAGAGAAAGGAGATACACACTACAACAGTACACTTGTGCCTGCCTTCACACACCGAAGATGTGAGATGCAAGACAAAAGATGTAGCCTTGTGTCACCTACACATGATGGTGGCAGGGGTGGATTCTTTTTTCATTTTTACTTTTAAATCTCAGTACAAACTATTTCCATGGATTTAGTGGAAAGCAGCAACAATGGAATCCATCGGGTAACAATTAAGGCAAAGCTGGAAGATGTCACCATCCTCTCCTCAGCGCTATGGTTGGAATGATGAGGGCAGACTGGACACTTGTGGAGGTGCAGACTCCTTCTGCACTGGTATCTTGTTGCTCCAGAATTTATAATGCTGGCTTTCCCTTCTGCTCCACTCCTATTGGTGTTTGTTCAAAATCTAGTATGCCACTAATTGTAGTAACATGTCCTGCCTAAACCTTTCACCAGACTTTGTCTCACTTCACGTAAGTTATTTACGACAGTAGCAAACAGTATTTCTTGCTAAGTCTCTTCCTAGTCCTAACAATTAAGCCATAAAATAAGGCTGTCAAACCCCTGGACTGCAGACTCTTAAGATACTTGCATTAACAAAACAGCAGTCAGTAAAATACGGCATAGAACACTTTCTATCTGACCATGGAAATGAAATAAAATACAGCTGTTAGAACAAACAAACCAAAAAAGTCTAACTTCCTCTTATGCCATATCTAGGTAGTGATATTCAATTTCAAGCAAGGGTGACGATGAAAATTCTGAGGAGAGATGAGCGGGAATCAAAAGTTCCTTTCTGACAGCCCAAACTCTCATTCCAGATTAATTAACTTGGGCATTTGGCAAAATAAACTAGATGGGCAAAAAGGTATTTTCTTTGTACTAAAGAAGCCAACATGTAGAGTTTAATGGTATCCTCAAAAGAGGAGACACTTTTATAGACATTTTTATCTTACCCTTTCCAGCTTCCCTCGTGCTTAGAGCTGAGGTAACTATATCATATAAATACCACATGACAATGCTCCCATTCAGCTGAAACCTGTCTATTCCACTTGAATATAAGTAATCAATGATGATGGAAGAAAAAAAATTTAATTATTAAGTAAAAAAAAAAGACAGAAAAAAAACTCCAAACCAACATCTCCAACAGTATTCTTAATAACATGCAAATTCCCAAAGTCTGCATTTTAACTCATACTTCAGGTACATGCACACCTGTTTTACATTTCATTAACACATTTTTTTAAAATAAATTACTTCCTTAGTTTCTCAATAAGCCTCTATTAGTCTGCACAAAACTCTACTGCAATTCCTAAGGATTCCACTTGCTTTAGAAAAAACCATATGCTGCCTTATTTTCTGACCACGGCCATTTCCCCAAGGAAACCTGCAGAAAAAAATATAGGCAGATGGGAACCAGACAGGCAGTGAATGGCACATGCCTCAGAAACACAATGTCAGATATGATGATGTTCACTGGATATAAGGAATGACCTTCCACCTTTTGCTAAGATACAATCACAGCTTTTAAAAGGAAAGAGAGTGAGAAAGAAATGCATTGAGACTCTACCTTGCTCCTGGTAGAGAGTGTGGCTAAATTCATGTGCACTTTTGGGAACCAGATGGATTCACCAGCAGATGCCAACAGGCTTATCAGTGTAATTGCATACGCAGATCAAGCTGCTAGGACAGGCGTGCCTGGTTTCTTTTGATAGTGATGAGCTCCAGCAAAACAGATGTTACAAGATTCTACAGCTGGACTAACCACTGAAGATGACTAAAGTTTAATTAGAGTACTGTCTAGGAACTTCAAACTTCACCCAGGACCTCATATATGCCTGGATTTCAGAGGCCATACAAGGTTCCAGCCTTTAAATACCTTCTTGGGGTGGGGCCAGTGTCAAAAGCAGACAGCATGCCAGGCTAACCTGCCGTAGTGTAGATACATCCCTTACAACCCCGGACTGAAGTTGCAATTGCCGGAAGCAAAGAGCCACTGGCAGTGGCCCATGACAATAACGCTGTTCTTTACATCAGGCTGTAGAAAAAGGCTTGAGGAACACTTCAAAAGAGCAGCATTAAAGGGGAGACAGAAAGATTCTAGTTTTAGAGACTTCATGAAAACTCTGCCTTATTGGGAACAACTGTAACTATAATGACATGCACATTAGAATGCACTATTATAATTAAAGGTCATGGTATGCAGCAATCATTATTTACTGTTCTCTCCTTTAAAACTATTTTTTACTTTTCAGACCTAGGGGAAAAATTTCTTATCTTGTGCAATTCTTCAAGCAGACGATTACACACTTGAGCTAAACATAATGCGTATTAACTTAGCCTACCATACATCCATAGGGACTCGAGGTGTCTAACTTTCTATCAGAAATTTCATCTGGTAGAAAGAAAGAAAATCAACTGTTCACAATCAGTAAGTATCTGGACAAAATGGGCACGTGTGTTGTCCTTGTTATCTCATTTTAAAGCATCTCCTAGGCACTTATGATCAGTAGCACATGTGTCTGTCTGGGAAATTCCAAAGAGAAGTTTTTGCAAATTAGGAGTGCCCCTTGCAACAGAGACATAACAAACTATTAATCCAGCTAGAATAATGGCACAATGTAAGTTGACTGGTGAGCTCAAAAGCCTGTTTTCCCATGCTGTATTACAATAACCATGTTACCCAAATGCAGAAGGGACAGAATCATTCAAAAGGAGCAGGCTTGCTATATTTAATGAAATAAGCAATGAAGAAGAGATAAGGCTATATAATAAATTTTCAAAATAAAATATATGGTCCAGGGAGTAGCAACAACAAAAGAATCAACAATAAAAAATCTCAGTGCTACAGAGACTTCACCATGGTCATACAAAAACCCAGCAGGCTCACTCATAAGCAAAAATCTAAAATATTTATATATGCACTTAAATATTTGAATTCATAGAACCGCATTTGCAGAGCATTTGCTGATAAATACTTTCTAAGTCTTTACTAGTACAAAGACCCAGCCCTGTTAAGGTAAACTTATGGATATATTTTTGCAGCTATGCAAAATTTCACAGACTTCAATTTAGCCCTAAATGCTTGTAGAAATCTCTGCTACTGTGAACATCCAGGTATTACTGGAGGATCTGTTCCCTAATATAAGTTTAATAAAAGCATGTATATAAAGTGTATATATATACACATCTATGTACACATATGTACATATATGTATTTAACACTATGAAAACCCATTTTGTCTTTGCACAACACTTTTTCAGTGAATATCAAAACATTTTGGATTAGATTTTAAGGTTGTTTCAATTTGGCAACTCTCTCCACTGAATTCAGCTCATGGTCTTTTTGTACAAAGAACAGATTATCACACATACTCAATGCCTAGAACTGAAGATTCAAAGTAAAACTGTCCACTGAAATGTCATACTTGTTTAAAGAGTGTTACTAACAGCAGTTTTAAAAGTCATATTCTGAAGTGACTGAACCAAGCATTCTTTAAATAATATACTCTAGTTGTTTGAATTTGTTCACAGGGTTATCTAATCCCCAGTTATTTACCAGAGTCCTTTCAGGAAAGAAAACTTGAATTATTATAAAAAACCCCAAATCCCACATTTCTTATGAATCACTAATTACGTCCTCTGTGTCCATTAGACAGGCCTCATTTTAGGAAAATATAAAGTATCCCTACTTGGATAAAGTAGGGATACATAAAAGATTTTGCAGAATTGGACCACTATTTAGCAAACTTTCCCTACAGCATAAGCATATAATTGCTTCAAATAGGCATGGACAAGATGAATATTCTAAAAAATTAACTTCCACAAAGAAGTAAATTTAAAAAAAAAAAGTTTTCCTTATTAGCCATCACATTTTCAAAGACAATATGATAAAAAAACTACCATTTGTATCTCAACGGCTTCTTCTGTTCATAATTCGGCAGCACATACAAAGTTATCTATTGGAACATGTCAGCCAAGAGATCTTCTGAGCTCCAGTCCTTTGCCTCTGAGTTTCACAGTCTTGACTATCCCAAGCAAATAACATCTTGTGCAGGTTAAATGGGACATGGTAGAAGCTGGAGGAAGCACAATGTATTTCTTCCTCCGATGCTAGCCCAATAATTGAAATATATTTCCCCGGACTTAGAAACCACGTATTTTCTTCACTAACTCATCTTACAAATCTCTGACAAATTTAATTTATCCCAGGATTATGCTCTTCCTGAAGTCTTTAATCTATATTTAAAAATCTTTACTGCATATCTAATTCATCATATACTTAAATGAACTGTAAACATCAACATGAGTTTCACTAGGACAAAAAGAGGAGACAAATCTGCATATTGTTGGCAGTATAGAGTGGGTAGGATGACAGCAAGTGTGAAAGAATGTATTGATGTGGGGGATGATTCTGGCCTCTTAAAATTTGTAAAGAATGAGATGGTTTTGATTGTCATCTCAATTCATTATAGATTTTTAGTACTTTTCAATAATTTTTTTTTGCATCTGAGTTGGAATTGATTCAAATTGGAAATTCAGCATTAGGCTATGTTCTTGTCTTACCTATAAATGAGTTTCACGTTAAGACTCCTCTCTATCTTTGTCAAGCTTATTTGTGTATTTGCAAGAGTGATGGCAAAAGCAACAACCTACCTCAGGCAAAAGAGCCTGTGTCTGTCAATATTTGGATGATGGGCTTATAAAAGGTTCATTAGAACAATCTGCCCTGCAGCAAAAGAAGATACCATTCATATCAGCCAGTTTGGGCCTCCCAGTGCAACTCAAAGTACTGAGTAAATCCAGCACTGCGGTGTATGCACAGGCTGAGACTGCAGCTACTCAGAACATTGTCCATAAATTGCAGGTTTGTGAGAAAAAAAGTATTCCATACAGATGAACAGATTTTCATAAAGATTATATGGAGAAAGTGCTGGCATATATGATTTGCTAAACAACAATGAGAAGGACTAACAATCTCCCATTTAGTCTCTCTTTGCTCCACCCACTAAAACTTAGACACTTAAGTTACAAAACCTTACAAGTTTTTTTTTTTTTACTCCACAGGCAATGAAGATAGGAGATAAAACCTCAGCATAATTAAATGCTGTTCTCTAGATACCAGCCATGTACAATCACTTTCTAAGTATGCCTAAGGAATTTAACTCTCCTATTTCAAAGCACTGTAAAAATGTACTCATTCAAAGTATATCTATGTTGTCAGGCTTCTGAAAGCTAGTGAATAGCATTAATAGTCTCTGGATCCAAGACTCACACCCTATTATTGCTGCTGTAAAAGTGGTAAGCCAGTTGATCATCAGATTTTTTAAAAAAAAAAAAAAAGGAACCTGGCACCCAGTAAGATCAAAGGGTAATGTCTATGACATATGCCATTTCTTCACCCTTCCTACTGTAGGCCCTCACGATAAACACCATCCTAGAAAGCTGGCTAACTTAATCTGTAGGATCTGTCTGTATCTACAAAATAACACCCTTGCATCTCCTTACCCACATAATAGAAACTACAGTGAAAAGCCCTGAGGGGATTACAGCTTCTTAAAGCAAACTTGTCAGTTTTAATTCAGGTTAGGTGCCTGCATAACACAAATCATGAAGAAACCAAATCAGTTCCTTTCAGATGTTGATAATTCACTGGTAGGAATTTTCTTGGGCATACACACTTAACATTCATAAGCATACACATTTAATATTCATATGGACTCATTCTTGTCCTGGCTTTGGTGGAAGAGAGTCCATTTTCTTCCTAGTAGCTGGTATGGTGCTGTGTTTTGGATTAAGAATGAGAATAATATTGAGATCATGCATGTTTTAGTTGATGCTAAGCAGTGCTTACCCCAAGTTAATGATTTTTCAGTTTCCCAGGCTCTGCCACTGAGCAGGTGCACAAATGGCTGGAAAAGAGCAAGGCCAGGACAGCTGACCTGAACTGGCTGAAGGGATATTCCACACCACAGAGCATCATGCCCAGTATATAAACTGGGGGAAGCTGGCCAGAAACTGTCAGTCACTGCTCAGACACCAGCTGGGCGTTGGTCAGTGGGTGGTGAGCAACTGTATTATGTTTCTTAGATTTTATACCTCTTTCTCTTTTTGTCTTTTCATTACAATTATCAGTAGTAGTAGTAGTAGTAGTAGTGGTGGTGGTGGTGGTGGTGGTATACTTTATTTCAATTATTAAACTGTTCTTACCTCAGCCCATAGGTTTTACCTTTTTTCCATTCTCCTGACCCCATCGGAGCAGGGAGGAGAGTGAGCAAGTGGCTGTGAGATACTTAATTGCCAGCTGGGTTTAAATCATGACAATTCTACAGATACATAATAGATGTGATGAGATGGCCATCTGTAAATATACATACATATATGTGTATATATGTGTATATATGTATAAATACATATATATATATGTGTGTTTATACATATATATATATGTATCACATTATATACATATTTTAATTTTTTTTCAAATGGGTAATGTAGACAGTTCTCAATAAATGGATTGATAAAATTCATGTCTGATGGAGAGCTACACCATTTTTGTCTGTGTGTCAGCACAATATACTTGCCTATACATATGTATTCACCCATGTACATCCACATACACCTAATGTACATATGCATCATATATGTGCAACAGACCATACAAACCTACATATGGCATTTAAGTAATGTTCTGACAAACATTAGACACATTGCATTAAGTGTTTATCTGGGAATAACCTTTAGTTTGGCCTCACAACTCTTTTTCTTTTCTAAACTACATACTTCATATCTTCATACGTGGAAGCATCTTACCTTGCTTCCATTTTCTCTTGCCTCCCGTTCCATCTTGAGGTCAGAAATTAGGAGAGTCTTGTATTTGTTCTTTCCATTACTGCTGTGATCATCTAGTCTGTATTCTGAAGTCAGCTGAGCAGAGAGGGGACTGTCACTCAGGTTCAGAGGCTGCTCATCCTGCTCCAGATTTGTTTTGCCATTACTGTTGGTTTCTGCCATCTCCCTGCAGTGTGTTCCCCCTGAAGCATTGGAACTGTGTCCCACGGTCTCATTGCCATTAAAACTCTCTGCGGCTGAATCATCTATTAAAAAATATATATTTTCAGTCACATGCCACATAATCATCTCTGTCCAGTTCAAACATAATTTATATATTCACAGTGTTTTTTCAAAACAGAATGAAAACTATTTGCATAACTAGCATCAGTACATTTCTGCAAAATGCACACACACATTCCTCCACACTTTCAAGCAAAAGCTTTAAGTAAATCCATAGAATATTACTAAGTTAAGGGAAATTATCTGGGCTGACAATTTAGCATCACTGTGTACATAAAAGATAATCACAAAGGATTTTTAGGGACAAAGTGATAAAGCCTGCCTTAAACAGTCTGTCTGTCCATATGTCTATGGATCTATTTAGATTCTTATACCATGCTCATTAGTGCACTATTACATATTTCTGAAATCAACAGAGGTGCACGTGGTACTAAGAGAGAATCCAAATCTCAAGTTTTAAGTGTGCAGAACAGCACATGTCATATCCATAAACATCCTCTTGCAGAGATACAATGTAAATACATCTGATGCATTCACCGCTGGCAGTAGAGATCATACTAGAAGAGCTGACTCCAGAAACTAAAGATCCTTTCTTCATTTTGTTCAGGTGCTCATCCACTTCATTGTGTGTCATTAAATACTTAAAAATACTGATAAATAGTGGATTAAATGATAAACCTGAAAGCTTCATCCGAAAACTTTGGATGTGCCATTGTTACCCCTAAGATTTTACAGCTGGATTGTATGATTAACATGTGTCTTCACATACTTATGGATTTGTGTATCCTGTTCTTGTCAGCACTGGAATTTGCCACCTATGCTCCTATTCAGCCCTTCTTGACTTGTAAACAATCTTTTGGCGAACAGGCTCTCTAGCAAAACAATGTATCCTTTAGAGGATTAAATGGCAGGAGAATTTGGCAGTCAATTACTTCTTATCCTCTAAAGCACCTCTTTTTTGGCAACATCCATGGTTTTGCTAATGATGCAAATACCTGCCCAGGGCTCTACAAGCCTATGATTATTGCAGACAATGAACCTGGAAACAAAACTGGAGAGTCAGTAGTCAGGAATGCACTCAGATTGAAACTGGACATGTAGGATGAGATGGACTTTAATACATTAGTATCTTAATATACCGTCTTTTTGGGCCCTTCTAAACCACTTCCATGGAAAAGAAGCAAACACATTTATACACATGTGGAATTTAAAAAAAAAAAGGGGGTCAGGACACATCATTTAACAGATGTGTTCAGAAATAATCATGCTTTAATGACATGATTGATCAAATTGTTGACTCACCATCATTATTAGAGTAAAAAAATAACTATTCATTACTCTCAGATCAGATTTTTAAAGGAGAAGAAAATACTGGATAAATGGGTAGTGATCTGATTCAGTTAAATACTTAGAAAAACATAGATATGCCATCATACATCATTGCCATACTTGCAGCAATCAAATAACATTTTTATGCCATAAAAATATACAGGACTGGGCATGCATTATGAACATATTTTTAAAAACTGCTTTGTTTTATAAACCTGTAAAAAAATCTGATTTCACAACAGTACAAATTAAGAGTAATAATTTAAATAATTTTACTTAAGAAACATTTTTTATTGTTCTAAAACAGCTGTATAATTAATGGCCACAATAAAAAAATAAAACTGTGCTTTGGTATGTATCACTTTTACATTACCTCTTGCAAATACAAGTGTATATACAATAAAAGACATAACATTCCTAGGATAAGTGTTTTAAATATGTACACTAACTGAACTTGCAACAGAGCACAGCTCCTTGAGTATTTCAGCTATGTAAGTGAATAAAAAGAGCAGGATTTATCCTTAATACACCTTCTAACATGCCCTGAGACCTTTGTCTTCAAGGCATAACACATAAAAAAAGGCTAAAATTCTAAACACACTTTCAGAAATAAATAAGCAGTTTACTATTCCAATGGAATTCTAATATAATGTCTTCATTTCTTTTAAAGAAAATAGCCATATTTCCAACTCATTTTAAAAGCTCTGAGATACCAGAAAGAAATTCAGATTTCTTTAACAGAGAAACACTTTAGTTGCTGCTGATTTGTATTTAGGACTATAAACAGATAATTGGCTTCTTGATTAACAGTTTAAAAAGTGACAGTTAGTTTTAAATTAATTAAATCAATTACTGAATGGATCACTGAATGAGGGATTCTCTTCCCTTTGAAGGGCTCAGAAAATTCCCTACTGTTGGCAGCAAGGAGAGAAACAAGTGAATAACCAGAGGATACAAAGAACCACCCAAAAGATGGGGGCACTGCCTACCCAGCAGCACACAAACCTGATTCCTAGGAAACCTCTGTGTGCTGACACTCAAGTGCCCCAGCTCATGCAGTGCAGAGTAACCACTACCAGGACACAGACAGCTAAATGGGAATGATGAGGGCTGTGCTAAGAGCTAGATCCAGGAATAGCCAATTCTCAAGCACAGCTCTTAGTTCCGCCTAGCTATAATGCTTTTATTTCCTTTTCTGTTGCCCTGCATGACATACAGTTGACAACTAAAACTTAAAATTGTGTGAGAATGTTACAATGCAGAAAAAAAACTTATATTTGTTCTAAAACATGACTATTGAAAAGAATTCCTATGCTGAGTAAATGTGATCAAGCATTATAATACTCTGAAACAATAAAAAAGTTTTTACAAGACTTTTGCTTTTCTTAGCAAAAGCTTCATTACATGACAGCAAATCTCTTTTTCCACTATATAGTCAAATATCTGGTTTTACAGTCATTTAACCTTGCTTGTTAGAAATGGGAGCTTGTTTGTCAGGATAATGGTCAGGACAATGGATACAATGGGTATAAATCACACTTTTGTCAAGTAAAGAGAAATATGTATTTCCATAAAAGAGATGAAGAAAAAACAGGAAGTGGTTTAGCACTAGTTTCGTACAGATGTTACCAAGGTAACTAGATTACAAGGTTTAGAACATTCCTCATCCCTGGGCAGTTGTCTATTTTTGCTAAGAATAAGGTCGTTTTAAAGCAAGAGTTTCTCAGGTATCAGAAACACAGACCACATCAGGAATGGCTGGGTTTGGGGAAAAAAGCAGGAGGGTCGTGTCCAGGAGAGGAAAGCAATGTTCATGCTTGGATATGGGCAGCCACCACCGAAACACCTCCTGACCACTCCTGGGCCTGCAGGGACTGCAAGCACTCATGGTTATCACATGGATGCCAAGGGACAAAACAGATTCATGGAGACCTGTCCCCCTGACCACATTCCTCAGTGGCCACTGCCTCTGCCGGGGGCAGGAGGAGAGACCTCATCTCCTCACTGTGTCTGGTGCAGCTGGTGAGTGGGGCTGCACCTAAACTGAGCACCGCGTCGGGACCAGCAGTTTGCTCACAGTTTTCTCATCTTTATACATCACAGCACCTCAGCAACAAAGAACTGCTAATGCCAAAAGCCTCTTCTATTACCAAGCATTTTTTTTCCTCCATCCAGCAGAGGCAGAGGTATGGTGGCTTGGGGAGAGCTCGGGGAAGATGGGGCTTTGTCCACCTATGGCCACTGGCCCCTGCTCCTTGTTGGGAACTCTGTAGGGATGATGTCCACCCCAGAGGCAAGGTCCACCCCAGGCCGGTGCACATGGGGCAGCAGCCATGAACCCACCACAGGGCTGCCCTCCCACAGGAGGCTCAGCAAACCACAGCATTCCTGTTTGGGCTCACTTCAGCCCCACTGCCGGTGGACAGGCACTTCAGCCTCCCTTCCCACAGATGGCTGATGAGTGCAGTATAAAACTCCACTGAGGCAAGGGCAGCACATTTTCAAATCCTGCCTCTTGTCGGAACCATCGCTGCAGGGTGAATTTCATGGCCTCCAGAGAAATCTGCCACAGTCACTGGGAGCAGAGAAGGAGGGAGTAAAGGGACTCCATGCCCTGTGTTGGGTATTGGGGCAGTCATGAAAGAGGCTATGGGATGAGCTCACATCTTCATCACCATCCAGGACTGCTTTTATCCACAAGCATCAGCCATGACAGAAAATCAACCATGAAACACTGCTTGCTCAGGGCAGGACATATCTTTGGGAGCTGTGCAGCTTTCAAACCCTTACCCCAGAATGCTGGAAGAGTGAAAGTACATCTACAACTGGTTTTGCTACTTAAGCCTGAAAAGGGAGAGTCTGACTGCAAAACACATATGTATTTCACTTCTAAAATCAGCTAACTGTTTTCTCTCACCTATGCAGAGATCCTCTTTCAGGGATTAAAGAGCAGCACCCCTCAGGAAAACACTCCAAGAGCAGAGGGAAGGTATCTTTGGACCAGACAGTGGCAACCTTCTAGCTGAAGCATAGGGCACTCTCTAGGCTTAGGCACAGACTTCTCATTCGTGGACCAATATTTTTTAAACCGTTTGATGCCAACACCTCCTTCTTCCACTTTGCACACTGCTCCACTCTGATCCTGTGCTCTGGTCTAACAACACTCTTTAGACAACCTTTAGTCCAAGTACTTCTCTGTGTTAGGAGTAATTAACAGAACAGGGGGCAATGGCTTTAAACTGCAAGAGAGTAGGTATAAATTAGATATTAGGAAGAAATTCGTTACTGGGGTACTGGAAAAAGTTGTTTTGAGAAATAGTAGATGCCCCATTTCTCTGGGAGTGATTATGGGCACTTGGATGGTGCTCTGGGCAACCTCTAGTGGAAGGTGTCCCTTCTCATGGCAGGAAGGCTGGAACTAGATGGTCTTTAAGGTTCCTTCCAACCCAAAGCATTCCACAGTTCTATGATTCTAATTCTCAAAACAAGATCTGCAGTAATTTTGCAACTTCAGGTTAATGTCTTATCACACTGCATTACAGCTTCCAGCTCATCCTTCCAGATCCCACTGAGACCAAGAAGACACAAAGGGACACCAGCTTTATTTTTGAACACATGAGAATTCCAGATTCCTGCTGTGAACTTTCCAAACTCATTGCAATCATCACTGTGTGAGATTTTCTCCCTGCTTTTGAAGGAAACTTGGAAATGGTGGAAGAAAAGACAATGCCAAAGAAAGCCCAAGCAAACAGATGTTCTGAGTATGAGTTTTGGTTCTCAGAACTATTGCATCCTTCACTTCAGTTATCTGCCACAGACATTCACATTATCATGGCCTAAATCTCTGCCAAACCCCAATTTCCCTGTATTTAAGACCTTGGATTCTGCAAGGTGATATCAGTGGCAGCTGATATTTTAAGGACACTCTCATTTAGAGCAGGAAACTAGGTCTTAAATGATAGGAATGTTCTCCTACCAAGCAGTGTCTAGATTTATGAATGGCCAAAACACATATTGCTAGAATAGAGACTCTTTTGTTACAAGTTAACATACAATTGTTCGACTGGAAAAGGGCTATCTTCAGATCAGATATGTCAAATGCTAAACACTGCTCTCAGTAAGAGTGCTCTCTTAAGGAAAGTAAGTTGAAGTGTACACCAAATCTGGCTGGAATAACAAGTTCATCAAACACTTGTTTTCTGAGAGCACAGATTTAAGATCTGAATGCTGATGTAAGTGTTGTTGAAGTACTGTGAATCGCTCACCAAGGTACATATATATGCTCTCACTTGTCTCCTTGAGAGAAAAATCTCCAGATGTTCTAAAGGATCTCTTAGCTATCAATTTCATACTCTAAATCACCCAGAATTTTCATATTCCTTGCAGTTAAGTCAGGAAGGAGTTAGCAAGCCATTCTACATAAAGACAAATCTCTGAATTCATCCTCACCCTCTCTCAAATTATCTCTTAGGTGAGAATGTAATCGAGGTTTAGAGCATGCTTTAATAGTTTATACAGCTGAGATTTCAGCTACCTGACACATATTTTACTAGTCAGGAGTCCACAGCATTGGGCTTCAGCACTAACAGCAGTAGTGTGGCACAGTCCTGCAATCATACAGCCACGGGAAACTTCAGAACCACTGAAAGGGCAAATATCCTACTTAGGAACCAATCAAAAACAAGGGAAAGGCAATTAACCTTACAGCACCTTTGGCTCTTTCGAGGCATCTGACTGCGTGAGGACACCCTACAAACCAAAACCATTCCTGGTCCAATTAATCACATCAAAAGAACGAGGCACTTGTTGGGGCCATGTTGTTTATTCTGCTCTAAGGAATAGAGAGGGGAGAGGGCCACACATACAGACAGACACTAATGCCTGCAAACTCCAAGGCAGCAGGAGCTCAGGTTAAATGAACATTTTGAGTGGGCTGCCTGTCGACAGAGCATCTCTGAGAGCAGCAAGATGGGTAACTGTTCCTTCTAAAAGAAGGAGATTGGAAGTGAATGAGCTGAGTGGGATGAGTGAGACTGAAACTTCTTGCTGTGCAAATGCAGGCTGTCATAACACCCACTCTTAAAGATTGTCTACCAAAATCCTGTATGATGAAGATTGCTTTAATCTTGTTGAGTTGGATACCATCAGCAAAGACCTTGAAAACACCACCTTACACCCACAGCAATCTAATTCATTTGAACATGGTCATTTGCAAGAGGCAGTACTACAGACCAGAGAGTGACAGATTCAAGACCAATTTTGAGTTACTGTGCTGTTCTCCTTAGCCTTTGGCTTCAACAGTGCATGCGCTTTATTTTCCTATGTTAAAATGCAACTTTAATGAAAATACCACGCTGCATAAGCAAACATTATAAATGAAGTTATTTACATTCCTTCTACAATTCCACAACACCAAGATCACCTTCCTAATGGGAGGTATTGAAGAAAACATTCTACTGGTGGCAACAGACAGCAGGCAGTTTTGGGAGAGGAATACCATGAATCAGACAAGAGGTGGTGTACAGTGCTGACTCACAGTAACTTCTGTAGTATAAAATATTATAGAGACTTTTCTAAATGAACTGATAAAAAGGCAAGGACACATTTCACTCCCACCACTTTCCACAAGGACCGTTTAATACCAATTTGTCACAGTTATGTATTTGGTTATGCTTCATTTACATCACAAGTTATGTTCGAGGCATAAGTTCAATACATAACTAAAAAGCCAGTCCAAATCAACTCTATCTATTCATCATCTCCATTCCCTTTCACATTATTATATAGAACAGGGGTTGAATTAATGGAGGTACAAAGGTGATCTCAGGCCTTCCCATTTCATAAAGCAAAAGAATGGTTTAGTTGGTCAGAAAAAAATCCACTTAGTCCAATATCCTATCTCCTGCAGCAGTTATTAGGGGATGTTTAGAGAAGAGAATAAGGCAAGCAGATACAATTCTTCCTCCTGTGGATTGCTGAGCCCTTAATAATTTCAAACTCAAGGTCTTTCTGAGCAGGCTTCTAGTTACATGCTGGTGCTCAACATGTTTTTTTCCTTCCAAATATCCAGTCTTTCTTTGAACCTTTGTAAAACTCAAGCACCCTTCTCTGCTCCTCCAAAAAGTTACTGCCACTATTTCTGTTTCCACTCTATTGTATCAAGGAAACAAGGAACAGGAATTAAGAGGTGGGCAAGACCCTTTCCAGAGGACAGAGCAGGGTGGTATGCACAGAGCTGAGTCCCTTTATTCCTAGAGCAACTGCATTTACTCCATTACAAGAATATGTATTAATTGTCCTCTTCAGTTAACCTCAATAACAATAACAATAACAATTATTTTTCTCCTTTTGACATATATGCCTTCCTGATGGGGTTGTCTTCTATGAATTCAGCTATAGAACTTAGTGCATTGAATTTAAATCTGAAATGTCCATCAGTTTCAGTGATGCTTATTAACAAATTCCTTACTGTTATTTTCAGTGGTGGAGGAATAGGTCAGGAACTACTTCATACGATCACTCACTACATGAGTTTATGAAAAGAAAAAGGAACAGAGCAAACTAATCCTTAGCCTTGTCAACAAGAGTACAGTAAATCTGATATACACATGTACATACACAGTGGAATCAGCATTAGCCAGGCTGTAAATCTTATTTCATTATTAAACAAAGCTTCCAGTAATTCACAATTTTCCATGGGTAAACATCTCCTCTTGTTGGAGGCACAAAACAGGAAGCTATTTTATTCAATTATAATGTTAAATAACAGAGCAGTGAACAACTGCCACTCCATGACATCAACAACTATCAGAAAAATTATACTGCCCTGTCAGTCACAGTGTTATAGAAGGGCTCATTTATAAAGCTTCATGAGTGACTTGCACTGCAGAGCTACTGTCCCTGCATATGCATAGCAAGGACATGAAGGAGCATGTCTATTAGGAGGGTACTGCACACATAAATAAACAATTTGAAAGCTCACTGGGTGCACAGTAGTCCTATTAGCACTGTGTATCTAGTTCATCCTTGTTCTTTGGCATTTACACTTCAAAACACAAGCCCTTACTGCCTCTGGGGAGAAAAATCCCTGGTTTTCCCCTTACTCTGGAGAAACCTCTAGGGTGCTTTTAGTGGCAAAGACTCTATCAAGCAGTTCTTGATGCAGAAAAACTGCAATACTTCTAAAAGTTTTTATGACTCATATAGGATCATATTTGACAGGCAAAATGTCATCTGGCACCGAGAACGTGGCTTAGAGCTCCATCTCTGGGCAAGCACTGCAGGAACAAGTTCTCAGCCCAACAACGTATGAGTGATGCCAGAGGTATTGCCTTATGCTCATCCCAAAGAGGACTCCAGACTGCAGAGCAGTTTATTGATAAGAAGGTAGGAACTGAGGACGGCTGGGAGACAGGGAGGCAAACAGGGCTCAGGCAGACAAATAGGACTCTTACATTTGAGGGTCACTAAAATACCAACCATGTACAGAACACATCAGCAACAAACATGTTTGAGACTGCAACTTGTTATGAAAAGGAGAAATATGAATATGAAGCCTTTTCTTTAAAAAAGAGGTAACCTAAGAGATTTTACACTCTCCTCTTCCTTGTCCAGCAGGAAGGGGCTTATGCTTTAGTATAAGCAGCATCTGCCACCATTCCTGGCAGCATGAAGAATCTGGTGCTGTGACAGCACAAAAAGAGTAATATGTAGGTGTGTGTTCAGTGCCTAAACTTCAACCCAAATGGGGCTGAAAAGAATTATGTTAAACTTATCTGCCATTTGGACCTAGTGCGAGTGTATAGCATTTAATTTTACTTCATCAGGATCTGCCAGAAGACAAAAGCAAAGAGAAGAGATCAAGTTGGAGTCATTAGAAGAAGTTCTCTGCAGACTGGATGCCCCCAAAGCAGGATTTTTTAATAAAGCCCTTCGAAGTGCAGCCCACCAGTGTGTTTACTGGGTTCACAGAGTGATACTGGTCTGTATGTCTTTCTGGAAGGGTGAAGCCTTGAGCACAAGCAAGATAAGCAATGACTTGACAGCTCTGCATCCCCTCAGCAAATTGCTGCCTACTCGTCCATAAGAGCAGAGAGGCTATAGAAAGGCTCATTATACCCTCTTCACCGGTAAAACTGAGAGAGAAAGGAGTGAGAAGCCATAAGAATACACAGAAATGGTTGCTTTGAGCTTCAACATTTAACCCACATTCTGACTTGGGCTCCCAAACTTTACAGTACAAATTGCTGGATTTGCCCATTTGCTGTATTCCTAGCAGAAAACTTAGCATAAGTTTCCTCTTGATATATGAAAAATCATATGTCTGTTAATATTGTGCTTGTTACTAGATGACTACAGCACAGTAGAAATAAGGAAAAATCTTGCTTACCCAACCAAAAGAAAACAAAGAGAGAATTGGGAAAATATACCAATATATCCCCAGATCTACAGAAAGCAAGAGTTCTGCTGAAGTTCAACGCATGCTATTATTGTATTTCAAGTTTTATTTTAGAACCATTATGAGGAAGACTTGCAAGTGCTCTTTATTTTATATTTGTGATTTATACACAGCGTCAGTAGTTGCCAATTACTATTTAGGTGCATAAAACAAAGAGCAACTGAGATCAAAGTGCCCTGTCAGCCCAACATTTTGAGTACCTCTATAATAATAAAAATAGTTCAATTGAGTTGAGAGCATAAATCTCAGTAACAATATTTCTACAAATAATTCAGACTCATTTGACTCTTCATCAACATCTTTGTAGCTCTATAGTTCAGGATTTCAAAATTACAATTAATTTTATTCTTTGTATGGTTTTTTACACAGAAAAGTAAATCTAAAGACTTGTATTACTTTAATGCAATTTTATTATTATTTAGAACTGCATACTAGAAGCTAGGACATGAAAATTCCTCTAAACTAGAAATGAGAACATTTCCTATAATTTTCTTCTTCTTTTTTTTCCCCTAGTCTTCATTTTATAATGTTGGTAAAACCAACTGTTTTTCTGCAAAATATTTGTTTTTCACTCTGGAGCAATTCTGTCAGATCCTTTCTAATCAGTTGTCCCCATTCACATTAACAGAGAGGCTTTTGGGAAAATTCCTTGCCTCAGCATAGAGTAAAATAAGTGCCTCTGATATTCACATACAGAAATTCAGTGTGAAAATAGGTAGTAAACATATAATTGGGAAGAAGTAGAACAAAAGTATGTGGAATAGGAAGTAGGAACTTACAGCCTTTGTACTTCTATGCAGTTCTTGCATTATCAACAGTGAATTAAAACTTCCTCAATACATTAGGAAAGTGGACGTTAGTGAATCTGAGAAATCAGAACAGTAAATATCCAAGTGTAAGACTCCGTAAGGGTTGCTGTTTCCTTATTTAGAGGCTATGATGTAATTAATGTTTTTGCTGAGACAGTCTCCGTGAGTCAAGTATAGGACTCTATTACAGATAAAATGCAAGTTTAGAAATTCAATGAATTCCAGAGCTTGGAAAGCTGCGATTACAAACTTCAGCAAATAAGCATGCCTGAGAGATATAAATTACATGTCCCTTTTCAATTCTGTTTGCTTTTTATTCTGCCACTCTAAAATGCTTATAAATGTCAGCGGCAGCACGTACATTACTGTTTCCTGCTTTGAGTGTGCCACAGGTAACAACAGTACGTGGTCTCCTCACCGCTTAAATGAAAACACTATTCTGGTCACACAGAACAGCGCTTGATAACAAACTTGGCCTTTCTTCCTTTCTTCATCTGGCAAGCAATTATTTTGGAATGTTATATCCATTATGCTTTCCTACTGTATTTTTCACTGTATCAAGTGTAAGTTAAAAATATTCTGCATCTACAATGCTTAAGTGTCAGCCCAAATACCACCAGAAGAATGCAAAATGTGGTAAGAGTCAGCAATGCGAAAAAAGCTTTACCTAAACACAAAAATATTGCCACTGATGTAAAGGACACAAGCATCTTTAACATGTTGACTACAATTATAAGGCAGAAAAATAAGCAGTGCTGATAATTGAGCTCACTTTGATCTGAAAAATCAAACTCAGGTAGTGAATGCCAGAACAGCCAAGAGAGATGTAGAGGCATTATCACATTCAAGATATTAGAATCAGCATGGAAGCTTACAACAGTTAATGCCTTTTCCTACTAAAAAACTGTATGGCCTAAGTCAACAGAATCCTGAAACATAATATAACTTGGGTTGAAAAATGGCAGATTTGCAAACTATCCACAAACGTCCATGATGTGAGGAATTTGACACCAATTGGATAGCATTGCACAGAAGACAGCAGACTTCCCATGAGGTATTAACACTACAGGAAGGTCTCTTTTTCCGTCATTACTGTCACCACTTTTAAATCCCAGCTTGCCTCATAACCGCTGTTGACTTCCAGTCTGACTGACAAAATTAAAACATGCCTTTTCATTTTCAGAAACTGTCTTCAGAGGGAAAAAAAGAATCAACCATGTTTTTTTCATCAAAGTCAATAATGTTTTTCACAATTCCCAAAATATAGATGAGCATTTGGTCACACATTGGCTAAAAATGGATTAGAATAAGAGGTACCTGAACGCAAAAAAAAAAGAGGATGATTTTGCTAGATGGTCTGTTGTCACAATACTCCTGGAAGGCCAAGTAACTATGATTCAGAGCTCAGAAACTTCACAAAGCCCAAAGGATCTGATAGGTAGCTCTGGCATATCCACTGCTATTTCCCACCAGAGCTGTGGACTTGGAATTTTCACTGTCAGGCCACCTCAATAAGCAATGCATCTCTTGTTTCAAACTTTCCCTCCCAGTGCAATGCAGTGGACTGTGCTTGGGTGGGGAACAGAGCAAGTATGAGAGTGTGTGATGAACAGGATTGGAAATGAAAGATTAAAACTTGACAACTACTTGTGCTAGGAAATTTTTGCATGAAGACATAATTTTACAGCTCCTTTCTGGGCAGCTAATGCCAACAGAAACACTGCAGGTTCTCAAACTTAATACTATTTAGTAACTTCCAGAAATTTGCTTCTCATTAAAGGCAGTCAGTTTGCTCTTGATAAAACATCACTGAGAGCTAGACTCAAAACCAAATTACTCAACAAGGTCAGAAAGTAGGGCACACAGAATATCACCCTTCAGAGAGAAACCATGAGCTGTTTTGCAGTTCTTTGCAGACTGGAGAGATTTCTTAGGAAATAAAATAACTGGTTCGTGATTCTAATTCCCTTAGGGGCCTCTGTTAGCCCAGTAAAATTCAGCAATGGGACAGTCCACACACAGAGTAATTGTTGCATGTGTTTTTCCTGTGCTTTACACTACTGAAAAGGTACCATTACCAATGAAATTTAAGAATATTTTAATCATAGTAAATCAGTCCTATTCTAACTAAAATTTCAACAACTATTTATGTACAAATTGTTGTTAAAGGTCAGAGCACTAAAAAGGGAAAGAATAAAACCTTACCAAAGAGTCAACTGTAATACCTACTTGGCCTCCTTATTATATGGGATTGACTGGGAATAAAGAGCAGCGAAGAATTGTAAAAAATGACCATTTGCTGAGCTGGCTCAACAGATCTGTGAGTGGAAACCAGCAGGCTGCTCCTGGTAAACCAAGAATTCTGTCCACAAATTATTTTCTCTGTGGCAAAGCTAGCTTGGGGAGGAAGAGTAAGAGCACTCACAGATATGCTTGGTGTTATTTTAACTAGAGAAGTAAGGATGAAGATATTTCAGAATCTGCTATATAATTTGTTTTCCTTTTACAATCTCTAAACAAGATTATTTGGTCCATGATATGCTTTATATTTTGAAAGGATTAGCATTGTATAGCTACTTTAATCTAATTGAAATGCACATTAGAAACAGAAACAGATGTATGACAAACAGCTGTGTGGCAGACCTGTTCCCAAGCTTCCAAAAAACCTAGAAAATAGAGAATTTGCAAAAAATAATGATGAGAATGAACAGCACTTGCTAATAATCTTTCCTCTGCTTAGTTAAACTGTAAATGTCTCTCAAAACAACAGAATCCTGACAAGTTCTTTCAAATCCTAGATCATTATTTTGCAATTCCTAACATCCTCTTCATTAACTGATCACCTTCCTTCCAAAATAATAATTGCAAACTAGTTCTGAGTGAACTGGGTTTTCCAGAAGCTTAGTTTAAAATTTTTAGAAGCAGAACATGGATCTAAAGATGGGTGTGAGAACAGATTAACCTTATTTCTTCTAGGTGGGAAGTTTTTACCACTGGATTGAGCGGAAAAGTTACGTGTGGTGAAACACACTATTTAAACCCTGATTGTGAATAGAATATTATTTCTATTGGGGGGGGGGACTTTATCTTTTATATCCAATTGTAAGAGCAAACATTAGGATCAACACTCAAAAGAGTGAAATGCCAAGTGTGTTCTCTTTCACAGAACACAAGCAAGATTTTCCTTTTCCACAATTGCAAATAACTGCCATCAGAAGAAATAATACAACCAATGCAACAACAACAGAAAACAAACTAAGGGAGAGCTCTCAATGGTAAACACACTGCTATCAAGTTATTAACTGCACTTCAAACACAAATTTGATCGTGAAGGTTTTTTGCTGATGGCACCCAGTGCTTCAGGTAGGGCGGCTTTCTGAGGCTGTTCCATATTCTGCATGTAGGAATCATCAGAAACTTCAGAGCTAGATATTTAATTGGTCCCCAAATTACAAAACAATCTGGGGAAAGCATGACTTTACTACCCCTGTGCGACAGGCTACAGCATACAGAAAAATATTGACACAAATGGATTGCTCAAATACATATGTCAGTACAGGTACTTAAATTTCACCTGTCTAAGCAAAGAAACAGTTACCATCTTTGATTCTGCAAAAAGTGAATAAAAACATTTTGGAGCACTCAAAGCATGGTCTTTCTAAAAGAAAAGCCCTTTCTTTATTACGCCATGTCAAATATAGCAGGCCCAGTACAGAAGCATTTAGAAGATGGTCCATGGCAATCATCTTCTTTAGAAAAGTCTGCAATACCTGAGAGATATTCTTGGCATTCCGCTTTATGCAAGCAGATAAATACAATTTTTCTAGTTCCTGATCCTGTTTCTCAGTGTTACTCTAGGAAGCTTTTGAAATGTTGGTCTGAAACCCTTTAGGCTCACTCAAGAAGCCTTTGAAGATGAAAATTTTCTCAGAACTGCTTTAATTTCAACATTATCTCCTGTTGAAGAATGCCTGGGACAGCTCCAATTTGAAATATTTTCCAAAAATGGCAAAAGCAGTTAAATAATGTGGTGAAAAACACTAGAAGTCACTGATTTGAAGCTCCATTTACATAGGTGTCATCAGTGAATTCTCAAGTGTCCTGTTTTCCAAAAAAACCTATATTTTTAACTTCAGCATTGCAATCTGCAATTTCTGGAGATTCCTACTCTAGGTGTCTCTGTGAAACTCAACACCACAGCTGGTGATGAAGGAAATTAAGACAAAATAGAGGGATCAGAGTCTGAGCTTTTGTATCACACACAAACAGATGCTGACAGAGCATTTGCAGACAGTATAAGGGACTGATACTGTTAATGCATAATGTGATAACCACAATAGAAGCCATTAAATACGATCTTCAGTAGTTTGTGTAGTAGTAGAGAGCAGAATGGAAGGACATTAGTGAATGCCACAGCACTCTTGGCCTTGGACTTGAATATCCAAATGATAGTTTTGATCAGATCCCACTTAGTTTGCTGCTGACTGGAGGCATTCACAAATCACAAGTGCAATCAGTTGTTGCCGTCAATCCACACATACAGCACTTGTCTTCTCCTCCGCATGTTTCAGAAAACAATTTCAATCAAAACAACTACAGAAATGACAAATGCAAAATTACCGATTGTTCACCTACAGACAGGCCATTAAAGGGATCCACACAATAATCTGTTGTCAAGAATGAATTTGCAATGATAAAATAAAATATGCTACATGTGAAAAGAACAATCACTCATATCCTGAGCTTGCATTCGTCCTCCTATTCCCTGTAAAACTTCAGTGGACTCTTCCAGCAACAGAATGGAAACCTGGATTCCTATTGTATAACTTTCTACTGAAATTGCAATTTAGATATTATTGGTACTATTAGCACTTTATATTTTGACATTTAGAATCTAAAAAAAAAAACCAAAAAAATGTAGCATTGCCCTAGAGGATGCATGTGCTTCTCTCATCTTCCTTACAGCCACCTGCTGTCATGACCTCAAAAACAACCTCTGGAAAAGACCATAAATATTCAGATTACTATGGATGACAGCACTAAAAACTAGAATAATGGAGCTGCAACAAAAACAATTGCACTCCTTTCAGTATTAGGGCTGCCAGATAGACAGCACATAGTGTCTCAACTACTGTTAGAAAGAGAACTTGCCCAGGAATTCTTGGTTTCTCTCCCTCTGTGTTTGGCCCCGTTAAAAATTAACATTGCTGTTTTGCTTAGCTCTTCAGCTAATATAAAGGACTTACTATGCAATAAGCCACAATGGCAGCAGCACAGCACTGAGAAACCACTTTTTAATTAGCTGCTAGAAAGCTGGCCAGAAGAACGTCACATACTGGGCTAAAATCTACTTTTGGATGCATATGATCTTAATCTCACTAGAGTCAACAGGAGCCAGTGTGTGGAGCCTGGGAAATAATTTAGTCCATTAAATTCATGCAATTTACATACAATTAATGGCTTCAGAGTTTTACTTTTGAGGGGAAGAGGAAGATAAAGGAGATTTCAAATAATCAAAATATTCCCATGTGGCTGGCTATTACTGTTTCAAATTAGGACAAACTTTCAAATCAAAAGATATTTTAAAACATTTCAGATTTGTTTAAAATAAAAAAGATTGACCAAAATATTTGAGTTCATGTTTAAAGACATAAAAAACTCAATAGATTTAAAATTCCTGTTTCAAGTGAAGATACACTTCTTTCATTGAGGTCCGCTTCTGCTACCACCAAATTGACCATTTATAGTCTTTTTGGAAACATGATATATATATGTCCATTTTAAAGAAAATAAAGAGACAGAGATGCCTCAGGAAATAAGATGCCTTGAAACCAAGAAAAAATACAATCACTACTACAGTTTTCTTATTAAAATATGTAGGATAAATCTCTGATATGGAGAGACACACACATTGTGTGTGAAGTCTATATATAGTACAGAAGTGCACTATTCCTGTTATTGATTTAATGAGAATATCAGCAGCAAGATCCCTTCTGGGACAGAATAGAGTTTTTGACTTTATACTTGTGGATGTTCAAAGACAGCCAGGTTCTGCAAGGTGCAGTGTTACCACCCAGGAACTGCTGAACATCTTACCTACTTTTCCGTGAATGAGAATCTCGGTGAAAGAGAGAAAAATGGTTAGTTATGAATTCCAAATGGAGGTTGTAGGGAGAAGCTTTGCTGTACAAGTTTGTACACTATTTTGCAATAGTGAGAAACGTTTCAAGGAAATAGAGTGATGCACTATGGACAATATTTTTCTGTTTGGTGCCATAATTCAAAACCTTGCTCTGGTGAATCAGTACATAGATTAAATTATCCTACTAACTTTTATTCATGGAAAAGACACATCAGAGAGCATTATGTTAGCCAGTTCAACATGTAGTCTGCAGACAGCCTGAACACTGGCACACAGTGGCACAGGGAGAAGGCAGTTCAGGAAGAGTGCAACACCTGTTGGGAGCAGGGATGCTGGGCAGAAAAGGAATGAAAAGCCTGGGCAGGGAACTCAACCACTGCTGTGGGGAAGCCAACAGCTCTCAGAACAAGAAAGTGCCAAAGAGAAGCCCTGGCAGAACGCACAAGTTCTGGGGTTTTTAAGAGTTTAGGAACTCTGACTTTTTTGTATACAGCAAGCAGAGTCAAATCTGCTTTTTTTATTTCTGGGAATTCAAGGAATTTCAGTTTATTTAATTGAAACAGAGTTTATGCAGGAATTTCCTCAAGTTTGGTGGCCTGGACTCCTGAGTGTGAACAGTCTCTACCAACTGTACCTGTCTGTGTTTAATACAATCCCACTGCTACATGGAGCATTCACACCCTTTCTCTGGAAGAGAATGTGAACACAGGTTATGAGTTTGGATGCATGATTTGAATCCCACTGCACTTCCTCACATGCAGGTAGTCCTGTTTACTCTTGCCTATACATACAGAGAAGAAATTCAAGTCCCTTCGTGGAAACTCCAGTTTCCTAAAATCACACACTTTGTAGAAGACAAAATAAGCTTAGATAATGTTTGACCAGCCAACATTATTCCATTTAGCACAAGTTAAATTCTGAAGTAAAATAAATCAAAACAAATCATGGTCTTAAGATTAAAAAAAAATAAAATTCCAAATTTTGATTAATTAATAAAATGACACACGAGGTAGAAAATCTGTGCATTCAATAATATTAATTATTTTTAAGGCTGTAAACAGCCAAAAACATATCCTCACAGAGGTGGTGAAAATATACAATGAAACCTCTGGCAAATCTTTCCTAGTGGGTTTTTATCACAGAAGGAACTTTTTAATCACTAATTTAATTTGACAGATATCCAGCCATAATTTCATAGTGCTCTTTCTAATTAAAAGCATTTATTTGATGAATTTGCTCTTACCCTGATTCCCACTTTGCTTGGCATTTCTGTGGAATCCCTATCATCCATATGTCTACCATAGATTCAAGGGTCAGCCTAAATAATGGCTTAAAGCTTCCATATCCTTTGTGGTTTTTTCTATAGTCTTCCATAATAAATGTACACTGGCTACTGAGTTTGTTAACTGCAAAGAAGACAGACAGTATCTTTGATTATCGATGTTCTTACTATTTGGTAAACCAGCCCAAAAAAGGAAGTTTGAAGAGAAGACTGCTCTTACACTAACCAGTCTGGAGCTTATGGGTGACTCTTTCTGAGCTGTCCTGGGAGGGAGGAGAAAGAAAACACAACTGTCCCTTAACCACCCATTCCATGGACCCAAATCTCTGGAAAGGCAACACAGTGCTCTTTTATCATATCAGTCAAGATGATTCCTCTTTTAGCTCTATAGACACATAGAGAAATATAATATATGCTGTTTCTTTAAGCAGACTGTGTGTTCACTAGAATTTTTCAGCAATAACCTTTTTAGATAGGAGAAAAATACCTATCCTGCAAGGTGAAAACAGATCTTTCACTTCCTCGGTGTTATATTATCATGGGTCACTCATAGGCCTCATTAAAACAAAGACCCCACCTGTCTGCACATATATATATATGCATGCATGTACGTATTGCAAAAACACACAAGCAGGCATACATTTTATACATGCAAAACACATATGCATAATAGATCTGAGTTAGAAGATACTGTTATGAAAATAACCATTAAATAATTATAAATGAGGTTTTTGATTAAAAACAGAAAAAACATGCATACTAAAATGCAAGAACACAAAAGGCTGAACATATAAACTCTGGTGGAAAAATTAGTTTAGGAAAAGCTGACAGTAATAAAAAGCAGACAGTTAAATCTTACTGCAAACAGTCTCATTTAAAGCGGGAATCTTGAGCATCTATTAAAGTGAAATGCAGGAGCATATCAAAGAAAGGCAGAACATTAAAATAACCAGAAATGGAAAAGCTAGAATAACCTCTGTTTAATTCTAACAGCAAGAAAACAAACACAAATTTCACACGCTACATCATGTCACACGCCAGCTTAATTCAGCTATATTAAAATGAGTTTTCCTCAAAGAAAAGCTCATATTATGACTATAACTTTAAAAAGCTCATGTTTTCTCTGTTTGGGTTTTCATATGAAGAAAAACAAGACTGAATCAGGAGTTGTACATTTTCATGCCCGATTTGATAGTTCAGCACTTTTGCAGTTGAGTTTTCAGCACACACAGACCAGTTTCCTCATGCTGTCCCACTTATTTTTCAGCACTCAGGAATCCTTAAGCACACTGCACAGTGCATACACAATTTGTAAGGCACGCTCACCATCACTTGTTCAGCTTTATGCACCAAATGAGACACACTTCAGGTTTCTATGTGCGCATACCACAATGATGTTTTAAAATTTTATCACCTAGTTTCCAGGGAACTTTGAATCTATATTTGAAATACCACCTGAACAGGTGAAACATATTGGTATTCCACACACAGCCTCCTGCTGTCATTCCACTGTTGGCATGGGACAGTCTTCACCAAGACTTAGAAAACCTCATTCAATATTCCTCTGTGGAGGATCTGACACTTACTGTGAATTCTGCTCTTCAACTTAAATACCAGTGTCTGTGGCAGGCCAATTCTATCATTGCAGATACAGCATCCCTCAGGCGAGGTCCAACCTTTCTCTTGCAGTGCACCCAGGGATTAGCTTGACTTCCCCTAAATTCTCTCCAGTGCACAGTACAAGCTAATCTTTCCTGTAGGAAGCAGGAGATGGGGTTGCCATGACAACAGAGCACATTCTAGCAGTGGGACCACTGAGATGAGCTGAAAAGACGACAGTGAAACATGCACTCAGCCTTCCTCCGGGGCTGTGGGCTTCTTCCTTCAGGATTTAATTCCCCTGCAAGTTTACTGACAGGCTGGGAGGTTGATTAGCTATGTATTTTGCTGTGGGGAGATTACTAGTTAAGAATATGGTTGAGAGATCATAGCATTATTTAATGAAACTGCCATACCTCCTTATATTAAATTGCTGATTTAAGCGTGGCTGCTTTTAAACCACTACTCATTCATGCACATTAGTCCTACACTTGGTCCACACTAACATCTCACTGTAACACAATCACAAGCTGAGTCCTGTGCTTCAGCTTCAGTTTTCCAGCGTATTAGGCACGTTTGTATGCTCATACACGCACATGCTCATACACACACATGCACACAAAGAGCACAGTGTAACATCTGTGTTCGGAGCTCAAAGGGTTCTGCTGATGGGGGAGGGGGCACCGAGAAAAGCAAGGCACAGCAGCCACATGTCTTACACAAACGACACAACAGCCACAATAAGCTTTGGGGGCCCTGTTCATCAGGCAAAAGAAAATTGAATAATCTATACTGTAAATATCAGCTATTTTCTCTCCCAGAATAGTGTCTGAATCCTATGCTTTAAAGATTTTTTTCTCAATGAGAATAATAGCAAGCTTTTTTAGTTCCTATATTTCAATTATTTACACGTTTTTAATTGCTCAATCAAATTTTCATGCAGAGAGTTTTTCTTTGTGTTTTAATTTCTCTTGCAAAACCACACAGTACATTATTGTGGTAAATTCCTGGAGGCTGGAGCATGACTGTGTCTTCTCCTGTTATTTCAGAAACAAGCATGTCTCAGTGAGTTTTCACATTAAAGACATAGTAACCGAGAATTTTCAGTTTCTAATCATGTTTGTAAAACATCCATTTGCACAGGACGGATTCCTGCCTCCTTTGCGCCTTCGCGTTTGAGCAAGTAACATGTGTGGCCACACACTCAACACCCCATCATCAGGCAACACCAGTCCCCTCAGCACATGTAAAGGCTTTAACTATCCAAGTACAAAAGAGCTGTAGAGGAGCCAAATCCACACCATCTGAATCCATTTCTCTCTCTTGAAATTTTAAAAGAAAAGAACCTCCATGAAGGTCTCTGACACAAGAAAAAGAAGGAAGCCAGGAGTTGCATTTAGCCAGAACTGCTATAGACAGGGGAGGTGGGGGTGGATGAAACAGTGGGGAGATGTACAACAGCTTTCCCACTACAGCAAGTTATACAGGACTGTGGCAGGTTAGTCCCAACTAACTTCGTCTTGGCAAAACACATAAGGCCAAGAATTTGGCTGGAGAGGGAAGGTACCATCTTGGGGAGGCACCTTGATGACTGGAATGTGTAAAGAAAGTTTTGGAAGGCCTGGGAGGATGGGCATATATGGAAGCCCAGATCAGGATCTCTCAATGATCATCAAATCACTGGTTTTATCCTGGTACTACACTAATTGCATTTACAGTAAGAAGCCCTCAGACAAAACCCAACCAGAAAAAACCCCTACAATTTCTTTTCCATGGTTAGGCAATATTGCACCTCCATAATTTTGAAAAGTATTTCAGTGTTACACAACCCTCTAAAGTTTCACCTTAATTTGGATTTTAGCATGTGTCAGGAATATATATGCACAAAACGGTGTCCCTAGGAATCTGCTGGCTCTGACTCATCCCACAGCTTGCTCTGAAGATGAATTGCACCACACAGTATAGCACCTGTATTTATTATCATCTAATTAGCGTTAGGTTTTACTTTTTTTTTTGCCACTTTTCCACTCAAGTTCTATCCAGCTGGAGAAATGCCAAATCATGTAAGCGACATATGGTTTTGCTTTTGAAATCATCCAGCCAGAATTCCCAAATACTGAAAAATCTTTGCCTAAATAACTTTCAGCTTGAAAGACAATATTTTACACCTTCAATTCCAGTGGGAAACACTGATATTTGTAGGTATGCAAATTGGTTTTGAGGAAAAAGGGCATATAATCAGATACTGAATGATGTTACAGATTTTTCCTGTCACATGCTGTCTCCTTACAATGTGAAAAGAACAGTTAACAGCAAGATTAATGCTGTGAAAATAGCTAAACTACTATTATGGTTAATGAAAGCAAGGTTCTGTTTCTTTTTTGCTTCACAAGCTATGACTGTAGAAATCAGTAAATATTGCCCTTAGAATGCAAACATCCATTTCCAGTGCTCATGTGCAGATCTTCCATTTAATGATACTGCATCCTGTGTTTCTGGAAATTCAGCCTTTCAGCCAGGTATAAAACATAATCACTATGTTCCTTCACTTGTTGGATAGGGAATGGATTCCCCTGCCAGCACCCTAAACAAGCAGCACCCAGTAACTAAACTGGGTCCAAACTCTCCCTGACCATATTCTTCCCATTTCTAGCAAAAAATTCTTGTTTTTTGTTTCAGATGAATACCTAAATCATTCTCTCAGCAGGAACACACCCTCTTACATGCATGTGAAGTAATAAAAGCAGTTTAAATGAGCAAAGTTTGGAGATCTCCCAGAACATCCAAGAGCTCACAGGTATCCCAGGAAAAGGCAACTGTTTTAGTGAACCCAGGTGGAGCATGCCAGAACAGGCGATAAGATAAAATGAAAGCTGAGGACATACACTCAAGTAGTCTATCCTAAGAAACAACACTAAAGTGTAACGTACCAGGAGCAAAGCAGCACACTTCTAAGACTTGAGTAGAGTAACCAGCTCTAAGTCCTTAGCAGAAAATTCCCCCACTGCTCTCATAGGTTTCTCCTACCGTTTTCAAAGGTAGAATCTGCTTTTATCAAGACTGGAGTCTGAATTTTGCCCTTTGCTTATTCTCTTGCTTGGAAGAGGTTGCGAGGTGAATACACAAGAGCCCCTTTTCCTCTCAACAAGTCACCCACAGTTTAAAGACAAGATGTGAGAGCTCAGAAGACACATCTTGTCCTATGTTTCTTCATGAGTTCACAGCTTTCGCCATAAATGAGGAGTCTGAGGATTTCACATTGAAAACAAACAAAACAAGAATAATGTAAAATTTAAAAAAAGCTATCTATAGGTTACATGAAAGCTTGACATGAGAAAGTTAAGGTTTTTGGTTTTATTTCCCATCTTTTTTTTTACTATGCTTAACTGTGAAATCATAATTGAATTCTCATTTTTATTATATAATTTCTACACATTGCTGTTCACAGAGTCCTTTGAAATCTGTGGATGAAAGGAAATATCAGTCTTCTTTTTAAGAACTATTCATTTGAGATTAAACAGAGCTAAATGCTGAGCCCTGAACAAAAGGTTTAAGCATATGTAAGTCTTGCTGAAATAGAGCAACAGTGTCCAGTACTTTACAGGATCAAACCTGTGATCTGGGGTTTTAAATCCCCTAATTCCCTATCCTTTCCTTTCTCCTTTTAACTATATCTTGGAAACTGAGATCCTGCTTTTGTCAGATGAATTCATTATATGGAGCAGAGTGACCTTCAGTCCTTGTGCAGTGATACATCAAGCAGCAGCCTACACCAGTGCAAGCTGTACCTCTACCTTCTGACAGCAAACACTCAGATTTCATATTCTAAGCACAGAACTAATGACACAGAGCTAATCACCTGCATAGAACTAAATTTGTAAATGAAAAAGACAGTTTTGTTTCTTTGCTTCAAGACTCTAACAAAACTGTTCTTAAACACATTACGGTTGATTGTTTGTTTTTGTTTTTTTTTAATGTGTCATACAATTAAGCATTTTCCACTTGTAATTTTACCACTGGATCATTTAGGCAATCAGGACATACTTTCAGTACCTCTTGCACTTTTTTCCCTCCCTGTGGTTCCTCTCAAGGTTTACTCAAGGTTTACAGATAGGAGTAGGTATTAGCAGAATCAGTGCTCATGAATTTTGAATCAAATTATTTGGTAAGTAATGACACTTTTCAGAAGATAGAATTTTTAATATGCAAAATGATAAAAAGTACTGTGACTTCATTTTAATAGCCAAAGTCATTTATACAGAAAAACTAAAATAGCCTGTACTTGTAAAATTGTAATATAATTTTATCTTCTTAAGCAAATGCTTTGCATTTTATGAATGTAGTGCAAATGTAGAAGTACTCACTGAATGGATAAGCTATGCCATGATGAGATATGGACAACACTGAACAACATTAAACTAAATTATTTCTACACTGAAATCATAAATGCAAGATGAGGTCAGATGTCTCAGTAAGATGTTATTTTCTCTAGATCTGTATGATTAGTTTATCAGATTGGGAGTGGTGGAGAGGCCTAGCAAAGATAAAAGTGCTCTTTCAAACATCTGTTGCTTATACAGCTTCTAAAAACTGAATTTCATAACTCTTTTAAACAGGCAGCATGATTGGATTGAGCAATCTCCAGAGCTGCCTTCCAAATTCACCTGTCCAGTCATTCTGAGAGTTACATTGGCTACTTTGTGGCAGTACAGTCTCTGGTGAGTGAGACCAGCAATAAAAGATTATACCATACTTCTGTCTGATAGACATTCTTATTCAAAAAGAGGATATATAGAAAATAACAATGACTTTGAAATACATATTATTTCCAGCAATAAGCCCTTAACACTCTCCTGCAAGAATACTCTCCCAAACCTGACACAAGCCAGCAGCCACAGGCATGATGGAGAAGAGAGGGAGCATGTTTCCCTGACTTGCCTTCCTACCATCCAGATCCATTTTCACAGAATCTTGGAATCGATTGGGTTGGAAAAGACCTCTGAGTCACTGAGTCCAACCTTTGACCAACCAACACCTTGTCAACTAGACCGTAGCACTAAGTGTCATATCCAGTTGTTTCTTGAACATTTCCAGAGACAGTGACTCCACCACCTCTCTGGACAGTCTATTCCAATGTTTAAAAACCCTTTCCATGAAGAAATTCCTCCTGATGTCCAACCTGAACCTCCCCTGGCCCAGGTTGTGGCCATGTCCTTTAGTCCTGTCACTGGCTGCCTGGGAGAAGAGGCTGATGCCCACCTTACTACAACCTCCTTTCAGGTGATNCAGAGACAGTGACTCCACCACCTCTCTGGACAGTCTATTCCAATGTTTAAAAACCCTTTCCATGAAGAAATTCCTCCTGATGTCCAACCTGAACCTCCCCTGGCCCAGGTTGTGGCCATGTCCTTTAGTCCTGTCACTGGCTGCCTGGGAGAAGAGGCTGATGCCCACCTTACTACAACCTCCTTTCAGGTGATTGTAGAGGGTGATAAGGTCCCCCCTGAGCCTCCTTTTCTAGAAAGGGTGGTGGAAAAGGGGATGTTACCATTCACTCTTTTGCTGTCTCTTTCTTTCCTGGTGGATCCAATACAGAGATCTAGTATTAAGCTCCGAAGTGTCCTACTTCACTCTGTGACTTCATCAAGGTTTGTGTGCCAAAAAGCTTGTCTACTTTTTTCAGCTGCACTAGCTGACTTAACATCTATCTACAAGTCCCATTAAACCCATATCTTTAGCACTACTTTTTTGTTTGTGATTCGAAGTAACTCAGTCTTGTCAACAACACCTCTCACTGAGCTCTCCAGCCTTTTTTCAAACTACTCATGAATATTTTGATCAGTGAGAAACCCACTGCAAGTCCATTTAGACTCCACGGTTGACCTCTCTCCACTAAGAGAACTACATACTTATTCATATTCTGAATTTCTGATTTTTTAACCACTTAGATACTACACAGCCTTTATGAGGGGCCTTATTAAAAACCTTTAGGAAACACAGATGGGTTACGTTTTCTTCCCTACTGCTGAAGGTTACTGTCCTTTACAAAAGACGTGCACTGGGGCAAGAAAGCTGAAATGGCCCAGCACAGACTTTGGAGAGAGCTAACAATTAAGCTGAGAGAATGTCCGGGTGTTCAGTGCTCAAGCTTGCAGACCCTGATGCTTTTCTGCACCACACACAGATGTCCCCTACCCCAGCCACAAGCTCAGCGAATCTTTCACACAGTAACACTTTTGACTCCTAACAGGTTTGAGCCCCTGACACTTCATCAGTCCACAGTACATTGTCTTACTGTGCTCCTGCAGAGAAGCCTTGCTCTTCAGGAAATTCTACCAATGTGACCAGTGAAGACTTCTGATTTTTTTTCATCTGCAGTTCCCTGGATACCAGATGCAACATTGCAAGATTCACATCTGCTATCTTCCATTTCAATGCAAGATGCTTTGAAGGTCAGATCATTTTTTATCTACCTAAATGTAAGTGTAAGCCTTAAACTCTACATTCCCAGTCAGGAAATTCAAGCCACGTGTACTTAAAATATTTAAATTAAATACAATCTGGGTACTATCACAAAAAGGTTGCATTTATCACCATGTAAATTTAGACAAATGAAAATATTCAGTAACGTAGAACCTATTCACGCTCTGAGATAGCAAAGCTCATTTACAAATGTATGTTTTGCAAGCTCAGTGTTCTTGCTGTTATACAGTGTTGAAGTATACTCTCTGAATTTATAGCACAAAACCTGTCAGAGTTCAAGGAGTGTCTGGATGACACTCTTAGTGAAATGGTTTAGCTTTAGACAGTTCTGTGAGTTCTGGCAGTTCAAGGAGTTGGACTTGATGATCCTTATTTGTCTCTTTGAACTTGAGATACTCTATTGTCCTCTGATTCTAATATTTACATTTAACACTGTTAAAGAAGAAAATTGTTTTCTGTTTATTAGTCTGAATTTTGCCCTACAAAGTTGTGCCTTTGTGCATAAGATATCCAAATGGGAAGGGTATCATCTGGTGGTTTTCAGACAAAAAATTAAGGTATCCAGGGTATTTATTGCTTTATTCTTCCAGTATTCACCATTTCAGTCAGAAAGCAGCATCTCTATGACACACACTGTAGTCTGGCTTTTCCAGTTGATTTTAAAAATCCAGGAAATCCACATTTCTATTGTTTGAGTATTGAAGAAATTCAAATACTACCTTAGTTAAGAAAGGAAAGCTTAATCTAGATGAGCTTTATTGAAGGAACTTCTGCTTCATTGCTCATATTTATGACATTATGGGATATTATCAGTATGATAGATGCTTTTTGTACTGCTCATGACTTCAAATGAAATTAATTTTAGAAACTGCATCAAATTTCCTTCTTACTACTTCAAATCATGTCACTACAATAGTATCGATGACCTCCTGTGCATTTCTGTGTTTGAATGTGTTTAGGTCTGTTTTCAATGTAACAGGAAGTCTGGATTCCAATTATATAATACTTGGTCTTTTTAGAAATATACAGCTTCTTTTACCATATATATCAATTTAAGTTACTGTTGAGGAGGAAGACACTGACATTAAAAGAAGTTGGAAATGGGTGTAACAACACACAGTGAGATGACTGAAATTTCTGTAAATAAATAATTTTTAAAGACCAAAAATGCCCATTTCCCAATCATGCCAGTCAGGAAGTTCTATTTAAATATCCCTGAACGGCTTTCCCAGAATCACAGAATCATAGAATAGTTTGGCTTGGAAGGGACCTTAAAGATCCTCTAATTCCAACCCCTCTGCCATGGGCATGGATGCCTTCCACAAGACCAAACAGCTGAAGTCAAAATAATCTCCAGCCTGACCTTGAACACTTCCAGGGATGGGGCATCTACAACATCTCTGGACAACCTGTTCCAGTGTCTCACCACCCTGACAGGAAAGAATTTCTTCCTAATATCTAATCTAAATGTACTCTCAATTGGAAGCTATTTCCCCTGGTTCTGTCACTGAATTAATTATGAATTTGGAGCAGAAGAAAACATTTTAAAGCAATTTCTGTCTTAAAGATCACGGTAAATAACAAAGTTTACATAAACCATACTTGCTGATGATATTTCTCCTGGAGCTGCCATTTATGACAGACACAGAGAAATCAAGATGAGGTAATACAAAAAGTTAGCTGCCCAGTAAAGTGACAAAAAAGCATCCCACTTATTTATCTTTTAAAGTCAAAGGATAAACACTTGGTGTAAGACCATGAATACCAAAATAGAAAGTGAAAAGGTTTATGCTCTATTTCTTTGCATATCTATAAAGAGGCAAGAAGGATATACTATCCAGCTCTGGCTTGATAAAGCATCATACTCAAGGCACATCAAATATGGGAAAAGAATTGAATGTTCACATTTTCATTCTGGTTCAATATATGTCAGTATATTTGTAAGAAATTTACTCATATTACTCCATGGTTGCTGAATGACAACTGAGGAAGAGAATACGGTGAAGTGGAAGCTGTAAAACAGACGCTTCACGAACACTAGGTAAGACCTTTTAAGCACAGCTGATCTGTAACCAAATACCTGCATGGGTTCTTTGCTTTGCTACAAGGT
Source organism: Origma solitaria (assembly GCA_013397895.1). Classification (NCBI taxonomy): domain Eukaryota; kingdom Metazoa; phylum Chordata; class Aves; order Passeriformes; family Acanthizidae; genus Origma; species Origma solitaria. Next base: position 196,632 of record VZRL01002850.1, read on the forward strand.
CCAGCTCAGAAGATTTGCATGAGATGATGAAGAAATAGCATGCCAAAAGGACATGAGGAAGAGTAGGAAGAAAACTTTACTTCCTCTTGGTTTTTCCACCTAGTTCCAAAGCTCTGTTAAGGTTCACCAGTAGGTATAGAAAAAATAATTCTTTGGCCCTGGTAGGTGCAACAGCTAAACCAGTTTCTAGAGGGGAATTATGTAATTCTCTCATTCAAATTATCTTACATTCTCACCAGAAGAGAAGGCAGTTGACTGATTCAGTACAGCTGGCATTAGACTCACAGAATGATATGAAGAAAATATTCCAAGGGCATCTACTCTGAAGTAAACCACTTATGCACTGCAGATAAGAAAGACAAATAAACAAAGTTGAGACATGAGAGCAGTACCTGGGACAAAACCTTGGCTTACTCCATCTGCTAGCTAATGCTCATGGATAAATATCAATGTTAAGCAATATCTAATAAGAACAGAGAGGGGGTAGTGCCATAAAACTGATCTAAGAGTATTCACTGTAGAGGAAGAGTGGGAGGAGCAAAGCGGTATCACATCCGTAGGGTATCCTCTAAAACAGAAATACCAGGAAGTCTAACATTCCCTATGCAAGACCAAATAGATGAAGGTACCATCAATGACTACTCTTGCGACCAACCTAGTCTCATCCATGCAGTGCAGCAGTGAGATGTGGGGGGGTTTTTTGTTAGTTCCCACCCACGCATCAGTTCTGAAACTCCCACTAGTAAACACGATTCAGGAAGACTGTTTCCCACCAACGTTCACATTACATAAAGGCTTTGATTACATCAAAATGAGAATGGCAACATTTTTCCCCTGAATCTCAGACTTACAGATTTTCACTGACAGAGTAGAGTCCCTTTGATTTTGGAATTTTTAAAAATTTTTGTTCCCATTTCCTGACACCAAATCACTAAAAGGTCACAGATACACAGAGAATCACTTTCTAGAACCAGTGCCCTGGGGTACTGCTTCCTCATGAGAAGGCTGGATGTGTGCTTCTGGTTTGCTTTTGCAAAGCTGGTACACTGGTTTGACATTGCCAATAGGCACATCTTGCAGAGCTGCCTGCAACACCTGCGTCTCCACTGAGCTCTGCCTCCAAGGCATGTACGAGTGTGTCATTCTTGGAACAAAGAGGGAGATGAGGGTGGGCACAAGCAGCTCCAGCTGCAGCTTGGAGCAACCACTGAGGAGCATGCCTAAGCACTCGAGTGCCTGCTTGGAGGAGGCAGGCACATGGAGTTCAGGCAGTGACTCCTCAGAGTTTACTTTTTCTTTTAATGAGCATCATCAAACAGAGACAGGTTTTTGTTTTAGAGAGATTGCTCTTGCCATCTGAGAAAGGTTAAGGAAAAGAAAGTGAGGGTGTCAGCAGCGTACAAGAGGGGAAATAAAGAGAGAAAAAAAAGGGCAGAAGTGATGAGCTAAGGACCTGCCTATTCTTTGTTCTCAAGTAGTTTTTCTTTTGGTTGATTAGTCTGAGTTTTTCAAGAATTTCTGCCTAACATACATGCACACCTGCCTGCATTGGCACTTACATGCTCAGCTTGTATTGGGTCACCATTATGGCAGGCAGTGTACCCATACATGTGGGTACCCAGAAAACCCCTGGCCTGAAAGCTTACTGCTGAATCAAGCAAGACAAGATAGAAAATACATGGATTTAAAGCTGCATTATCACTTCCATTCTCCAGACAAGAAACACGACCAAGAAAAATCAAGAGACTTGACCAGGACAAAGATCACTAGGAAAGAAATGCAAACCCATTGAATCCCTGAATCTGCATCTGCCTCTCTCATGACCAGAGCAGGATTTGCACACTGGTCACTTCCACAATGCTATTTTTGCTGCTTAGTCATTTTTTTCTACCACACCCAAAAGGACAATTTTTTCAGAGGTACATTTGTTTCTCTGTGTATCTAGTGATGCATCTAATAACACAGTCTCCATTAAAGAAAAAAAAAAAAGGTAGCAAATTATCAGCAGTAACATTCTCTAAAAAGCCTCAGGATGGTTGAATTGAGTGTGTTAGTACAAAACAAACAAATTCTTTCAGTAAAGAATTCCTGATGGCAAGAAGTATATTAAGCAATAAGAAGAGGTAAGACAAAGATTTAGGTTACAGTCAGTCTTTATGTTGGTTCATGAGGATAATTAGGACAATGTAGACCAAAAATCAAACAGCAGGCTCACAATAGAGCATGCAACAGAATACTGCCTTTTCTTCCTATTTTGCTACAGCCTCTCTGATGTTCTGTTAGGTGAAGGGAATTCCCTCACTTACTTTATCTGCAGGACTTTGTTTCCTTGATACTATGCAGTGTATTCCATCAAGTATTTGACATCTAGATGTGATGCCTGGAAATCTAAAAACAAGCACAAATAATCACAGTGGGTCAAGCAAAGGTTCACCTGGACAAGTATCCCAATTTTAAGCAGATGTTGGGCAAAAGACTGTAAGAATAGTAAAATACAATGATCCTTCTCCTACTACATCCTTGCAACTTCCAGAAACTAATGTTTTATCATCTTCTTTGAGTAAAGCTTTAAAAAAATTATACTGAAGAGCCATCAGTTGATCTATGCTTCAGGACTTTGTTCACTTTGGGTTTTTTTTTTTTTGCTTCTGTAACATTCTGTGGCACTAATACCACAACTTAGTGATTGCCTGTGTGCAAAAATGTCTTTTGATTTTTATGATCTCATTGCCTGATAATTTATTGTGACCCAATTTTTACAGTATGAGAAACAGTATAGAATAATGCCATGTTTACCACCACACACCACTTACAACTGTACAAACCTCTGTCATACTACTCCCTCAGGCATATTTTTCTCCAAACTGAAATGTCCAGGAGTTTATTTAATGTCTCTTAATTTCACACCTCTTTCTATTATAGACCTTCTTCATTGTGTTTTCTTTAGGCCTAGAGCATTTTGTGATAGCATTTGTTGTATGACATCAGTTTTCAAGGTGTGATAATGCAATTAAGTTCAAGGAAGCACACAGAATGTAACATGATAATGAATTCATATTCTGTATGTAAATTTTTTGCAGTGTTTAAACAGAGTTTTAAGAAGCAGAAAAGATTTTTAGCTAACATTTCTCCCTGAGTGTACAAATATGAGAACAATTTATGTATAAAAGATTTACAAGCTGTAGATTGGGAAGTTCTAATCTGCTACTCTTTCATATAAAGCTATCAAACACTTCTGCAGAAGAACATACAAGATCTTTTTAAAGCTCACATCAGTGGCTCTGATGAACTGGACTCACGCTACAGACTTTCAGGATACTCATATTTCCAGAATCAGAAGAAATCCTGCACAGGAATACAGCAAAATGCTTTAAGATCTTCCCTCCTCTGTTTAGCACACACCTCTAAGAAATATCAGAGAACGTATCACAGATGACCTTGGCTTTTTTATGGTAAATGAGGATAACGTAAATCCTTAAGAAAGCTTAGTCCCAAGCAGTATCAAGTGTATACCACTGAAATTACATGTACAAACAGGCAGGAAGTCAAAATTGTTCAGTCAGTAAATGACAATATACAAAAAAGAGGATGCATCCTAAGTGTGTCTTCATATTATAGATTCTACAGTTAGGGTTTTAAAATTTCACAGTATGAAAAGATACTGGCAGTCATGCACTGGTTACTATTCTAGAAGATCCCCAGGAGAGAGTATTTATTTAGGTAGAAAACTATTTCTGAGGATAGCCTCCTGGGAGATTCACTACATCTCTTCCTGAGATTCCTGAGGGGACAGCAGTCAGACAACCTCACTTCAGCATCCTGCAGTACAATACAAACAACATAATGCAGGACATTCACTCAGGACAAGGAGACAGCCACTGTCAGTGTCTCATTAGGCTGCCACGGGAAGTAAAGGCTTCACGCGGGGATATTAGTATTCCAGTCACTGAATCTATGGTATATAGAAAAGTCATCTTTTCCCTGCACATATTTATATGTATATTACTCAATACCAGAGGGAAACCCTTTCCAAGGCTTTCCTTTGGCCAACTTGCAGCTCAAAAACCCAGGTCCTGTCTCTAAGCCACAGGCCTGAGGTCATTTAATTTATAGACATTCTAGCCTTAAGTAAAACACAGAGTATGTCAATTTAGTCAATAAAACCAGCACCACAGATGGCTTTTTCCAACACAATATCCATTTCCAGTTCACTATATCTCTGGTATTTAATGAATGCGCTTAATATGAACACAGCATCTAAGTTGCCAAAGTTTCTGATTTCACAGATGAAGTGAAAAGAACTTCAGAACCAGAGTTACTCGTCCATAAGTTCCACTTTCATTATACAAAGTGCCCCAAATTAGAAGCCCAAGATAAATATATGCATAGGTATAAGTAAATCCCAGAATCTGCATGTTGTTGAGCAAAATGGATCTTTGTATTTCATTTAGATGCTTCATTGGGTCTTGCTTGAATGAGCATTTCTGCTTACAGCTCTTCTACAAATCAACCACATTTTCTGGAGAACTGAAATTAAAAAATGAAAGAAAAAAAAGAAAAATCCAAACAAACCCAAACAAACAAACAAAAGCTTTTATTGTGAATTTAGTCAAACTTGTTGGTAACAAACAGGAGAAGCTGGAAGCCATTGTGCAGCAGGAACAACTGGAGCTTAATGATGGTGATGATACAGCTGAGTGTGTGTGAGTAAGAATGAGGGGGAAGACCAACAAGGCAGGTATGATGGTGACAGTCTGTTATAGACCACCCAAACAGGATGAAGAGGTAGATGAAATATTCTAAAAGCATATGGGAGAAGTCTCACTATCGCTATCTCTTGTTCTCCTGGGGGCCTTCAACTTACCAGATGTTTGATGGAAACACAATAGCAGAGAGAACACAGTCTAGGATGTTCCTGGAAAGTGTAGAAGAAAACTCCCTGACAGAGCTGGTGAGTGAGCTAGCAAGGAAAAGTGCCCAGCTGGACCTGTTGTTTGTGAAGAGAGAAGGACTGGTGGGTGCTGTGATGGCTGGAGACTGTCTTGGGCATGACAATCATGAAATTATGGGTTTAGTTCTCGGAGAAGTAAGGAGAGGTGCCAGCAGGACCAACACCTTGAATTCCAGAGGCAGACTTTGGCCTGTTCAGGAGACTGGGTGACAGCATCCCTTGGGAGGCAGTCCTGAAGGGTAAAGGAGTCCAGGAAGGCTGGGCATTCTTCAAGAGGGAAATCTTAAAGGCACAGGAACAGGCCATTCCCATTTGCCAAAAAATGAGCTGGTAGGGAAGAAGACCTGCCTGACTGAGCAGAGATATTTGGCTGGAACTCAGGGAAAAAAGAAGAGTTTATGACACCTTTGGAAGAAGGGCCAGGCAACTCAGGAGGACTACAAGTATGTAATGAGGCTATAGAGGGAGAAAATTAGCAGGGCCAAAGCCCAGCTAGAATATAATCTGACTACTGCCATAAAAGACAGTTAAAATTATTCTATAAATGCATCAGCAACAAAAGTAGGGCTAAGGACAATCTCAGTCCTTTACTGGTGCAGGGGGAAACATAGTGACAAAGAATCAGGAAAAGGCTGCGGTACTTAATGCCTTCTTTACCTCAGTCCAGTAGCAAGTTGTCTGGGTACCCAGCCCCTGAGCTGAAAGACAGGGATGGGGAGAAGAGTGAAGTCTACATTATCCAAGGGGAAATGGCCAGCAACCTGCTACACCACTAAGATACACACACACAGAGCCAGATAAAATCCACCCAAATGTACTGATGGAGACAGCAGAAGTGCTCAGGAAGCTGCTTTCCATCATTTACTGGCAGTCCTGGCCAATCAGGGAGGTCCCAGGTGACTGGAGGTTGGCCAATGTGACACCATCTACTAGAAGGGCCAGAAAGAGGATCTGGGGAACTACCAACCTGTCAGTCTGACCTCAGAGCCAGGGAAGGTCATGGAGCAGATAATCTTGGGTGCCATCACACAAAATACACAGAACAACCAAGGGATCAGGTCCAGTCAGCATGGATTAAGGAAAGGCAGGTGCTGTTTGACTGACAAAATCTCCTTCTGTGATAATGGGATCCACTTACTGGATGAGGAAAAGCCTGTGGATGTTGTTTACCTGGACTTCAGTAAACTTTTTGATACTGGCTCCCACAGCATTCTTGCAGAGAATTGGTTTGTTCATAGCTTGAATGGGTGCACAGCTCATGGGGTAAAAAGCTGGCTGCATGGCCAGTGAGCCCAGTGAGCCCAGAGAGTGGTGAGGGAGATACATCCATGGGGCAACAAGTCACCAGTGATGCTCCCAAGGGTTCAGTACTGAGGCCAGTCCTGTTTAATATCCTCATCAGTGACCTGGACAAGAGGACCAAGTGCCCTGTCAATATGTTCAGAGATGACACCAAGCTGGGTGGGAGTGTTGATCTGCTGGAGGGCAGAAGGGTCTGCAGAGGGATCTGGACAGGCTGATCAATGGGCTGAGGCCAATGGTGTGAGGTTCAACAAGGCCAAGTGCCATGTCCTGCACTTCAGTCTCAACAACCTCAGGCAGCACCACAGGCTGAGGGAAGAGTGGCTGGAAAGCTGCCCAGCAGAAAAGGACCAGATGTTCTGGTCAACAGCCAACATGAGGCCGCGTGTGCCCAGGTGGCCAAGAAGGCCAATGGCATCCTGATCTGCAAGAGCAATAGTGTGGTCCAGCTGGACCAGGAGAGTAATCATGCCTCTGTACTCAGCACTGGTGGGGCCACACCTCGAGTGCTGTGTTTTGGGCCTCTAACTCCCAGAAATACATTTAGGTGCTGGAGCATGTCCAGAGAAGGGCAACAGAGCTGGTGAAGGGTCTGGAGCACAAATCCTATGAGGAGCAGCTGAGGGAGCTGGGGTAGTTTAGCCTGGAGAAAAGGAGGCCCAGGGGGGTACCTTATCACTCTCTACAACTGCGTGAAAGGAGGGTGTAGCGAGGTGGGGGTCGGTCTTTACTTCCTGGTAACAAGTGACAGGACAAGAGGAAATGGCCTCAGGTCATGCCAGGGGAGTTACAGATTGGTTACAAGGAACAATTTCTTCACTGAAAGGGTTGTCAAGCATTGGATCAGGTTGCCCAGGGAAATGGTTGAGTCAGCCGCTATGGAGGTATTTAAAAGAAATGTTGATGTTGCACTTAGGGACATGATTTAGTGGTGGACTTGGCAGTGCTGGGTTAGTGTTGGACTCAATGACCTTTTCCAGCAAATTCTATGATTCTATGTCTGCCTGCTTGAGAAAGGGTTAGGTTTCTTGCAGTGAACAGTATTCCTCTCATTTACTTCTAATGCTTTTGTTTCTGGTAGAGGTCACAGCCTGAGATAGTAGTGAGCATAGCGAGTACTAATGAACTGCCATTTGACTCCTCATCATCTTCTTGCAGAGAAAGGAAGCCAGAGGATGGAAAATTGCCCCAGGAAAAAGGGATAATAAGGTGCGTTTTCCTAGTCCAAATATTCTTTCTTCCTATCAAACCCACTACTTGCAGAAACAAAAACGAAACTGTGAACATGTTCACAATACTGCTGACATAGACATAGGAAGTAAAGCTTTGAAGACATGAATCGCCAGCTCTGGGGAAAGAATAACTAGGAATTCAAACATCTGGAGAAAATGCCATGCTGGCTCCACCCTTTCTGCCATGTAATTCCATTTAAACACTATATTTTAGAGCTAAGAAGAAAAATGTTCCCATTAGTTTTGCTACATTGAGACTCTGTAAGTAATGCACCATTAGCCTCACATAGCTTACATCTGCTTTTAGTTAAATATGAAAAACATAATAGCCTATGCTCGTGATGTATCTTGTATCTTTTCTGTCCCCCACACTAATCATTTTTAAGCATTCATTCCTCTCGAGTATGGGATGCTCAGGAGGAAAGCCAGACAATTACAGTATTTGCCTGTTTCCCAGCACTCTAGGAACAACTTGGGGTTGTGCAGAAGCTACAGTCATCACTAAGTCTGCAGGTGCACCTAGCACCAGAACAATTTCTCAGGACTATTAAGAGAGAGATGATGATGGCAACACTAATAACATTAGCAACAGTAACAATTATAATTATCTATAGCTTTTCTCAACCAGATCTCTCAACACGACATGAAAACAGATAAAATAATTTTTCATTCAGGAGCTGAGATGGTGAATGGAAGGTAATGAACAGGATAGGCAAATGGCTTTGTCCTCACTTTTCCCAGCTACTCTGGTTATATCTGTTTTGCTCTAACCAGCTTCACTGAAAATACTTTTTTGGAGCCCTGACTGCAACTTCACACTACCCTTCCCCTGAAACCCCAGCAAGGGACAGCAGCTCTATCCCCTGCTCTTTCAGGGGAATCCCTGTTGGGATGCTGGTTCCAGACTCGTGCAGAGACACCTCCCAGCACTGCCTTGACTGTATCTGCTCTTTTGCCTTTCACACAAAGGACTTGACTTACTCTCCAACTGTCCAATGAAGAAAGCAAGGATATTCTTCAAAGGACTAATTTCACTGGCCTTTCTTAAGGAAAGCATTACCCTCTTCATGTCTCATTTCTTCTTTAAACTGAAGAGGGAGAGAAATTAAATATTTTCACAAAGGGCAATAAGTGAGAACTATCTTGAGCATGACTTATGTACACAGCGGACATTTACACACAGGTTTATGGAAACCATTAGTTAATAATTTACACTGAGTTGCTCTGCTATCCCACTAACAATTTCCCCTCTTATTAAAGAGGTGTACTCATACCAAGCACTCTGACCAGGAAGAGGCAGGTCTGAATACCTTTGTAAATATTAAGCTTGACAGATGCAGCCATCCTATTTTTTCCCATTATAATAAATAGTCTGAAAAAAAAGACAGTCTTTCTAGATTTTCCTTTTCTTCAGCTACCAGCCATAAGATACTGACTTCACACACAGAACTAACAGAAGTCTGTACTCACCGTTAGAGTGAGTGAGTGAGGAAAACCACGCACAAGGTGTCAGAGACTGAAATAGTTCATGCCTCAAACATTGATATAAAGTTTTGCTCATTGTATCAAAAACTGTATAAAGAAACTACAACCAAAGAAGCCTCAGTGAAGATACCTGACTGGGACTTTGGACTGAGAGTCAAACTGCTGAGATTAGATAAAGGGAAGCGTATTGTTCAGTCATCTCAGGCTGAAGGAAAGGTGTGCATCCACAAAAAGCCAAAGCCACCAGCTGCACTGAGAATCATCCCCGGCTGAGTTTGGGGTGTGGGGAGAGCACAGCTCACAAAGCCAGGTCTACACAGACTTTCTCCCCCAACCAAGGGCTGGAGGAGGAGGTTTTGGGTGCGTGGCACAACCTCTGGTGAGAGGCAATAAACACCCATCCTCCCTCACACAAACGGGCCCAGCTGTGGAACCCCCAACCCCACAGGCCACATCCACAGGACTTTCACATGAGAAGCAGCTGAGGGGTGTCATAATCCATCACAGACCCCCCAAAGTGCTCAGCCTTGCCCCACAGGACCGCATGTGATGCCAGCAGAGTCTGCTGCAAGAGGCTGTCCCTCCCCTGGGGGCACATGCCTGGACATTGCCACCTGGCCTGGGTGTATATTAACCCATGGATTCTGTGCTTTTTGGGGGGACCATCACCACCAAGAAGAGCAGCTGGAGAGGATCAACGCTACATCGTTGGGATCCACGGATGGTGATATTCTTTTATTCTGTCTCTGTCCCTCTCTTTCTGTCCCCCCCACCTCTTTTCCTACTTCTCCCTTTCTCTCTTTTCCTCTTTCTCTCTCATATTTACTATACAATAAAACCCATGCTATTGACTGGCATATGGTCTCGTTTGCACCTTAATTCGAGAAGAGGTATTTTTAAAGAACCTTAATAATTGGATCATAACACAAGGTAAGAGACAGTGCTAGGCTAAGAGGTGGGGGAGTACAGCAGTCACAATACAGTCAAAACGCAGATGTTATTTCATTGCAAGATCCTATACTCACACAATATACAATCAATATTTCCACCAGGACTATATCCCAGTTCACCAAACACCTAATACAGCTAAGTACACATCAGGAAAGTTTTGCAAGTGTTCTGAATCAGGCCTTGCTTGTATCCTTCACAGCTGCTTTCAGTGGCACTGTCTGTGATACCACCTTCTTTCAAAAGAAAAGCAAAAAAAAAGTATCTCCACCTGTCAGACACCAAACAGGAAGCACCATCAGATGAGATCTGAGGAGTCTGACACTTCTTATGAGCCTCAAAAGGCTACTGTTCTGTGACTTGTTAGGCCACAACAGCAAGGATGTAAGAAAATTTTGCTGAGTAGCAACAGATAGTCATGTTTAAATCTAACCATTAGCCAGGTCTCAAAGGGATCTTTCTCATGCCCCAGCATGAACCCCTACAAATTCTAGGTAAGGAGCTCATGTATCACAGGGAACTGTGATTTACCCGTTTTGTTTGGTTTGGGGTTTTGTGTTTGCTTTGACCGAGAAGCAGTATTCGTCACCTGATGGAGAAGTCACTGGAAAAAGTCATTAATGTTACTTGTTATCCCTTTAGTCCCAGTGAGTACACTCCTGTTCTTGTGATGAATAATTAGGCCTAAAGGTAAATGCAGTAATCTAATTCCCACTTGGTATTAGAAATTTACAAGGTATCATACTAAGGTCATTTAAAAGAAGGTTTGAAGATTGTTTTATTTTCTGAGAAATAAAAATAATCCTCAAAGACATGTAGAATTCAATAATGCCATAAGAAGCCATTAATTGCAGAACAATTTCATTAGAACATTGTTTGCTTCAAGGTTAACCACTAAGAAATATATTCTATCCAGTGAATTACATTTTAATATACTTACTTGTGTGAATATAGTTGGCAATCTTTTAAGTCACTTTTCAGTTGTGAGTTTTACATAGCAGCTCTTCCCTACTTCAGTTAAGTATGACTTAATTAAAAAGAACTCTAAGGGGTTAAAAATTCAGATCATTTAAATTATACACCTCACAAAGCAAACAATGTTTAATAAGAAGCATTTTCTTTTGGATGAAACATTTTTAATACTTGCAGAAATAATTGATGTTGGTGGAATTCTGATATCAGTAGACCTCTAGTGGCTATTACAGTAATTGATGGTTACATTATGTTTTTAAAAAACAAATATGCTCTTCAGAAAACAAAACAGGAAAAAATCCACAGAAGCAAAACTGTAGCAAAATGTTATTAGAGTTATTAACCCATAGAAAATGCCTGCATAATTTCACAACTCTTATCCACTGAGTAGATAGAGACCTGGTTCTCACTGGTTTTAATAAAACTACACAGCTAAATACTTTTGCAAATTTAGTCATCAAACCCAAAATCCGAATCAGCAGTGGATGTTTTCAAATTTTCTGAGATTAATCCACAAATATTTGCCAAACATTCTGAGGGACCTATTAACAGATCGAGTGGTAAAAGGGACAGGAAAGCAGCTCATGGCTCCCCCACTCTGCCCACGCACAATCACTCTTCCCCCTGCTCGGAAAGCGCTCAGACCTGCAACTCAGAACTGGTCTGCAGAGGGCTTGGGACAATCCCCAGTCTGCACTGGGGACTGTGGGACAAAAAAAACATTGTCACATGGTATAGATAGCCATGACTCCAAGCTAGTCATACGCAGAACCAGACACTGTCAGTATTTAGTAAAATATCATTTTTCATGATTTTTCATTCATTTTGGCTAAACTGTCACATTTCAGTGCCTATCAGCAAGTGTAAAATAGATAGGATCCCCTGTGGTGATTTAGTAAAGGAACCAGTAAAGGGCAAGCCTCAATGACCTTTGAAAAATCAGTCTACATTAGCTTAATGTAATCTCAAAGACATGGTTTTGATGCCTGAATAACGGACATTCAGCTCTAAAGTTGAGGCTTTTGCTCATTTAATTTGCTTATTTGAAGTTTTTGTCATGACATTACATTCCCCTACATAATCTGAAATGTGGTTCAGGAGCCTGGGTATACATTTACAGTTTTTATCTTTCCCACACTCCTCCATATGAATGGGTCAGATTTTCCACAAAATGAAGAAGGGCAAGGAGGACAATCTATATGAATATATCTGAATATTAGCCATCTTATTCTTCTTGCCCATGTGACTAGTTAAAAGGCTTTTGTGATATTTAGGCCTAACAAACACTTAATGGCTTTTACAGATGGTATTAACTATCTTTTTCTCTCAGGGAATCAAGGGGGTTTATGTCCTAAGAAGAACACTTGGACTCATACAGTATTAGCAAGAAAGCAGTATGAAAATCAAATTCTCATTGCCTGAGGGCTTCCCACTTGCCCATTTAAGAAGCTCCCCTTTAGTTAGTTTTCTCATACTATTTCTTTCAGATATACATGAGATTCAGAGTAGCCATCTTCCTCACACAGCGGTACGTCTTCACAGAACTACTAAATCCAAAAAACTCTAAGTCAAAATTGTTCAACAGATTTCTGTGTGACCTCCTTCATGTGCTGGTGAAAAAGTGATAAATCATATGTATAATCTGAAAAGTCAATTCTTATTAAAAAGACAATCATGTCCACCTATGCATGAAATCTACTGCCTTCTGATGGACTTTCATGTCAAGGTGACTTTCACAACTTAAAATGGTCACAAAAATATGATTCTGCACCATCTGTGTAGGTTTAGAACCTAAACAGTACCTAGAAAATATCTTTTATTTAAAACTTTGCATATATTTGTATACACTAAGACTGAAAATGCAACAGTGTCAAAAAGGTGAACTTTCAACATGCCACAGAGGTTTTAAAAAGAATTGAAGACATACTTAATCAAAGCCAGATTATTTGAAAGAAAGAAACACTGTGGAAATGAGCCCAAAGAGATATGAACACACACACAGGGAAGTGCAGTGATGTAAAATATATGTGCCAGGGCAAAAATCACTCCGCTCAAGAAATATCTTCCAACACACACTTATTGAAGCTATTCTTGACTGATTATCATAGGCTGGACAGCTCAAAAAGGACAAGTTCAAAACATTTGCAGCTAAGCATTCATATTTACAAAGAGGTCAGCAGAAAATCTCTTGGCAGTCTACATCCAATTATGTCTATTCAGATAGGATGATGGCTTTTCATTATCAAATCAAATCTTTGTCTAAGGATGTTGCCAAACTTGTTAATGATAATTTTAGCGGAGCAACCTGTGCACTGTTTATTATTCTTTAATCTCTATTAAAACAGTATGTTCCTTTCTCCTCCAAACCCAGGAAGTATATTGGGCATAAATGAGAGGTTCTTACAGCTCAGAGGACTCTTGACACATCCTGCCAAGACAAACATTCAATCAATCATTCAATCAGCTAAAATTCCTATTCCTTACCCTGCTCCACCAAAGCTTTCTCAGGGCCAGAAGGTGGGGAGAGCCAACCTTCCTGGACAACCTTCAGCTCCTCCTATATGTTCCTGGTTACAGTCTCTTTGGAAACAGAGCAGTGAGAACCCACACAACAGGGAAGAGCTTCATTCAACTGTGCAGCTAAGCACACAAGTGCCTCTACCTCAGTGCGGAGTCAATATGAAGTGGCAGACTCAATGGAAAGGGATGAAGTTTGAGTCCACTTCCACATGTGTTTGATTTAGTCCTGAAATGGAACAAGGGTCGGAGTGTCAGCAGCTCCCATTTGAGAGATAACAATGAAAGGCTCTGTGTTTGAGGCACTTTTTGTGCTCAGATAATCCTGAGGGGACTCCAGCCTAAGGCAGACCCTGCAGCAAACTGAGAATTTGGAATCAGAGTAACTGGTGAAACTATCCACTATTGTTTCTGCTACTAAGCTCCTCTCCATGTTGCAGGGTTAGTTAGTACTTTTCAACTTATTTAAAACTCATTTTGGCTAAAGATGTGGATGTGCAACCCATGAGGCCCCACCACTAGCTAATAAAGACCTAGAACCTGGGCTCAAGTTCACACATCACTTTTTTTAAACAACAACTTTAAAAGGGTTCATTGATAACCTTATTTATAGCAAAGAACAAAGGAACTCACTGGCTTTTTGTGTATTTGCCAAAGCTTGCCTGCACCAGATCTCTATAGGTATAAAGAGAAAACCAAAAGCAAGGCTTCAGCCCTACCTTGAAAACATTAGTAACTCACAACTTCCCTATGGCTCTTTATGTAATCATGTCCTGCAGTCAGAGAGCTCTTACCAGAGAGAAAGCTTCTAGCCTATCCTTCCTGCACGAATGTGTCACCAAAAGTGCCTGTCACACTTCAGGCTGAGCTGTAGCAGGCAGAAAAAAAAGGCTCCTACTTCCGATACCTTTGGCCAATCCATATGTTCTACTCATTCTTATATTTGGCACGTTTAGGGAATCTAATTTAGAGTAGTAAAGACTATCTCACAAGATGTAGGTGGATCTTAAAATATCCTCCAGATTTCTGGCTTAGTGTAAAAGCTGTTCCTCTTTAATATCAAAGGAGTAGATTTTTTGAAAGAAAAAAAATTATAAATATAGTCATTGCTGAATCAGTGTGAACATCCAGGGGAAAAAAACAAAACAAATACAAACAATTTTCAGTGTTCCATCCTTTCCTTCCAAAAACTGGTTGCATTTCATTAAGGCGTAGTTCAGAATTAAGGTGGAATTTTTTCCACTAATTCTACAACTTACTTCCAACCAAACTTCTAGTTGCCAAAAATCCTCCATCATCTCTCTTCACTCTCTTGAAAGAAATATGAGAGTAATATCCTCCCTCTTCTTTACCCATTCACCAGAGTTCCTGGACATATTACTTGCAGCCATCGATAAATTTCAGCATCACCAAATTGGAAACACAGTTTATTAAACCACATGGTTTGGACTTCTCTGTTTTCTTTATTTCAGAGAGTGCACAGTATGTTCTGGCCTTCAGTCATATTGCTTCTTCAGTCATTATGCAACTTCTGATACCTCCAGCTTCTAAATAATATATATATATTGTTCTGAGCATCAGACACTCTTCCAAGTCCCTTCTTCTGACAGAAGACCCATCTTCTGTCTTGCCTCACTTCCCCAGCTCCGCTAGCCTTCTGATTTATCTTGGGAGATGGGAGAGTAACTTTTCTGAGCAGTGCTATCTCTGCTAATAGCTCTAAACCTTCTGGATTAATGATGCTCTGAGTCACTGGAAAAAGCTGTCACTTGTTGTATGGATGAGTACATTTAACAAAGATGGTAATATTCCTCTAAATGCTCCCAATTAAAAATGCTTCCTTTAGTACTACTACTTTGAACAATAAAACTACTGAATCAGACCTTCAGTTTAAATGCACAAGCAAAAACTCTCAGATTGCTTTGAAAAGATACTCCATATGCAGAGGGTGGGTGGAAGAGGTGACAGCATCTCTTTTGGAATGTAGACAACACAATAAGGCACTTATGCCATGTTACTGACTTGCTGGTATCCCAAGACAGATTTGGTTGTAGTGAAATCACACAGGAGTTCACCACTAACATCTATGTGGTTTCTTCACCATTTGAAGCTGAGAATGGATAGTGGGTGGACATCAATAGGTTTGCTTTATTTCCACTGCACTTTGGAGAGAGGTACTGTGCTAATAATTAATAAAGTTAAGATCATATTTTTCATGTTTACAGGGATGCACTGACAACTATCAACTGACGCAGAAACCAATATTGTAAACAGAAAATAATAGCTCTTTTTAAAAATGGTTAGAAACTCATTTGCTATAAAGCAGTGTAGGCCCAATGAGAATATGATGCAAGACATCCGAATTTGCCTGCACAGTTTCTTTTCACACACTGGCAAGTAATGCTCTTTTAAACAGCTTCTTCAGGGAGTGACTAGAAGAGAACTAGCAAACCTTCACCAATAGGAGAAGAGTGCTCTGCGTCTGCAGGAGTCAGAGGTCTAACTAGAACTTATGTGTCTGCCAAGCCCATCACTACTGACCCTTTTCCTGTTGTCAGAAACTGCGTTTCCTTGATGCTAAAACTGACTTTCTCATCTCATACTCAGAATCCAAGCCAGAAACAAGCATGAAGATAGTTTACCTTTTCATTTGCTCTACACCAGTCCACTCACCTCAAAGGACATGCCTCTCAAACACAGCACCCTACACTTTACTACCATTCTCACCTCCCATGACATAGTTTCAATGGGCAAATAAGCAAAGATGAAGTATTGAGAGGAAGTATTTCAGACTTCCTTAGACTGAGAACAAAGGATTATTAAGAAAACTGTTTCTCTCCTGCTAAAATCCACGCCTTACAGACAAAAAAAGCCTCAGCATTCTTCCCCAATAACTACATGAACCTGTGAAAAAAATTGTTCCTTATCACCTGACACCACTGCACAAAGCTTTTTACTCCAGAATTCATTTCCTTCTCAAGCTGTCTTGATGTTTAAATGATAGCAGGGGAAAAAAGCCTTTTAACAACAAAGGCAGACAAATGAAAGGTGGTAGGAGGAAGGAAGCACCTCCTGATCATATTCCTGTAACAAGAATACCCAGCTTTAAATTATTCAACCCACTCTTCAATTCTGGGACCTTTCAAGATGCTGCTACCTTATTGGCTGCCCAGATAGGCACAGCAGGAAAAAAAACTTTTCCACCTGCAATGATCCAGAAATCTCCTTTCTTTTTTTGACAGAGGCATTATACGCTGGAATGTATGAGTTCTCATCTTGATTAGAGCAATCACAGAAATAAAGGGTGGTTTGAGTTGGAACAGATATTGAGACCAATTTAGTTCCAACCCCCTGCATGAGCACAACCACCTTCCACTAGACCAGGCTGCTCAAAGTGCCATCCAGCCGTCCCTGAACATTTTTAGGGATGGGGGATCCACAGCTTCTCTGGACAACCTATTCCAGTGCTTCACTACCGTCGCCATTTAAAAAAAGTCTTTGCTATGCCCAATCTAAAACCTTGAGAAAATGTCTCCCTTACTCTTCCCTATATGCCACGTTTATACATTGAAAGGCTCCATTAACACCTTACCAGAGGCTTTTCTTCTCCAGGATGAACAACCTCAACTCTCTCAGCTTGTCCTCAGAGAAGAGTTGTTCTATCCCTCTGAAAATTCTTGCAGCCTTTGTCTGGATCAATTTTAACAAGTACTCATCTTTCTTGTGCTGAGGATCTCAGAGCTGGACACAGCACTCCAGGTGGATTGTCACATAAGCCTTCTCCACTCAGTCTCTGGGCTGCCCTACAAAGCACCACTGCAAATGGCTCTTTGAGGAAGCCCCTAAGATTCCCCTGTCTCATATCAGAAGAACATTTTAAAGTATGGACACAGCTTCACTATTTCACGAATATACGGGTACACACACATCTACATTTATGGAACCTACTTATACAAGAGACAGCCATCCAAATTTTTTTGTTGTTGTTGCATCCCTGGAGGAAGGATGTGCTGTTGATCTGTTTTAGCTACTGCTGTCCCTCAGATGTAAAGTGATATTCTGGTAGGAGCTACAGATACTGATATCTGCTGTTTCTCACTGCTGCACCTGCTGAATAGGAAAAAACAAGCTGGTATAGATGGCATATGCCTTGTGATATGTTTGAAACACATTCAAACAAAACTTTTTCCACACACACCAAAACAAGAAAGCAAAACATGCAACCACAGGAAAGGGTTCTTCAAGTATGTCAGCAAGCTGAAACAGAAGGAAAATACTGGCCCTCTGTTAAACAGGAAAGGTGAATTAATCACCAGTAATGCTGAAATGACCGAGCTTCTCAACACTTTCCACACCTCTGTCCTTACCAGCACTGTTGGGTCTGGCCTTGGCAACATAAATCCAGGTTGATGCAAACACAGTCCCACTGACTACAAAGGAAGATTTGATGTGTGAACTGTTACAGAAGATTGGCCCCTAAAAGTCCATGGGCCGTGACAATATCCACCAAGGGTGGTGTTAGGAGAACTGGCTCACATTGTTGTGAGGCCACTCTCCGTAATCTTTGACAAGCCCTGGAGACTGGGGAATGTTGCAGGAGACTGGCAGAAGAATAATTACACTCCCACCTACAAGACGGTCTTAAAAGAGGATTTGGGAAATTATAGGCTCGTCAGCCTTACTTCAGTCCCTAGGAATGCTATGGAACAAATCCTTCCTAGGGGCTATCTTAAGTCAGATGAAGCACAGGATTGGGCAAAGCCAGTACAGATTAACCAAGGGCATATCGTACTTGGCAAACTTGATCAACTTCTACAATGAAGTAACCTATTCACTTGATGTGGGGCAAGGGGGACATTGTCTACCTGGGTTTTTCCAAGGCTTTTGACATGGTTTCCCACAGCCTCCTTCTGGAGAGAGTGATGTGTTGTGATCCAGACATGTGGTCTGTGTGGTGAGCGGGGATGTGGCTGACAGGCTGTCCCCAGAGGGAGGTGTTGAACAGCTCCTTTTCAAACTGGAACCTGCCACAAGTGGGGTCCCCCAGGGACCTGTGTGGGGCCCAATGCTGTTTAATATTGTCACAAATTATTTGAAACATGGGATTAAGTGTACACTGACAAAATTTGCCAATACCAAACTGAGTAGAGAAGTGGGCATTTCAGAAGGGAGAGCCAGATTGAAGGAAGACCTGGATAGGTTAGAAGAGTAAGCCAACATGAACCTCATGAAGCTGAAAAAAGACAAATGTAGGATCTTGCACCTGGGAAAATATAATCCAGGAGTGCAACACAGTATGGGATCTATGCAGGGGGTAGGGACCAGTGCTCTCTAGAAAAGGACCTGGAGGTCCTGGCGGACAGCAAGTTCAATATGAGTGAGCACTGTGCTGCTGCAGCAAAGAAAACCAACAGGATGCTGGGCCATGTCAACAAGAGCATCATCAGCAGAGATGCACACTCAGTGCCTGTCAGATCACACCAGGAACACTGTGTGCAGTTTTGGTCTCTGCTATACAAAGAAAGACATGGAAAGGCTGGAGAAAGTACAGAGAAGGGTGACATGGATGATCAAATGACTGGGAAGCCTGCCGTGTGAGGAAAGGCCACAAAAGAACTGTGTTTGTTCAGTTTTGAGAAAAGATGGTTTAGGGTAGATCATGTTGCCATGTTCCAGTGTTTAAAGGGGGGTTACAAAGCAGATAAGGACTCCTTTTTTACCAGGAGTCACATGGAAAAGGTGAGGGGTAATGGGTACAAGCTCCTTCTAGGGAGATTCTGATTAGATACAAGAGGAAAACTTTTCACAGTGAGAACAATCAGCTATTGAAATTATTAAGACGCAGCTGGACAAGGTGCTGGGCCATGTTGTATAGACCACGCTTTTGTCAAGAAAGTTAGGACCAGATGATCCTTGAGGTCCCCTTCCAACCTGATATTCTGTGATTTTACAATTCCATGAGCTCTGCTTCATTGCCTCAGAGATTCATGAGCATTGGAATGTACACCGCTTTGGTTGGATTTAGCCTTCACAAAACTGCCTCTTTAGAAATTTGGGCCCATGGTATTTCTGAGCTCCCAGAGACCATCTCTAACTACAGTACAGGAAAATGCATGCTTATAAACAGACTCCCATGCCAGGAAGATCTACCTCCCTTCAGTGATCTGTTCACTTTATTTAGAAATAGACATCTATATAAAGATACATATACATGTATTTGTGATAAGAGAAATATAGATTTATAAATATGGGTATTAAATCTACAAATAGAAAATCCATGCCTAGTAATAGATATGTCTCCGTAAACTTGAATTAGATTTATATTTGTTTCATACTGTGTAACAAAATATAAAACTGGTCCAACATAAAACTCAATGATAACTTTATTTTTAATAAATGCTGTTGAAAAAATAACCTTGGCAAATTCAATCTCAGCTACTTCCTACACAGCCTTCCTAAGCCTCTGCTCTCTGGATTTTTCCTCAGAACTGATTTCTGTTCACATCTGTGTGTACAGACAGAGAGAAACAAATGGAAAGGCATCTACCACATACTCACATAGGAAAGCAGAATAAGTAAAATTGTTCTGCCTTGAAGAGTGCTGAAGGGGGAGAGTTTTCACTCTGAGCAGGAATAAAGGAGGAGTCCGGAGAGCAGTTTCTGTGCATTTTTTTCATACAGGTTCAAAGTGTACTAATTGCAATATTCCCAAGAGGTAGTCAGACAGCATGGGAGACTAGATTTCTTCCTGACCCACAAGACAGAAAAATCTTTAAAGAAATTCCTTATTATTACAAGAAATTCATTCTGCAAGGCAGAAAGAGTTAAAAAAACAAATAGTTATTTGTCTTCTATCTGCATACACATCAAAAGAACTACAGATATTGGTACTGTTATCATCTGCTCTCTCCCTTACATGTGTATGTACTGGATGATCAGTTAGGCCTGGGATCTTTCTGGCCAGTCTGCTCATGCCCAAGCATTAGCCAGATCCCAAGTAACACAGGGTCCTACAACATATTTCAGCTAAAAAGCAAAGGGCCACTGTTCCATTACAGCATGCTCAATTGGGACATGCCAGATTTGGGGCATTCCCATTGTCCTTCTCCCAGAAACCATATTGCAGAATCCTTTTCTACTCACAGAGGCTCACATCAAGCATCTACAAAAAACGGAAGATGCACTAGAAGGCCTCAAATCTAGCCTAAAGAAAAAAAAGCCATAAATTGAACAGAACTGCCACACAGACTTTTAACTTGCATCTGGGATGGGGCAATCCTGGTTGTGTGTACAGACTGGGGAAAGAGATGTTGGAAAGTTGTGCTGGGGAAAGGAACCTGGGGGTCCTTGTCAATGGCAAGTTGAATATGAGTCAGCAGTGCCCTGGCAGCCAGGAGGGCCAACCCTGTCCTGGGGTGCGCCAGGCACAGCATCGCCAGCCAGGCAAGGGAGGGGATTGTCCTGCTCTGCTCTGCACTGGGGCAGCCTCACCTTTAATACTGTGTGTCGTTTTGGGCACCACAATATACAAAAGACATTAAACTATTAAAACACATTCAAAGGAGGGCCACAAGGCTGGTGAAGGGTCTGGAGGGGAAGCCTTATGAGGAGTGGTTGAGGTCACTTGGTCTGTTCAGCCTGGAGCGGAGGAGACTGAGGGGAGATCTCATCGCAGTCTGCAACTTCCTCAGGGGAAGTGGACGGGCAGGCACTGATCTCTTCTTTCTTGTGCCCAGTGACAGAACTTGAGGAAATGGCATGAAGCTGAGTCGGAGGGGTTTAATTTGCATATCAGGATATTTGCAAATATTTGCGTATTTGTTCTTCATGCAGAGGGTGGCTGGGCACTGGAACAGGCTCCACAGAGAAGTGGTCACAGCACAAAACCTGACAGAGTTTTAGAAGCATTTGGACAATGCTTTCAGGCATGTGGTGTGACTCTTGAGGTGTCCTTCACAGGGCCAGTATTTGGACTCAATGATCCTGGTGGGTCCCTTCCAACTCAGTATATTCTATGATTCTCTGTTTCTATGATTATATGATTCCATGATTCTATGATTCTATGATTCTATGAAGTGGACTACTCAAAACCAGGCATTACACTGGAAGAGGTTTAAAGAAACAGAAAAGACAAATAGGTTGCTACTACCCACCTAAGTTAATTATCTGTGCAGTAGAAGTTCTTCTTTAAAAAAACATGTTCTTCTGCATGGCCACAATAGTACCAGAGCTGCCTGTAAAGGGCTAGAAGTGTACACAGTTTCCTAGGTGGTGAAAAATGGTTTCTCAGAAAAATAATCATTTTACCATGTCTACCCTTTCCTTTGAAAAGATGCATTTAAGAAAGCTTCTATTGAAATCAACACTTTACAATGCCAAGAGAGATAAGTAAGTCCAAGAATCACTATGGAACACTCTTTCTTAAATCATTGTGAAAAATTTGGTCAGGCTGCTGTTTCACTCTTTGAAACCTACCTGTACCACTTGCCTTTTAATGCTGTCATCACCATTTCCTCAAGTCCTAGTGCAAGCAATCATTTTAGGCTCCATTTTTAACAGAGGGTGAATGCAAGCACACTGCTGAGTAGCTGATTCAGAGAAAAATATTTGTCCTTGCTAAGAGGCTTTACAACATCCATGCCTTAATTAACGTAGGGCATATTTGCAGAAGATATAATAATATGTACAACTTCAACTCTATGACTGCAGTCATACAGGAATAACCAGGGATTATAGCCTGCTCCAGCAATCTAAGACGAGCAGTTCCTAGAGAGCACACGTACCTAGTGCAGAACTGCAGAATGTAGCAGAAAGAAGAAATGAAGATACAGGAACAGACAGAGCTTGGCTAACTTGATGAATTAAATCTTATCATCACTGTATAAACTGCACTGACGGTTTAATTAAAGAGACAATAGCAATTTCAGTGCCCACATTAACTACTTCAGCATTCGTTCAGCTACAGAGAAACTATTATGAAAACATGGAGGGTGAAACCTTGTCTCCACTGGAATTCAAACAAAATCTCATGATTGATTTCAGCAAGATTTTCATTGCATTCATGTATTTTGGAGTTGATCGTGCTGGATAAAATGTCTAAAAACCAAGTCACTAAAAGCCAAAGTTCTTTCAAACTTTTGGTACAAATAACAATCCTTGAACAGTTACCTCAGAGGGATATCTTCTAAAAGTTACCAATTGTTTTTAAACAGACAGAAATCCTAGAAGATACATGCAGACCTATGAACAATTCAAAGTCTATTACTAACAATTACAGCATCTTTATACACATTCAAGGAGTCTTTTTAAAAACTGATTTGAAAGCACTGTTTGCTTCCATTTATTTTCTTGCTCTCTAGACCACCCTGCTGCTCTCACTATTTGTATCACCTCCTTTTGAAGAGGACTTATTTCTTTCATTCCAAGTAATCCACATTAAGAGTTCCCACATCATGTAGTTCTATCTCGCCATTCTCTCTTAGACAGGTTGCAGCATCAGCTCCCTTCAGAATAACCATCCAAGAGACACTTAAGTAGTGTGACATAACAAACTTACTGTATGTCTTTGCCAATTAAGTTATTAAAATTTTATTATACTTCATTTTTTTGGTTCTTCTTGGAACAGTAACTTTGTGTAATTGAAATGTCATCTCTCTATTTTGTTTTTGCAGAGGAAAAAAATAACTGTTCCCAGACTGCATCTTCTAATTTCTTTTCCTATCAAACTACTAATAGCAATTATTACTCTTAAGATTAGAGGAGTCTGTTAATATTGTGGTTTTATTACAGTTTCTCAAAGCAAAAAATCAAATTTTCTAATCAATTATTGCCCCAAAGTATCCATTACGGTGGCCTTATTTAAAAGCTGCTAGTAAATCACATGCTTTTCTTCTGGTTTATGATCTCTTTTAAATCTCCTTGCCAATGTCTACACTTATGTGAAATTCAGAGTACAAAAAGCTAAGCATGGAGGTTTGAACTCCACCTTCCAGTCAGAAGGAATTACAAAATTTACAAAAGTTTAACAGTTTATAGTAGAGATCTTGGATGGTTATTAACAGGGATCACTCTGCCTTCTACTTAGTGAACTCTACCCAGTAAAGCACATGCAATGTCCCAACAGCTAGAAGTTCAGTAGAAGCAGTCCCTGGTTCTTCCAGAGACGCATTAAACTGATTCCTTGATTCATGTCACAAGAAAGGAAGCTTGTAAAAACACTGAAGTTAGACTGAAGCACTGAGGAAAGACTTTAAACACAAGGACGCAACTATCCCCATAAGAAGGAACTTCTGCAGCAGAGATTGATCTCAAGGCAATCTTTCTGCTGGAAAGCCACATTCTGGCTGCAATGATGTCCTGATGAAAGTGGAGAAAAGCTTCCTGGAGCTGACTTAAGGCATCAGTTTCTCTTCATTTTTGTGCATCTAAGTCTGAAAGTTGTATATTACATAAATTTGGCTTTTATCTTAATTTATTCTACTAGTAATGCCAATGCTTACAACTGAGGTTCTGAATTGGTTACTCAGCATAACACATAGTACTGTCAAAAAAGGCAATTAAATAGTGTGCTCCTCCACATCTTTTCCCAGAGTGGGTCTGAGTAGCTACTGCAGTGTGTCAGTCTGTCAGTCTGTCCATCTGGAAGGCCGCTCCCACAGTGATCAGAACTGGTCAGTGTCCACTCTGGCATGCAGAAGTGGAGACACTGCCTGAGCCTCACACACCTCCCAGCAGGCTGCTAACCATCATCAAGTGCTAAATAAACTTGTAAAATGAGGCAAGCTGTATTCTAATCTGTGCTGATGCTAAATTTAATTGTTCTTGTATCTTTCTGTCTCCAGTCAGCCTGCAAACCAGCTCTTCTATCTTTCTCACAGTAACCCGGCTATCAGTGTTCACAAATACTTGGCGGACACTACTGGAGTTCAGCCTATCCTGAAACTTTTAGGATGACTGCATAATTTCTTCCATCCTGTTATTACGAAGTGCCAGAGATGGCACATCCCTCTACCTCAGGATTATAAATATGATGACTATCTGGCAACATCTAACCAAATATTTGAAAACACCTTTTCACAAGTCTCAGAAAAATACATATAACCATTTCCTAGGCATTTTAATATTACAAAACACTATGCTGCTGCAAAAAGTATCTGCCTTTTCTTGTAATCAAACTATTTGCATTTGGTTAAAAAAATTACTACTAATTTTAAACATTCAGCATTACAAATATTTTATCAAACAAGAAATGCTTCAAAGAAATTTCCATTAAAAATATCTTTTGCAAGACAGTTCAATGTCTCCAGGGAATTTCCTGTTCAGAAAAAAAATAAATTAACATCTTCCTTAATTAAAATATAACACAGTGAAGAATCAATGGCTAAATTTATTTTTCTTTAAAGCACAATCTTTTACATTCCTTTTCCTGATTAAAAAAATGCTCTATTATTCTATTGTAAATGTAGTAGGAGAAAAAAAAAAAAGGAGCCAATGCCTAGCATGCATTTTAACAGTAGCTATGAATAAAACCTCCACCTATACTATAACGAAGTAGACAAATTAAATCAAGCAATCTGTGCACGTAGCCTCTGCTAAAGTCAAATGGTACATATAAAAGGATAAGATGGATAAAGTGCCTTTACTGGAAAGCAAAACTAAATCCCTGTAGCAGAATGCCCCTCCTATTTTTGATGTTAAAAAGAAATGGGAGGGAGCAGCCTGAGATATGCTAAGATAAGGGAAAAAACCAAAGAATATCGACCAAAACTGAACAACACTTTCAGAAATCAAGCTAAGCTTAGTTGCAAGGACTTGCACACTGAAATCAAAAGCAGACTTGCTTCAGTACCTGCATAAGGAAGAGATAGCTTGGTTGGTTAGTATTATTGCCAAAGTGAAATACCTATTACTGCAGGACCTGTACAACACTAAAACAACTGTTCTGAAGATGCAAAAGGATACAGGTCTGCAGCTAGCCTTTTACACAGCTTAGGCTTTACTTACCACTAGATTGCTGATGTAAAAATGAGTGGCTGTGAATAGAGTGAATGGTCTGCAAGCATTTTAGCATTACTTGTGAAAAGATAATTCTAATTTCTCAGCTATTATTGGCTGCAAGTATTCCCTGATGTAATTATGGAGTAATAGCTGAGAACCTGATTGTAACCAACAGTTAGTAGTTTGTTGCTAACAAGGCAAACATGACAAACAATTTTGAGGCAATTATTGTCATTACAAGCCACACTCAATTGTTCAAGGCAAGCATAATAGAAAGTGACAGTTGTGCAGCTGGGAGGGTGGTGCGGGAAACAAGATTGTTCTCTGGTTGCAACAGACCACTCAGACTCTAGCAGAGAGTCTGCTCAATGCATAATTCATGTTTAATAATATTTTAGTCTCTAAAGCAAATTACAGTATAAGATAAGAAACAAACAGAGACATGTCAAAAAAAGAACACAAGTTATTACAAGATGGAATAAGACACACAGAAGTAACATGGAGCAGGGAGGAGATATTCAGTATAGCAAACTCACAAGATGCTGGCAGCTAGCAAATGTAGATACAATAACTCCACGTATTAAAAGAGTCAGTTACAAAAGCAATCCATTTGCTATGCTTCAGTGAGATGGGTGCTCACATCCAAATCCTGGTTTGAGACCATTGTATGATTAGGTAGGTCCAGGAAGAAGGAAGGAGTGCTGTCCATTGAGAAACGTTGCTGATTAATTCTGAACAAATTTGAATTGTGTAGAGGGTCAAAGGAAGATTTTCATCTCTCATACAATAGAAGTGCCTCATGTATCAGCTCAGTATTCTGATGACAATGCACACAGCAGCTGCCTCGTCAGCAGCCAGTCCATTAAAATACTTGATTTGCTGAAAATTCCACCCAGCTCTCCTTAATGATCTTAAGGGCTGAAAGTTTCTAATGCAGCTGCAGCAACATTTCAAGCTCTTGCCCAGGCTCAGTGCAATCCATTGTCAGTGACATCGTAGCACTGCTCGTGTCATTACAGTGTCACTCATAGTGCCTTTTGCACTAAGGTATCATTTCTAAAGAAGCCATTAAAACACCACTGAAACTAGACTTCCAAAACTTTCTGATTTTCTGGTCATGTTTCACCATTTCCCTCCTCTTTCTTAAATCATAGAATCATAGAATGTTTTGGGTGGAAGGAACCTAAAGAACATCTAGTTGCACCTCCCTGCCATAGGCAGGGACACCTTCCACTACAATGCATTGGTTTATGCAAATAATAATCCATCAAACCAACTCTGATGGGCTAAATCCCTCCATGTGTAGCTCCACTGAAGCAACTAGCATTACATGCCAGTTTCTCAGGTACACTTTGACTCCGCTTAGGTGAAGATGATACTGATTTACTCAGACAGAGCAACGCATTATAACTAACTCCCTGTCTAAAGAAACCTCTGTGATTTTGACATCTGTGACACACTTCAGCGCAGCTCATAGACTTACTCAGAAACATATATGTGTGACTGCACTGTCTTTTGCTCTACTCAGCAAGAAAGCTGGTGCTTGCAAAAGGTGGCAGATAAACAGCGGCAGAGACAGGAGACCTTTGTTTCTGCACATCACATCTTTACTCCTTTTCCACTGCCATGAGACAGGCCGGTATCTAGATCTTCACTTGCAGAAAACTAGTATTTATTGTTCCACTCTTAGTCATAAGAAGCGAGATTACTGCCCAAAATGTTGCAAATTTCAGTGGCTTGAACAAGGCTGGAAGGTCTGAATAGATTACAAAATTGTCAGATTGCATGGTCCTAGTTCAATTGTAATTTTAAATGGCCTGCCATTTCACCAAAGAAAAAAAAATAGTAATGGTTTTACTATCCTCTTTATAAGCTAACATTCTTTATCAGCCCAAACCCTCACTATTAAGCAAAAAATACCTTTTTCTCTAGAGTAAAATGCTTATTAACTTTGCATGTCCAATATCATGTATAAAGTATAAGCATAATAAGCAACTTTAATAGCATTACAGCTTTGTTAGTATGGATCTACATATCGCAAATCAAACTGCTCAAGTCACAAAAAGTCCCTAAAATGAAAAGTCTTTCTCAAAGTATATGAGGTTGCATCTTGGAAAACTGGTAGACTGCTTTTTATTTTATTTTTAATATTTTTATTAAGGCTTTATGACTTCATGTGGTAATTTCAGTCTATCCCATACACCACAAAAATGTCAGATGCTTTGTTTTGAAGAATAAAGATGTAAACACTTTCAGTAAAAGACATCTAAACTTTGCAAACAGTTTGACTAACCTTTACTGAAGTCAAGTGGACTTACACCGCATACAGAAAAAGAATATTTGTAAAACCTTTCAGTGTTTGAACAGAAATTAAAAGCACAGTACCTCTTGATGTAAATTGATTTCATAAATTAATGTAAAATAACATTTCCACTGAAAATTCTTAATTACCAGCAAAAAGGTTTCCATGGATTTAATGCTGGGAATCATCTGCTCTCATGTTGGCTTTGCTACCACTCACTTTACTCAAGATCAAGAGCAGGGTCAATAAATACATAGCAGCAGAGACAATTTACTCCATTATGCTCTTTCACCAATGGGTCCTCACTTCGGCCTGCAGTTGGTGCTTGGACTCATGTATTTTGAACTTAAATTGCTTTGAGAAGAAAAAAAGTCATGTTTTAGGACATAGAGTCCAGGTTTCAGTGGAATAAAGACAAAAGCAGGAAGAAGGACAACAGTACAACAAGTTTGGAATAAGAAGATGGATTAAACTCTTGGCTTGGACTTAGTTCAGAGAGATAAATCAACAGCAAGTCTGCTCTCTTACATAGACAGTCAGTTTTGACAATTTAATCAGCTAATGTTACTTATTTCAGGTGAAGCCATTGTGTAGAGATTATAGCTTTGGTGCAGAAAACAGGTATTTAGATGACTGACTCTAACACTTATATCTGTCACAAACACCAAATGAGTGAAAGGAATAGTTAATGTTGACAGCCAGGTTCCCTACATCTATACTGTGTAAACTGTGGCAATTTGAACACACCAGGGAAAGAGAACTGGCACCATCCAAGTGATCACAGACTACTTGAAGACATAATCTTCCATTGCATTACAGTATTATTGTATCAATTTTCTATAAATTGGAAAAAAATACAACCAGGAAAACCTTGCTAATCTCTACACCTATATTGATAGCACAACTCCTGTTAAAGGTTGAATTCTGATATATTTTTTCATAGCTAGCTCCTATAAGCTCCTGTAAGTCTCCATACAGTGCCTGTTGACAGGCAGTTCTATATAAATAAGAAAAAATATTTAACTGTAATTTTCTAAAAACTGGATTGAAAAGAACACAGTCCCTCCACCCAAACCTAGATTAATCACTGATATGTTTTGGTATACCTCAGTACAGTGAGAAATGCTGAAAATAAATCAATCCTGCATCTTTCACTGAGTTATAGTCAAATAGCCTCATCCCTGACTTTTACTTCATAGCTCATATTGCAAAAACAAACAAACAAGTAAAAATGCAATGTCAAATTTATACTTAACTCTCCCCACCTCTAGAGTTGTACACGTTCTTAATTTCCTCTAATCAGGGCATCCCCCTACATATCTCATGTCTTGGTAACTAATGAACTACCACAGTGAGGAGGGGAACACACCCAGCTGTTCTGCACAGGACTCCAGCTAACAGGCAAGGGCAACAAAAGTCCGATTTTCACTCAGGGTAGAAGCTGTTGCTGATCCTTTGAAGACCTATCTAGAGGTCAATTTTCACTACAAAAATCTTTTTTTTCTTTTTTTAAACCGGTTGAACGAATAACTTAAAAAACAAAAAAGCTCCTTTAATTCCAGCTCTGTTCACAAACCTTGCCTGCTGTCTGTGGTCTGAGATGGGCAAAAGGGTTTGATCCAGCAACATCAGAGTCCTGAGAGCATTATTAAGGAAAGGAGAATTAAAGACAGCTCTCAAGCAGGAGCTTTGCCTGCAGATGAGTTGTACACAAGGCTCACTCCAAAGAACCAGTTTAGGACACAGAACTGTGTCATGTCTAGAGAAGCAAGAAAATAGGGGCAAGCAAGAGGCAAGCAAAAGGGAAAGGAACACATCAGCAATTTGCAGCTCTATTATCCAGCTGGCTGATAGAGAAAACACCTCTGAGGCACTGGTAAGCAGAGAGCCATACCCCATTCCCAGCTGGGGAATGGACCAATTGCAAATTAGAGCTGCTTTCCTTTTCTAACTCCCCAGGGGAGACCAGCAGCCCGTTTCCAACTCCTACACAATGGTTGCAGCAGCTCTGTAGGTGCTCAGGATGCTATTTTCAGCCATTCACCAGCAGGTGTGACTCAAGACCCTGTTATTTAAAAGCACACAAAGGCTAATTTAAAGTGGGAACTGTCCTTAGTATTGCAGCAACTTCAGTACCATGGATGCAATTCACCAACTCTCCACACTTTTCATTACTTCCTTAATTCCCTGTACCCTTTTCACCTAATAAGCTTAATACAAGTATTATGAAGCCTCACTCCACTTGCAGAGCCCAGGACTTTTGTGCAGTACCAGCACCCACTCTGAGCAAATATGCACCTTCTGTCTCTGTGCCCTTCTTCCTCAGCATTTTTCTCACCTACCATGGCATTTCTGGGTGAAGAAGTCTATTGCTTTCAACTGATACTGTGAGTTTCTCTCATACTTGCCTTTATTCTACTTAGGTTCAAGCAACTGAACCATGAGAAACAGGACACAGTATAAGACTGGAAGACACTGAGAAACCTCAGCTCAATTTTTTTAGTATGAGCTCTGTAATGGCCTCCCAAAGACAAATGCCTGTCTAAATAGGATGCAAGTATAGCCCCAAGGGATGAGGCAATGAAAGCATCTTATTTCTTTTACATAGACAGTTGTCAGCATTCTGATGCTCTGATAAACTGAACTGGAAGAGGAGCCTCCATCTATCCCTCAGTAGTGTGGCCCAGCTCACTATTATATTCCTCTAGGGTACACAGACTGTTTATATTCTAGTACCAAATCAGTTGAAATCCATAGGAAAAAAAAACAGGGCATGTCCCAAATATTCTCATGCTACCTCACATGGAAAACCAGGTAAGTAAAATGATTAAACACATCACCTTTAGGTATACTGGAGCTGTCCTTAATCCACCCCAGACAGCAGTTTTCCTAAAGAATCCCATTAGTAAATTATCCTCCCAAAGAACGCATGCTTGGGGCAGCAGAGCACCTGTGCTGTCCCATTCCACCCCAGACACCATTTCCATCTGCGTATGTACAGGCAACCTAATGCAACAGCAAATTTTCACCTGCCAGAATGCAGCAAACACACTTCAGATGAGGGAAATGCCAAGTGTCTTAATCTATCGGCTGAATGTGGTGGCTGACATAAACTTTTATAGACATACAGAATGTTTGAGGGAAGGGAGCAAGAATCACTTTAGACACACAGCTTCATGCTTTGGTGATGATTCTGGTGTGCGTGTGTGCTATAACTAAGTATTAAATTTGTAAAATTTTACAATGCAGCCTGTGACAGCAAAAGGGATTGTACCGCTAAACTCATTTAAGTTCCCTTTTCTTTCCTTCCTTCCTGTTCCAACTTCCATTCCTCTGCCTCTCATATTCATTCTTTTCTTCCAATCTTCTTATTTTCCTGCCCTCTCCTATCATTCTTCTTCTTCTCCACTTCTCCCATGACTTTCTGCTCCTCCTTCAGCCTCTTCTCCCACATCTGAAGCAGCAGTGTTGCTATAACTAGCCACACTTAGGTTTGCTACCTGACAACAGCTAGCAAAGGAAAACCATGAAGCAGGAAGAGAGCTGCTATTTCAAATCTCTCCATCAGCAGATGCTTTAGCCAGAAGATGCAGCAAAAAATAGGATTGCCTCAGGAAGGTAAGCAAGTACCATCTGGGAGGACGGGAAGGAAAGCTGAGAGATTTTAAACCATACTGTAAGATCACACCACCTGAAGTTCAAAGACCACAGTGGATTTATGTCCCGTACATTTCAAATAACAAGTGACAGATTTGCAGCATTTTATCATTCATACTTAGATTCTAATATGATTAGATGTGGCACATGAGTTTGGTTGCAGCAGGTGTTAAGACAGGTATGACAGACATTTCTTCACAGGTTATTATACTGAGATATAGGGGTTTTTTCAGACATACACATGCATGCAATTATTATTAAGAAACAATATCTGAAACTTCTACATCATAGTATTGCACTGAAAGCCAGATACATTAACAAATGGCACCTCTCTAAGTATCCCTGAAACCCCTAAGTTAGCAGTATTACTATAATATATGATCCCTGTGAAAATTCAAACTTCAACAGGAAAGTGAACTAACTTTTCATACATCATGTGCATCAGAGCTGCTCCTTTAGTGAACATATGTGGACAGAAATTAAGTTAAAAGTTGAAAAAAATTGTGATAGCTTGAGGACACTCAGATAAAAGGCAGTCATAGTTAGAATCTGGCCTATCAAATTAGGACAGGACATCCTACTCCTTTATTTGTCTGAAGAGCAACACAGCTGAAAATCCAACCCCTCACCAGATCCTAGCAGCCTCTATGCATCACACCCATTCTCACCTAAATATCTTACCAGCCAGCAATTGACCATGATGCATGAAGTGCAAAGAATCCAGGTTAACCATCAAATCCCATATATTTAGCGCTCAAGAGAAATATAAGAAGCACTTCTGATTTGGCACACACGATCAGGAAACTCCCAAGTAACAAGTACAGAAATGCCATTGTATTTTTTCTAATAGCAGTAGAACAGACCTGAAATTTGCATGTTGTGCATTCATGCACCACTCATGAGCCACTGTCACAGTCTGTAGTAGATAGGCTATTTGTGAGCTCCATAACCCAGAAGAAAGTTCATTCCAAACCAAGCTCATCTAACTTGCTATATAACTAGGGCTGAAACCAAAAACTAGACACCTATGCATCTTCTATGAGAAGTAAAACTTTCATATCTGACTAATAAGTAGCTTTGTGTTGCAAACAATAAATAATTAACATTCAAATGTACAATGCTGCTCGCTCTGTTTTCTCATCTTTTACCTCTATTTCCCTATAGGAATTTGTTGTTTTCATCCTTTCCTCTGAATATCACATTCCAGCTCCTATCTCTCAAATAACCAGCTTCTGTGACACTGCTCTCCCTGATTGTGAAAACAACTTTCTCAGCTTTCCTGGTTGCCTCAGAAAGGTTTGATTTTCATTTCCTTTTATGCCTGTGTATGGTCATACTACAGAGATATATATAGGAACAGTAAGATAGTACTACTTAACATACAGTGGTCTAAGCACTCACCTGTTGCCTAAGCAACAAATAAATTAACCTGCAAAAAAACCCCAGCTTCATTTTCATGCTGAGATATAGCATATATGTATTTCAAACTACCTAATGAAACAAACACACTATGAAGAAAACCAAATTCTAAATGAAATCACAGAATGGGAAAAACGACAAGGCAATGCCACATTTTCTGTACAAAATGAGAGCCTTACCATCCTGCTGGCCCTGGAGGTTCTGAGGACTTTGCATTCTCTCCTCCAGATTTGAGCTGAGGTCAGAGTTCACAGCTGACATTCTAGTTGAGTCACTCATATCAAACTCGTCACTTTCTATGGAACTTTCATCCTGCAAATAGAAAGAGACATTTCACAAAACATCATACACTGTTCACATTATATGTGCAGTTCGTTGTCTTCCCATTTGTCTCACTCACACCTGGTGTGGAGTGTAATCATGCTAAATATTTGTGTATATAAGAAAACAAGCAGAGCATATCAAGAATAGGAAGGAAAATGTAGTGTTTATGTGATATGATAATCTGACAAATGTAATTTATTCAGCTATGAGGATTCTACATAGTAGTTCCATAGTATTTTCCAGAAAAGGATTGGTAACTGGAGACCCCATACCAAGACCTTGTTATTCAAATTTGGCTGAGGAGACCTCTGTATATTCCCTGCCTGGATACTTTACCTTTCCCACATGGAAGTCAGTAACTCTGTGAACAACCACTCTCCTGGTTTTGGCTGGGATAGAGTTAATTTTCTTCTTAGTAGGTGGTTCAGTGCTGTGTTTGGATTTAGTATGAGAATAATGTTGATAATACACTGATGTTTTGGTTGTTGCTTACTCTAAATCAAGGACTTTTCTGTTTCCCATGTTCTGCCAGCGAGCAGGTGCACAAAAAGCCAGGAGAAAGCATGGCCAGGACAGCTGACATGAACTGGCCAAAGGGATATTCCATACCACAGAGCATCATTCCCAGTATATAATCTGGTAGGAGATGGCCAGAGGGGGCCAATTGCTGCTGGGAGACTGGCTGGGCATCATTCAGTGGGTGCTGAGGAATTTTATTTGACATCACATGTGTTTCTTGGTTTTTATTGCTCCTTCTCTCTCTCTCTCTCCTTTTCATTACAATTAGTAGTAGCAGTAGTATCAGCAGTAGTGGCCTATTTTACTTTGTTTAAATTTTTAAACTGTTCTTATCTCAACCCCTGGGTTTTTACTTTTTTCTGATTTTCTCCCCCATCCCACCAGAGAGGGGAGAGGAGTGAGCAAGTGGCTACGTGATACTTAGTTGCTGGCTGGGGTTAAATCACAAAAACTCACAGGAATATATTTCCAAATGGCAACTTGACCTAATAAGAATCCATGATCAAATTTTCTTGATATGATGTCACACTTACGCTTTGTTTAAAGAAGCACCTATGAAAATTAGAAAGCTTATAAAAGTCTTGAGCATGGTCATGACAGTCAGTGGCAAATAAAATATAATCACAGGAGACACACTTCAAATTTATTCTACATTATACATCTTTAATATGATTTATCCATGAAGTCCAATTACAGAGCATTTAATTAGTGATGATAAAAAGGGCAAAAAGTAAAAATTGTGATCATTATCCCCATTTATAAAAGCAAAACAGTTTCGGACCTAGTCCAAAAAAATATTCAAATATGTTTGACTTCCGTTGCTTCAGTCTCACTGCAGTTCACACATCTACTCATGGATCAGAAATTAAGTATCCCCAAGTCTTGCTCTGTAGATGGCTGAGGCAATATACAAACCTAAGGCAATATATTTCAGTAACAACTTTTCTGAGATGGTTACTCTTGTTAAGAAGAAAAGTACTTTAAAGAACTTGGAGAAAAATATGGCAAATAATTTTGTATGCCCTGAAGATGTTTGAAATATTTTTCCAATTCATTTTTTTTACATTTTTTTAATCAAAACAGGATAAGACAGGATTCTGACTATTTTTCTGGGTTGCTCACCAGAACTGACCTAGAAAAATAGCAATCTTCGGAATATGATTTACTGTGTACTTCTTGTGAAGTGGATACTACGGATATTAATATAGCTGCTTGCTTCTTTCTGAGTGCTAGATCCTTAAATCAGTTCTTCCCCTGGGTCTCAGCAATGTTTCCAGTTTGCATGGACATTTCTCTTGTTTTCAGAAAGCAAGTTCCCTGCAGTAACAACTCATGTTAAATTAGGATGAAGTACTGCAAATGCCATTCAGGAGCAAGAGTGAGACAACACACAAAGTGAGGCTGTTCAGCACTGCCACAGCAGGACAATGACAAATAAGAAAATAAACATACCTTGTTCTCAAGGATTTGCAAAAATCCAAATGGAAGAGTGAGGGCTTCTCTAGCAGGCACCTGTGTGTCTTACCCTACGTAAGGTAGGAGCAGCCCAGTTACAGGAGCAGCAAACACCCAAACACTGCCCTCACAGATGAACCGTGGTGCCCACCAGCCTCCTGCCCCAGACAGACAGGGCCAGGGCACATGCCAGATGGTTTTGAGGTTTAGGAAAAATGCACTCTGCTTGTTCAAAGAGCAAGATAAGAAAACAAACTCGACCAGACCTTCTGGATTGCTGTGTCTCTGTTAAAATGTAGGGGTATTTCTCATTGAATCCTGCAGGAACCAGCAAGCAGCAGCTTATATATTTCAGTTCTGAGGTCAGACAATTTGATGGGCTCCCAGAATGGGAGCTCTGGCTGACACTTGCATATTTATAAAACAGCACACATAGGCAGCCTCTGTTTGTCTACAGCACTGCAGAATACCTCCACCTTACTTCCCAAACTGTGTGAACCTTCATGGGCACATGGGCATGGGAACAAAAGCTGAGAACAACTGGCATCTTTATAGCAGCGGCAGCACAGCTCAAAATCCCACACAGTGGTGAGTTCTCCTTTTAGATGAAGCCTGTTTCCCTCTCATCAATGGCCTCCACTTAAAAACGTTGAATTGAGGATGAGAGAATTAGGAGGCTTTTAGTCACTGTGCTAGCTAGCAGAGGGATCCAAGTTTAGTCCTGTCTCAATTCCACACCCTCCTCCGAAAAGAATACAGAAATGATTGATTAAACCTTTTATACAAACCCAAGCCTGTTTTTTAAATGCATGAAATAGTTTCAACCAGAAATCTTGCTACTTTGTACTACAGCATTTTCACTGTCATCTTGTACTCAGGGCAACAAATGTACAGCCCTGGGGAGAAAGAAAACCTTGGCAAAACTCTGCTTTGAGAAAAGACATAAGGATTATCTTGAGAAATTTACTTGTGCCCACTCTGCCCTGGAAAAGTCATTATTACTAAAACATACAAATAATTACTTTCATAAATCCAGAACTTTCCTCATGCCCACTCTGCCCTAAAAAAAGTTATTACTAAAACATATAAAAAATTACTTTCATAAATCTACTGCTGCAGGCATTTTCATACACAGTAACAATAGAGCTGCAAAACTGAACTGGGCAAGGAAATACCAAGCAATGTTAAGTCCTGCTGCCTCCATATCATTGCCACTGGCTTGTCTAGGTGAAAAACTGGTTTAACAAAAATTTCAGTCATCAGACAAGAAAGAATGTACCAAAACATTCAGGCTACAGAAGCTCTGTGGCATGTGGTCCTGATCCAGCATGAGTGTTTGACTCCGCTGCGGAAGTAGTAATTCTCAGAGAGAAAAGGTGTTGAAACCAAGGAGTCCTTTAATTCCTAAGGTTACTGCAGAATAAAGCCTCTTCTCTCCTACCACTTGAAACCCTGCTTCCAGATCCCTGAAATAACCAGGAGACTCAACAGAAGGAAAAAGATGACCAGGTTGTATTTATGTATGAAGAACTTTGAGTTGGAGATTTCTCCCTACACCCTCTGCAATAAAAAAAAAAAAAAAAAAAAAAAAAAAAACACCAAAATAAAAAATGGAAAAAAAAAAAAAAAAAAAAAGGCCAAACTGAAACATGGATCCTGATATTTCTGGAAGAGTGATGAAATCCCCCTTCTAGGGAGTGTTGAATAATTCATGAAATCTCTACCAATGGCCCATATCTACTTATTGGAAAAACAAATCTGTCTGACTCTGCACAAGTCAGAAGTCAGTCAGGGTCTTGACATAATCCAGCTTCTAGGGTCATGTGTGAAGGCTTTCCTTATTAAAAAATATCTTGTAGTTGGATGGAAAGACACAGAATGCAGAACTGCTTTTTGGCTGGCACTTAGCTGAGCTTCTACTTGGCAGTTTAAATGGCAAATGAACAAATTGCTAGCAAAATGAGGTTACTAGAAATAATTTGGTATGTGCCCGTCAATTGATGAAGCACTTCTTAAGATCTGGGCAAACTCTGAATGAATCAGAGAAAGCAAACAATCTTTGAGAAGAAATAAATACTATTCAACCCATATTCTATATGAAGAAGCCTGATTCTCAATCTGCTTCCCTTCCCTTTTTTTTCTGCCTTTTTATTCAAAATTTCAAAAGCAACTCCTATTCTTATTATTAAGCTTTTTGCCTTAAAGATTTGAACTTATGTTGCCAGGACTTTCATCTCTCTCAGTACAAAGTGTTGCATCAGGGTTGCTAACCTAGAGAATACCACAGCATTCATTTCAGCTGTTGATGGTATTGGTTTCTAGAAGCAGACAATGGAAGTCACTGCTGGGCACAGAACTCCATCTCGAGTGAACATGCTGCCCCCATCACCCTTTCCACTGGTCCAGTGAAAGAGCACCTTCAGGCAATTCACAGTACAGCTCACTACCCCCAATCACGGAAGGGTCATAAGTCGTGACATCTTCTCTCAACCTAATTACTTGAAAACATACCTGCCTTGGTTTCAGACTGACTGTTTCAGCAACACAATTATAAAGATGGGATCAACAATCATCTTCACTTCAGTTTCCTAGCTATCACAAAGACAAGTACAGGAGACCCCAGGAGAACAGAAAACAAAAGATTTCAGATTTTACCTCATCTTGCTGTGAATTTAGTAGCTGCAGCTTCATGTGTTTCATATAAGCCATAGTAATGGGCATGTTGTAATCAATCATGCTGGTCACTAAAGTTGGAGGTTTTCCATTATCTGCAAAAAAAAATAGTTATTATAGATCATATGTCAATTGCAGAGGCTATGTCAGCTCACTCTGCAGTCAGAGTCAGACTGTTATGTCATTTAGTTCTAACTTTTCCGTTTTCAATCGCTTGTAGGCTGTACAAATGGGAGTCTCACAAAGAAAAAGGAAAACGAAGTTCAAACCCTGAAAATTGATGAGTTCTTCTACCCTAAATGACTACAGCACATATACCCTATCTATTTCTTATGCTTAAGCTCCCATACAAATATTTCCATAGCAAAATAAATTATTTCCTCCAGATAAAACCATCTTTCTATTGAGGGTGCAGATGATATTACACTCCATCCTTAAGTGAAAGCAAAAGATTCACTACCTTCCAGCTTAAGTAAATGAGATGATCTGACTTACTGAACTGTTCCAGTCTACCAAATCTTTATGAACCCTCACTTAAGCTAGGAAAATATAAATGGGTATTAGAAATAAAATTACTTTACATCCCACTATTTGACACTAAAACTACCTTTATGATCCGCTCCATCTGGGTTTAAATGCATTCTTTTCTGGCACTCTGAGCAGCTCATTAGAAATCGTGTCACCGCTTCTCTCGGTAGGAAGGCATAGGTCTCTGAAATCTGAAATTAATAACAAAATATAGGTGTTATTATGTAAGCTGATTGAGCATGATTTAACAGACCTGATCATCATATTTCCAAATAAGGCATATTATCTTTTAATGCCGGAAGGCACAATGAAAGCATGTTCTGCATACTATGTATGATTTCAAGAAACATGTCTCCAATCTGCCTACTTATCATTTAATGGCTACTAACAGTTGATACTGAACAAAATTCCACTTATATCAAAAGGGGGGTTGTTTTCTGTTTACAATTCATTTCAAATTCCTTTCAGTAAAAAGATTAATACATAACAGCTATCCCACTGTGGAATGCCCCCAAAACAAAAGTTGAAAAGACACCTTTTTATTACAGCCAATGCCAAAAAAAGAAAGTGCTTGTCTTATGTGTTCTATTTATTTTTGTTGTAACAATACATAGACAGATATAGGACTCGATGTATTAGCAGCAATGAAGGTTGCCATACTATTTTAACTTTGTACTTGAATGTTTTGTGAAAATATTCTTTGAAAGTTTGTGGTTTTATATTTTGGAGTACCTACATTATTTTTACTAATAGGTGAAGAATTTGTGAACCAGTTGATTTTAGAGATTCTGCTTTACCTGGCAATACCTTGAAACAATAGATTTGAGTAGTTTCCTGGTTTCAACAATATCATTGTTTTTAACCACACACTCACAAGCAGGCATCAGAGATATTTTTTTCTGTATTGAAAGGGGAAAAGAGGAAGGAGTTGTTGCTAGTTTTAAGATTTCATTCCCCTGACCCCCAAGGATCCATCTGTCTTTATAGACATTTTGCCTTGCTGAAAAGGACCTGGAGGTTGGTGCCAAGATGAAAATGAGCCAACAGCATATTCTCTGATCACAGACAAACTACCTCTCCTACTGGCTACTTTAAGTGTATGCAGATCGAGAAAAATTACTGTCCCTCTCTACTCAGTGCTGGTACGAAAGCAGCTGGAATAATGTACCCAGGTTTCCCCTCACAGTTCACAGTTCCCCTCCACACTTCAGGAAGGCTGCTAAGAAGCAGAAGATGGCTCTGTACCATGCCACCATGGCAGCTGGAACATGAGGAAAACCTTGAAGGAAAGGTTGAGAAAGATAGATTTGTTTCACATGGGTTATGAGGCCAAGAAAGATCTAATTGTAGCCCACCACTGCCTGAAAGAGAGAAAAAAAACTGTAGAGAAAAACACTTTATAGTGTATAACTAGGAACAATAGCAGTGGTGACTTGGGACATTCAAACCAGACATCAGCAGAAAATGTTACATTCCTCGTGCACTGAAGCACCTTTATCAGATGGGTGGAGATTGATGAAAACATCCAAACTTGGATGTTTTCAAGCCAATAAAAGGCAAATCCATGGTTCTTCTGTGATTCCTTATATATGTTGATGTATGTACACTGAACAGTGCAATCTCTAGCCTTTCTTTTCCCAACAATGGTGGCTACCTTACCATGAAGATATTCCTTAAAGAAAGACCAAGTCCCAACAAGAGAGATTTAAAGAGTGATTTGTTAATGTCCTTGTACTCCCTTACTGTAAAACCTACAGCAGGATTTGATTTCCCATCAAGCACTATGCTGATGCAAGTCTCTGTAGGAAGTGAAGAAGAATGGAGATGGTGTGTATGAAAGCGTGGCTACAAAAAGGACAAGATAACTTTATTTGACTGGATATGAATGGGATTACATACTTCCAAACCACTTTTGCCCCTCACTGGGGATCTAAGAGGAGGAGGAATGGTCAGTTTTAACTCTCTTACACTCTTCCACTTGGCATGTCACCTACTTAACCCGTGTTGAAACTTACATTTCCTATAAATCCATGGACCAAATTTATCAGTGGCAGTATTATTGAAAATAGGTGGAGTTTAAATTAGTGTTGGTTGATGTGATGCATTGTCACAGAAATTACGCACTATAAAATGGGAATGCAAAATATACAATCACGTATATAACATTGGTTTTTAGGCTGTTTATTGTTGTTGTTTTTTTATATAACAGAAATCTTATTTTGGGGGGGAGAACTAGTATAAAAGCAAATATTGTTCTGTGATGAAAATTGGCAAAGATTTTTTCTGGGCTTTAAACAATTTTTCTGAAAATTAAGGCACTAAATGAAGCCACTTTTGAATGGGAGATTGTACTCAAAATATATTTTTAGATTATTTTTTCCTGATTTTTATACCCACAGAACAGATGCTTATTTACCTTTCTAACTATGAAAACACTGGTTATATTCATGCTTTATGGGACCTAAAAAAAGAACCTAAAATCAGCTAGAATTTAGCATTGAAAAAACTGGTAAGTGCACATATGCAACAACCTCTCTCTAATAACATTTAACATGTTTAGCACCCTATTGAAATTCATGGAGCTTACCCATGGATTCATTAGTTGCCTGCATTTGATAGGAACGCTCCATTTATTCTAATCAAGCATCTCTGTCAAAATTCCAGTTCTGCTCAAACAGGATGAAATTCCTTCATGGAAAGAAAGTAAGCTAAGGCCCTGATTTCATAGGTATGCTCCATTGACTATAAGGGAACCGTGTTTTTTAACTAAATTTGTCCACAGAGCAGATGCTCGTGTCTCCAACCTCCCACTGCAACACAGTTTTAAGGATGCCCTTCCCTAAATAACTCCAGATTTCGCCAACTCCCTCCCCTGTTTACTTTATAATTTGAATAAATCACTGACATTACTGGACTTCAGCCTGTATAAATTAGCATAACACAATAGGAATCACATTAAAAGAGATATATAAGGGGCACAACCCATAGCATTCCTTATTCTTATTGCCTGAACATATAGAAAAAAAAGCTCTTTCCAACTTTCACTGCCAGAAAGCTTATGAATTGCCCACCCCAACCCCACAATGTCACATCCCCAACCGTGCAGGCTCTTGTTTGGCTTTCATACCTACTTTATAATATGCAGATAGCCACTTGCTTGCTCTGGCCAAGCTCTGAACCAGCTTTAGCAAAGAAGTGCTCAACCAAATTAGCACAAGGCTGAACATAAAATCCTATATTGCAGCTCTCAGTAGAGTTTACCAGATTGAGCACAAGACAATACTGAGGTAGATCATGGAGCTGGCTTGCATGTGAGTGTTTCAGAGCACAACCTGGAGACCTATGACACCTTCTGAGTAACTATACAGAAATACCTTAGTGGTCTGGCTGCATCAGGAAAAATTGTTTCTGTCCTTTATTCTATCCAAAAGAAGGCCATAATCCCTCAGTCCTTGTTGATACTGTATCCTATCACTGCCTTCAGTGGCCCAACTCCTAGTCCTCTTCTCAAGGATATTAGCTAATAAAATATATAGCCAGGCCACCTTTTTCAGTTATGTGTTGTAATAAAAGAATATTGGTTTATAGCAAGTCCACACAAAAAAAAAAAAAAAAAAATGCACACACTTCCACATTTTAAGGAAAAATAAAGCCAGAAAAATGAAGTGGGGGATATTGCATTATTTACATCCATACGCTGACAAATCAGACAGGCATATTTTTGGCATGACTTACAAGAAATTTCTCATGCACATGCCCATTCCAATCAAAGACCAATGATTGCTGATTTACCATATTGATAAAATTACTTGGATTGATTTAAAAAAAAAAAATCTAAGTATACTTTTCTCAATTTTGAAGCTCTAGAAGTATCCTCATAGGATTCCTTACTCTTACTAGTGTTTTTATTGAACATTAGTATATTTTCTGCTGCTTGTAGAGATATGTTATCTCATAACTGGATGTATTCTATATCATGGAGAAATCAGAAAATAAGCAGATTCTAGCAGGTTTGTGTTTAGGTATTTTGTACTAGGTATAGTTCTTACGGCTAAATGCTTTTTTACAGTATAAAGATATAAGAAGAAGAAACAGGACAGCTGGAGAATTAAGCAAATACTGCAAAAATCATACAAGGTCTGGTTTAGCCTCAGAAATTATAGGATAAGAAGCAAATATTTCCTAACAATACAGTCCACGCCCACCTACATATATTTGGGTTTAACTCTGAATTGAGAGGAAAATGAGTTGACTTCAGTGGTTTCAGAGTCAAAAATTTTATGAACTTACTTCACCATTCACAAAAATTTTTGACATATATGAATGAATCCAAAACATAGCCTAGCAATGAAAGCCTGTCTAGGCCTGTTTATTGGATCCCATGAAGAGCACAACTAGTACAGGGAGGTAATCCACTACCTGAGCATGTAATCTGATTTACACTGGAGCTAAGCAATGAATGTCCTAATTGTCTGTGAGAAGCCTAGTGCATTCCTCCTGCATCACTATAGGCAGAGAAAACAAGCAAAGTTTCCTTTATGCTCTCCCATACTCTGATGATTTAAGTGCAGGATGTTGTGATGATGTAGCTTTCAGAGCTAAATTTTTGCTTGGAAACTTAACAAGTCCTAAACTGAAAGGCAGATTTTAGGACACATATGGCAGAGTAGGAAAGACAAGTGTGAGGAGAGGGAGTGAAATTTTGCAAGTGAACCTATTAACCTCTAAAGAATTAGCATGGAGGATGTATGTGTAGTCTGGAAGATACAACGTGTCAGAATAGAGATTTTGTGTGTGTTTGTATTTTTTTAATTAAGGAGGGTAAAGGGGGAAAAGATGATCTAAAGAAGACTCCAAGAGGAGGGAAAGAGAGAGAAAGACACAGATAGAGCGAAGATGGTAATCTGTCCTGGGCCCACAGCCATCAAACCAGGTGGCAGAAATTGGTTTCTTGATGACAGGAGGGCGAGCCAGCCAAGGGAAGCCCT
This sequence comes from Origma solitaria, assembly GCA_013397895.1. NCBI lineage: Eukaryota > Metazoa > Chordata > Aves > Passeriformes > Acanthizidae > Origma > Origma solitaria. Next base: position 239,901 of record VZRL01002850.1, read on the forward strand.
CTCCTTTCCTCAGCAAGAGGTCAGAATAGAAGGCTGACATAGGAAAGCAGATATATCACTGCTGGGAGTTTTATCAAGAGCTTGCTACCCCGCTACACTGTGGAAAATGCTTTTCCCTCATGTGCTAAACTTGAGCTTCACAGCTCCCTTCCCTTCTCTCCCCATATAGCAGAAGCTGCTTTCTGTGAGGGAAGCGATGGGAAACACCTGCTAGTGGGACAATTGCCAGGACACTCAACACTCACCCTTTGCAAAGAAGCAGGAATAAGCCCATAGAGTAAAAGTGCATGGGGCTTGGCTGTTTGGCCATGCACACAACAATGCAAGAATTTAAGCATGCTAAGGCCCTGCACAGAGCTCAGGTTTTTCCACTTTCCCAAGGACAAGGTCTGCCCAATACAGAAACCAGCCAAGCCCCAAACCTGCTTTAGCCCTGTTTGATCGGGAAGGAGATAGTGTTATCTCATGGTGCAAAAAATGTGTCAAAAAATTATTCCCCAAGGGAAACACACTCAGTGTGATGCTCACAGGGGATTCACAAGCACATTCATGTTTTAAGAGGGAGAAAGAGTAACCCCCTGTTTCTCAGTCTCAAAAAGGCTTTTCTTAGGCTGACAGGAGAATAAGGGAAGCTACTCAAGGAAACTACTCAAAAGGGAAGCTACTGAAAGGGAAGCTACACATAAGCTTGATCCTAAATCAAGAAACATTTATTACTAAAACAGCCGGATGAGGCACAGGACCCCAGACATTGCCCCACACCCAAAAGACTCCTGTTATGCCTCAGATGTTACACGTTTATGTACTACCTGTCTGATGAGTCTTGTCTCAAGCTACTTCCCCTTGACACATTAGCATCTCCCCCATGTTTTACAAGCCTGCTTCTTCCAGCTCATCAGCTCAGTGGCTCTTTTTTCATTCATGGGTTGGGAGTCTTATTAACCAACCCATTTCTCCTGCTCAGACATGACAATTCTCACTCACAATTTAAGTTCACTGCTGTAGTCTTTCAGGGTTTTGCACAGTGACTAGCAGGCTCAACAGACAGATATTTGATCATCCTTCGTAGGTAAAAATATTGAAGTAGAATAGGTACATAGAATTAAAGGTGCTTAAGGTAGCTACGAGACTTACACAAACAGTTCTCAGCTAGATGATGCACTTAGTCACTGCAAAATGTGACCAGATATAACATAGAAAGGTGAGGCACCTACTCAGTGCCTAAAACCTAATATCTTTTTTAAGGATACTAAAACAAACTAAGGAAAATCAAATCTGTTCTGAAATATAGGGTTTAATCACTTAATCTGGCCTAACAGTACGTATAGCTGGGCCTGAGAGGTAGCACAGATGTTTTTAATCGTCAGTCTCATCACAGACTATTTGAGTTTCTTGAAAGGTGTAATAAGGCTATTTTTTAACTGGTTTGCACTGAAACAGAGTTGTCCCAACAGCTTGAGCCTGTTGCATTATGCTGCTACTGTAGCCACAATTTTTCCCCCTTACTCCCACCTCTGATATATCCCTCAGCGCTTGTAGTTAAATTGTAGACACAGATGAATAGTTTAAACTAAGAAATGTAGCTCTACAAAGGCACAGAAAGCCTGCTATACACTTGTTGCATGCCTTTCCCAAATACACCAGATGGGTTCTTTTCCTGAACACTTCTCTCTCATGCCTTCCCATCCCCAGTTTGATGCCACAGTTCTCCCTTCAGAGTGGGATGCCTGTACAAAAATAACTCCCTTAGAACACAGAGTGAAAAGTACTACCCCAAAGCAAAGCAGTTCCTCTTAGACACCAAGCTGTAGCAGCAACTGCTAGCAGAGATGCCCCTACGAGATCCTGGTACTTTCTCCTGACCACATTCCTTGCATCAGCATTTCACTCCACCTCCTGTGGGGCCCGGCAGAGAACCCAGGGGAATGCAGGACAAGCCAGGACCTCTTTGGGCACTGCTACTTTCCTCTGCCCTGAGGAACATGCTCTTTTCACCTTCCACATCTTGCTAGTCACCTGTGCCCCTGCTGAGCAACTGACTTGGCCAGGCCTTGTGTCACATATCCTGCCTTTGTGAGGGAATTATCTCCCAGATCAAGACACCCAATGTTTTCCCTGTTTGTAAACTTCTCTGGGAGCTGGGAAACAGCTGAGATTAAAAGCACCACATTAATTATTCCTTCAGTCTGCCATATGTTGTATATGATTTAAAGTTCTTGGTTTCATTTTACAAATATAAGCCACATCTGTGTTATTTGCTAGTGTAGCTTGACCTGAAGTTATACTGGCAAGGAACATAGCCCATTAATCTTACCTTGTATTCAAGACAGGCACCTAAAATGAGCACAAAACCTGACAGTCATATAGGACACTCCCTCTCCTTTGCGTATTTTCAAGGTTAGTCTCCCACATCATATACACAGAGTTTATACAATTCCCGTCTGATCTTTTAGTGTGCAGAAGAGAAGAGAATGGGACCTTATTTTAAACTTAAATATTGAAAGACAGATGCTCTCCTAATTTATCTATAAGGTTTGTGCCAAAAATCCTAAAGTTTGAGCTTGGTACATTGCTGGCCCAATTAAAATGGAAAGGCTCTCTTCCAGTATTCTGCTTTTTAAGAGGTTTCAAGTAGCACATCCTATTTATCTTCCTGCACAGCACCACTGTAGGAAGTCCCACACAAATCAATCAGTTGTAAAAATATCATTCACTTCCACGCAGTTAACATAAACAAGGCAGCGCAGATTCCCTGAGTTTGTAAAGTGTTCTGAACACACTTTTAGAGAGACATTCTGATGTATTTTAGCACTCCAGCACCCACGGTGACTATGAAAAATTAAAAAGACTCTAGTTATACCAAATTTGTTACTCTATGTAAATGCAGACAGTAGTTAAGTTACCTTTGACAATTTCATTACCCTTTCAATCATGCTTGAGCGGTATTCAAAACTTTGAGTGGAGCAGGTTCACTATTGAAAATGAGATTCACACATATATAAGCAAATTAATTAGCTAAAATCAATATGTTGCAATCCTCAAGGGCTGTGCCATTAATTTTTCAGAAATACTTAGGTACTGAAAATCCATGACAGTATTCATGAACTTCAAAAGTTCAGGAATTTTGACCAAAATTGTGGTATTTTCTCCCTATAATTTCTCTGTTAAAAGGTTGTGGTTATCCAGTAAGAGAACAGAAACAATGTGATGATCTCATGTCAAGGGTTGTGAATAACAAGTAGCAATTGTAGCATACAGTTTGTGAACCATCTCTCCTACAAAAGTTCTTCACTCAAACTACTTGGTGAATACTTATGCATGACAAATACATGCAGGGATCTCAGGGATGATTCACTTCTGATATGTGAATAAAGAAACAAGGCTAAATTAACCTTGTTCCAGATTCACTTAATGAAATTAAACCCCGCCAAAGTACTTCAGTTTGATTTATAAAGCTTTTAGAGTATAATGTTTCGGGAGATAGTTACCCGAGATGCTACCTTTTTCCTCCTTACAGTGCCACACAAGAAACAGATATTGCATGGCTTCCTGGAACAAACTGACACTACAGCTCTTAATTTTTAGTAAAGGCATTTTCATGGATGGGTCCAGTAAAGGAGCATGCATTTCCACAGATGGTCTGGTAGAGTTTGATGCCTGTTTACTTAATCTAATTCTTATGTCAGAATAGAGAGCAAGAATTGAAATTTGTTTCTTCTGGAGCCTTTTTTCCATTTTTTCTAGTCTATGGAAGTCTTTCAAAATTGTATATGTGAATCCTGTCACAGGGAAATATGACTCAATGCCCTTGATCAATTAATATACAATTAAATTAATGCACAAATAGTGCAGATTGATAATGACAAACTTACATTTGGGCATCCTTAATGATGCAACAGGCTCATGTCTCAATTGCAATAAAAGTTGACAATAGATGAAACTACTGTGTAGGCTACCAAATCTGCACAAACAGTTCTTCTCACCAAAGATACACTGGTTGTCTTTCATGCTATTCACAATAAACAAATATCTTATCTGACCTGTTATCATGGGATTCTAATCATAGCAAATATCATACTTGGCACACATTTGTGGGATGATGACTTGAAGTATTGTATTTATAGTTGGCAGCATTCCTTAGAGCTGTATATTATTCTACGATGTTTGTGACCTATACCTTTGAATAGCTTACTGAAGTAAAACAAAATAGAAAGGTCAATGGAAAATATCACTTTTCTAATGCTTTCTGAAAAAGAAGACAAAGTATCAAAATGGCTGAGGTGCCAGATGAAGATTGATTTAGAGAGTTTGCGTTTGTTCACCCTGAAATAACACTCTAAGCCTTACAAAAGCACACCCAGATGAAAGATGTCTTCATATGTCTATCTTAAGGTCAATACCTCTGGGAAAAAATTTTAAGAAATTTTGCCAAGAGCTTATCCCACAACAAGCCATCTGAAATACCTTATAAATAAAATATCTGTGAAAGGATTCACAGATACAGAGAAAAGATTGTTATATGGGCGAAAAAACCCAGTAATGGAAAAACAGCTATTTCCTACAGCCAAAATTGAATCAGAAACCTGGAGTTCCCCCATATTTTGGTGACCTCTGATGAAAAGCTGCTCACATAACCGCAGGTTGTTTTTAAGATAAAGAACTGTGTTCAGAGTGATAGGTCACCTCAGGGCCTTGTCCACAGCTCCCTGCCAGGCTCATCCCACTGGGACTAGGGGGAGAGGTGCCTTGGATGCCCTGCACTCTGGCCAAGGGTGTGTGATGGGCCCTGGCTGGACACCCCTACCCTGCCACCCTGGGGGAGCCCCTGGTGCTTCAGCAAGTGGAAACAGCTGGGCAGCTGGGTCAGGATCAGCCTCTCCATGTGCCTGGCACTATCACAGCCCTGCACATGGAGAGTTAGTCACCCAAATCCAGGCAAGACCATACATTTCAAGCACCTTGGGAAAGTGCAACAAATGATTCATTAGTTCTCCATAAGGAAATAAAGTGTTATATTTGTCTCACTAATCACAAAAGCTGTTTGTAGCTATTTTAAGACTGTACTGATGCAATTAAAATTTTAGAAATAATATTTTCTCTCTACTCAGCCAGTTTATGCAGGCATGGGAGGTGCCTCCTCAACACTTTCCTTATTGCACCTAAAAGCTTTCCAGCCCTTTGAATTTAAGGCATTTACAAGTTTTCATACCATTAAACCATTAGGTATTACTTAGACTGCAGCAATAAACTATAAGACACCTTCATTTATATGCTGAAACACAGCAACCCATTTAGCCAAGTTGTGACAATACTAAGTCTTCTTTAACACTTCATCCATTTAATAGCAATTAATCAATACAGATCTATTAGAAAAATTGTGAAATTATTTTAGAAATAGCAAATTTTCTTCCTGTACCAATGAGAGCATCTCTGTTGAAGTCAATGGATGTGGCTCTAATTACACAGCAAATCCGGTTTCCAAATTGTATGTTTTCATGCATTACTGAAAGATCTCTAAAATCAATTTGAGAATGAGGGCTGCAGTACTAATCCAGCTGGAAAAAATGCCCCACAAATCTCATGCCATGTCATTAAGCCCAAATAACTCACATTTTTAGAGACTTGCGTTCACTTTTAGTTGTTTGGGTTTTTTTTACTTACTGCTTTATATGTTCTCTTTTGTCCAGCATGTTTTCTGATTTGTTCTCCATTAGGCCCAGTTTCAACATGCATGGAATAGATAATGTCAAAGAAATCTTCTACGACGGCCACGCGCCGTAAAGACAGCTTCTCATCTACACCTACTCCATCCTGAAAAAAAAAAAAAAGGGAACAGAAAAAGTAAGGGAGACAAGATGAATAGATAAATTATGATAATCATGAGAAACCTTGTCCTTTTTTAGAAGGGAGTTAAAGACTCTTCCATTAATAGCTGAAGATCACCCACCCTGCAAATGACAGACACAGTATTGTAGGAAAGCTGTGTGATCAGGAGGATCACATAGACCCTTGCAAACCAAACCAGTCCATTTTGCCAAACCAGGGCATTTGGCCTCTTGATAGGAAATGATCTTCCACTCCAGTATTAAAAAAAAACAAAACAAAACAAAAAGTATCTGTGCTTCTTTTTCCAAATGCACAAATGAGATTCAAAGGCAGAAGCAGTCCCAAACACATGGCACAAAAATGCGTTATGTGGTTGTTTGTAAGGATGCAACAGCTCTTTTATTCTCTCATTCCCTTCCCAGTAAATCTGTGCCTAGCATCTCATAAAGGTATTTAATAAAAGGTTTTAATTCAAAGAGCTGACTGTAATGAATACAAAGGAAATTGTTACAAACAATTTGCCCCTGCAAAAATTGCTTGAAGACATGCTACATGAAGACATACCACGATATGAGGAAAAGAAAGGGATGTAAAGGGATATTTTTGCACACAGATGTTCAGTTGGAAGAAGTGACAGAAAAGTGAGAACACCTAGCATCTGATTTTCAAAAGTGATAGTGTCATGGTAGCTAAAGACTTCTAAACAGAAACAGTCCCCAATATCTCTGAAATTAATCAGTGCAGTTCAGTTCCCACCTTTTTAACAGAACCATCCACATGAGGTTATGTTTGCTTTACAGCTGCCTGTGGACTCAGTTCTAATGAAGGGGCAGGAACTGGGACTCTTCTTTTTCCAGAATAGACATCTACCAAGCAGGCTGCTTTTTGTAATACAGCATCAGTATATGAAGAATAAAATAAGAATGGCCAATTCACTTGTACTCCAACACTGTATTCAAATTTAGATCTTTGGAGGCAGCAGTATAACCTAACATTCACTGTGTATTTTAAGCAATAAGGTTGTTCCAAATTTAATATATTTTATAATACCATTACCGTTCATGTAAATCATGCCACAACAAACCTGATTGACATGGGCACTTCTGTGACAAAACACATGCAATTATGGCTTCAGTGTCCAAATAAAGACAAAAGATGAGAAATTAAAAGGTAATAATTATGTATGACTCCCACTTGCTCCCTGCTCAAAACTTCTTGCTATCCCACTCCACTAAGTTTGCTGTGTGTGGACAAACATGATTCATATTTCTCACTCTCCCTATTTTTATTCCAGCCCACTTTAATTTTTCATATATTTCAAAGAAAGAACCCAAATAAACCCAACGGCTTCAAAGAACCCCCCAGGGTGACATAGAGAAGCTCTGACACATTCCTAGTAGCAATGGAGAAAATGTCAATGCCTTTAGAGCGTAACCTTCTAAATGTGCATTATTCCACGTGATAGTGGGTTAGGAGGTGTTGATACACTACCAGCCAGACAGATTACACCCTGTTCTGCTCCACTATGCCCAGCTTTCTTCAGAGAGGCCCCTGCCCAAAGCTACATGGTTTCTTCCATCATGTTCTTTATCCCCAGGAGACAGCTGGACCTGGGCAGAACCCCAGCACATGTGTGATGGATGAGAGGACTGTCACAGTTCTAATGGAAATGACTGTGTTGAGGGTAGGGGAAGATGAGGAATTTGCAAGGCAGTCCCCACCACAGGTTAAAGCCTGAGATCAGCTTGGAACACTTGCTCTGAGAAAGCTGCAAATCTCCTGGCCCATGATCAGTCTTGGACCTTCAGCTCAAAAACTCTGTGGCATTGTGACAGGTTTTGGCTTAAGTATCATTAAGAATTTACTTGGTACTACCCACCGCCATTGCCTACTATTTAAAAAAAATTGCTTTAGAGATAGGGCCAACATCAAATTCAGATCTTTGCAGCTTTAATCTTTAGGGAACTTCACATGTGAGCACTGTAGGGAGGCCCATCTTCAATCATTATTTTCTCACCACCCAAAGAGCACAGTGGGATCCCTGATGATTTCAAACACTCTTATTATGACGACAGTGTTACCGCACACTGCTCTGCAAATACTCAGAAGTTTATAGTGTTGATTAACTGACAAAGATTTAATCTGTTTATTACTAATGAGTTTTGTTTTATGAAATTTCCTACGAGGGAGCTCTCTTTTTTAATTAAAGAGAAATGCTTTACAACAATATTAATTTAAAACCTGAGACGACACCTCAGCAGAGCTGACACATGCAAACATTGCTAACACATTCAAAGAAGAAACTTGAAAATGAAACTCATTCTGCTGCTTTTGGTGGCCATCATGTGCAGTGCCCTCTCTAATGGTACTCCTACCTTCCTCCCCAGACATAGATACCCAAAGGTTGGCAGGTATGATATGGGGGTGCTCTTGAAGAGGCATTTCTCCATGCAGCTGACTAAAAGTATAAGCATAAATACTAAATACACAGAAGTAAAGTCTGCACAAAGTGTCATGACTGCTAAATGAAGTGCTAGAAAATGAATACAAACTTCCCAAAACTTATCAGCCAAAAAGGGTAGGAAAGAAATGGTTTAAATGGAGTAAAAACTGCTTCAGGGGAAGACAGGGCTATTATTTAAAGTTTACACCTGTAATTTTATCTGGTGGAGCCTGGACATGACTAAGTTGGCTTCATCCTGCTTGATGTTGTCTAAGACAACAAGGTAGACCTTGATTCAGAACACCTGCAGTGCTGCAGAAGGTGCCAAGCTGCTGTGAGTGAACTGTTCAGTTCATCCAGCAACACGCAATGCCATGCAGAGATGTGAGCCTCAGCTGCAGAAGCAATACACCAGAAGACTAATTTGAATAAGGTAGCTAGTTACTGACACTTTTGATATTCAATACTGACATGCCAATAGGTAAAAAGCTGGGTAAATGATAAAACCTCAAATCTCCATTTAAACCATGAAGTCTCTGAAGTGGACACAGTTGTATAAGGCTTCCCTGCCATATGCCATCACACTACACTTTTATCCTGAAATTGCTATTTTACAAAGGCATTAACAAGGCAGCTTTGCTTTATAAACTGGCTTTGGGTAAAAATTTTCACAGTGCCTAAGGGGACATTTTTTTAACCTCAACTAAGGTTAAAAAAAAATTGAATGAGAGAATGCATTGTAATGCTATTCCCATGACTGAAAGGCTATGAAATGTCCACAAGGGACAGGACAAGTAATAGGCTTAAACCACATCACAGGAGATTTACATCAGACATTTGGAAAAACTTACTATTGATGTGGATAGTCAAGTACAGTAACAGTTTGCCTGGGAAGGCTGGGGGATGTATGTCACAGGAGGATTTTGAGATCAGGTTAGGCAAATACCTGTCAGGGATGGTATGAGTAAATCCTGTCTTGGGTAGACTAGATATTAATTGAGTTTCTTCTTGATAACTCCAGGAATCTTAAATACCACTTTCTAAGTGTCTTGAGCACTAACAACTCTGGAATAGCAAGGAGGATATTTATAAATCATTGAGGTATTTTTAGGACTTTTATTCAGCATGGAAAGAATCCAAGCCTCACTTTCAAAAATTACTCAGGAATGAAAGCCTCACTGAATGTTTCACTTCAAGCATTGGACTCAGACTCTTAAATTTTTTAGGCTGAGTTTTATCCCTCTTCTTTCAGCCATCACTGAGGTGTGCCATGCCCTGTCCTAAACCAGTTGTCTCAGATGCCTCTCTGGCCACCAGTGGGACAGACACTGACAAACTACATTCATCCTTATAGCTGCTGGAATGGTTTCAACCTCTATCAGTGAGATGTTTCTTCATTTTACTCTTTGCATTAGTTTTTTGTGTTTACTCTTGATTTTATGTATATCCAGAGATCTCCCTACATTCGTAGGATACAAATAAAGAGATGTTTCTTTTCATTTTCAGCACTACAAAATCCATTTGTACACTGAGATTAAAGTGGTTTGCTTGTTTGTTTCTAGATATCTACACAAAGAATAAATTTCTGAACAGAAGTGAATTTTACAGAGAGGTGTGCAGCTCTCAGGAAGTGCTAAGGATCCCTTTGAACCAGGATGCTTAGGTAGACATGCAGGCTTTTTTATTGAGGTTGAATCTACAGGGTTTGTCAGAGTAAAGAAAGGAAGAAAGTTTGCCAGTAAAGCGAACAGATAAAACTCTTAAGGCAGCAAAAATATCCATTAAATGAAAGGTTGTCATTTTTATAGTTACTTTGCAGAGGCGAAAAAAATTTTATACAAGCCTTTAAAATTAATGCCACTGAAACAAAAGTGATTGTAATTCCTTGCTTGAGAATAGCTGCCCCATCTCCTGTTGAAATTTCTAGGAGGAAATAGGTCTCATAAACACCCTCTTGCTTTGTGAATGAATATAACTATCAGCATCTTGACAGTGTTTGAAAAATATTCCTATAAAGACATGATAGACGGAAATAGAAAATAAAAGGATAGTCTTGGCTGGTAGTTTTATAGCAAATGTTCAGGTCTCTAAAAACCTCTGTTGTAAAAGCATCAAAGCAAGAAGCACCTACAAAGCATTAGGAGTAGATGCAAATAACAATGCACCTAAATATTTCATTACATAATATAAATCACATATAAATCTAAGACTGCTTTGAATGCAGAAATATGATGTGTAACATTTTTCTCATATAGCCAATTCAGACAACAGCAGAGTTAAAGCTCACTTATGTCCCCACACCTCTGCTGACTCGTTTCACATTCAGTTTCCCCTGGATGAGAAGCGAAGTCTTTTGCTGACTGAAATATTGTACCCTGAATGAACAAAAAGTTTTGCACTTACCCTACGTGTTGTTAGTTCATGCATTATAAGCTCCTGACATGGTTGTATGTAGATATTTTACTCCCTCTGGATTAAAGATAGGAAAATTTTGTACTGAAAGTGTTAGGAGAAAGCAATGGTAGTTGGTGTATAATATGAGTCCGACATATCTGTCAGCAGAAATAAGTCAAAACAAATTAACAGATTGAAAATCCCATTGTATATTATTTCCTTTATCTGCTTGTTCAGTACCTGTATAAAAAAAAATATTTAAAAATAGGAATGACCATTTAGAAATGTTTCTTACTCCCATAGAAATGGTCAAATTACTTTAATCAGCCCATGTATTTGATCTCCCAGGTTATTAGCACATCTGTTTGAATATCTGACTCATTCCTGTCAGCACAGTGAAAATCCACAAAAGAGCACAAGTTATTAGTATTTGGTAGTTATTATTAAGCAGCCTAAAATAAATAAACTGTTCATTTCTATCCAATTCCAAATGGAACGTCTATAATAGCAAAAGGGATACTTATTATTTGACATTCACAGTCTCTGTTCCTCATTATATCATGTTGGAACAGCAAATCTCATTTTTTACCAGCAGATGGAGACAGGAAAAATCAGAGTTATATTAAAACAGATACACACTTGGACCATTTCCAGCTGAGAAGTTCTTCCTTTAGAGAAACATACCCTACAAGGACTAAACAAATAAGCTAGGACATGGCAGCAATGAGTCAAACTAATTGTAGACATAGATCATGAAAATAAAGAGAATAAAGTGAAGTAAAATGGCAAATTAATTTGCCCTTTGAGATGAGAGACTAAAACTGAACAACAGACACAAAGTTTTGGTGTACTATGAAGGCTGTAGGTGAGAAAAAGTACTCTTACTGGCTTGATAGGTCAGTTCAAGACAACCAATAAACAGTATGAGAGACAAAATCAATACTGAGCAGAAGTCACTTTCTCCTTTATATCTTGAACTGGTCCAGATGATGGAAAAGCACCAAAGCCAAACCTCTGTCCATAAGCAGTAAGGCGTGAATGTTAGGTGCCATATATCTCTGAAATATCCCACCCACAAGAGATATCCTATTGAGCCTTTTCAGGTGAGACCATCATCTGGTGTAGATCACTAGCTCCATTAACTTAAACTCTAACAAGTAGAGAATGGGTTGTGAAACTCAACTTGCCAAACTGTAAAAGGAAGGTCTGTCACCTTCCTTTCCTTGAAGCATAGCAAAATAGGAGATTATTCATGATATACAAGGTATTTTCAAAGGTACCTTCAGGGGGTTCTTTGGCATGAATAGGATAATAACCTGGCCAGTGGTCTCTGGAATAAATATTTTATGCTCTTTCCATATTAAAGAAGGGAAAAAACTTTTCTTTGTCATCTTTCTTCAGAAGCGTGTATGGATGGCAACAGGCAGAAACCGATGCACGGGAAGTTCCACTTGAATATGAGGGAGAACCTCTTTACTGCCCAGTGACCGTGCACTGTAACAGGTTGCCCAGAGAGGTTGTGGAGTCTCCCTCTCTGGAGATACTCAAGAACTGTCTGGATGCAGCCCTGTGCCATGTGCTCTAGGATGATCCCGTCTGAGCAGAGAGGTTGGATCAAATGGCTACTGTGGTCCCTCCCAACCTGAGCCATTCAGTGATTCTGTGAAAGGCAGATCTATCATCATCAGTGAGAGTGCAGAAGAGATTTGAAATGAAACATGGAATGCATGTACTGACTCTTGTGTCTCCTACCAAAAACAAGCATGGACATGGGAAGTGAGAGGTAATTTCAAAATGATGCCTGCACTCAGAGCCTTGAAGCAATGGCAGGGACCCTGGTGAGGAACACAGGACAGGCAGAGTCCTGGTTGCAGTTTACTCTTCACAGTTAAGAGTTGCTTCTTAACCGAGGTCTGAATACCCTTTTCCCTCAGCACACTAACACTGAATTAATTTTTTCCTTACATGTTTAAACATTTACACAACCCTTCTGAACAAAAGTGGGTCACAAGCCGGGTCATACTTCACTATTTGTGAAGTCTGTAGCTGCAGGCTAACCAAACACCATGAGCTGTATCTCCATCAGCAAGCAGGGCACCACAGGAGCAGCACATCTGCGGAGCAAAGCACTTGATACCAAGGAGCTGATGCCACACTCAAAGTATTTCAGGCTATCTCTAACCTGGACCCCTGCAATGGACACACACTTCTGGTCACAGCCCAGCAGGTGCATGTCTGTCAAATGCCGATTTTCTGTCACTGAAAGGAATCTGTTTATACACTGAAAAAATATTGCACTGTGAAACAAAGCCCAGGAAGCATGGTCAGGAGCTTTGGTCCAAAGACATACCCATTTTCCAAACTAAAATACCAGGCAAATGCAGCCATAGCTTCCTTAATAAGACAACAAGACAGGATTTTTCACACACTCACACATATTGTGACAAACATTACCCAAAGCAATGAGAAAGATACTTAACTATCTAGCTCAGTGACACACATGGCCCTGGTGTGACTGAGGAGATCAGAAAGAAGCTGAATGAACACTTAGTCTGAAACAGAGACTATATTTGCCCCATTACTCCTACTACATGCCTCCCTCCTTAGCAAATTCCTGCCTACTTAGCCTGTTAAAACAACAGCTGATGCTTCCATCATTACATGCAGTCTGATTTCAGCAGGCCTTTTTTCCTTTATTTTTTGACAGCGAAAGCAAATTAATGCTCTGTCTTCAAAAGTTTGTTGAGTTGGTGTATTTAGTACAGGAAAAAGTAACCCATGCACTACACACATCATACTGAGTGAAATGTATGTGACAATTCCAATCGAACCAAAACTAGAATTGGACAGAGAGAGAAGAAGAGTACACATAACACCTGCAGCAGGGAAATGGCAGTTTGCATTTTGAAGCTGAAAAATTACGATCAATTTATAATAACAATAATAAAACAAAATCTGCAAATTAAAAAAAAAAAGCAATTTCTTGAATTATCTTTTTTCTTAACTTGAACTGAAATATAATTTACCTATGAATTCTTAATTCTGAAAAATTTGCACAAAAATAATTTCTGATCTTAGGAAATTTCAAAAGAGTTTTTTCTAAAGCTTATATTTGAAAAGAGAAGCAGTTAACTATTTCTTTTTTGGTAACCAGATTGTATTATTTCCTCTTCCCTGAAGGATACTGTCTATTTTCTAATGGGTTAGTATTCTATTAGAAAGAACTAAGTTTTGACTTTGAGGTCTACTTTCCAAAAAAATATTCATGCCAGTTCTGGAAACATCCAGCACACTTCACTTGCCCTTTTCAGTCTCACTGTTTGGTAAGCAGCTGAGAGCTAATAAACCTAGCCTGGACATCAAGGGTAACTGAACAGAGAAGAGTGTAACACAGACAAATCTAACTGAAGGTTTTTAAGTACACATTCATGACCAAAGTTTTAATGCATGTATTCCTTCTTCATGACTTCTTAAAGGATTCATTTAGGTATAAGGACCTTGTACCAGAATTTTCTGTAACAGTGTGAATTCTAAGAAATTGCAGTTTTTAAGGTTAAAAAAATTTCAACATTTCAGTTCTACCATGAAAAAAAAGATTAAGGGTGTGAAAATACATTAAAGTAACATCATCCTTTTACTGAAAGTAAACCTGAACGTAGAGGTAAGTGTTAAGATAACTATAAGATTTCTCCTAACTAAGACACTAAAAAAAGTTTCAAAGAAGATATTCTGAAGCTGGAAGTAATATTTCTGTGTACAGATTTCTTCAGCTGTTAAAAAAACTGTAAACACACCATGACATTAAATAAAAAAACTGAAGGACAACAACTCACTGAAGCACAAGTGTCCACTAAGTGTACGAATACTGAAATGACATTGCCTTTTTCATGTCTTTCTACTCTTCATACATTTTATCTGATAATTATATCTGCCAAGCTGTAAACAGTTACTCCAGGACTTTTACAGAGAAGACTGCAATGCCAAGCTAAATGCTCAGCAGGAGAACTGCCTTTTCAATCTCACAGCTAATCTGGAAGGGTCAGCTACTCCTGGTGAGTGGTTTGAAGGGAAGAGACTTTAGCTCCCCACTGGGAAAGCTCAGCACACTGTACAGAATGATTTCTATGAAACTTTGTTTCCAAAATTTAGTAGCCATTATAATATATACAAAACTTAGTTTTACCTTAGTCTTAATATAGACAGTTTTTTGTATCTCTGCTGAGCATGAAAAGATTTGCTTTTCCCCAATAAGGATACAAGGATAAACCAACTAATTCTCCTGAAATATTTTTGACTCTAGGGGATTTTAAAATGAATGGGTGTGAATCCTAGTGTGGGCCTGCTCTAGTATGTGTGGGAATTTTTGCTAAATTATAAGATCTGGTAGTGTCATCAGCTCAGCAAAAAGAAATGGGCAAGTTACTAATTAAATGTTAACTCTTAACATTCCTGTCATGCTCCAAAAATGAACAATTGCTCAATTATAATTTAAAGTGTGCTATACTTTACAGGTATTCAAGCACTAGGGGAATGCAATGTAGATCTATAATGCCACCTTTTTTCAGACTGATGAAATGCAACTACTGTACACCAAAAGTAACCTAACACTAAAGAGATGCTTAAATAATAAGAACTCATTACACAGAAGTGCTGCCTGTGAAATTAAATATATTAAATATATATATTTTAAAATTGTATTCCAGATACTCATAAGCCTCTGATGTAAGCGTGTTGGCAGAGGGAGCTTTTTTAATACATCATATGGAATACAAGTGCCAAGTGTTACATACTGCAATCAAGTGCCAAGAGGATACCACACCACAGATCAACACTGCTCAGTGACAAAACACCTAAATTAAAAAATTGCTTCAAAATCCTTGCTAACTGGTAAAATATTCCAAAAAGACAGGGAAAGAGGATGAATCAGAAGACTGCTGTTGGGATATAGTGGTTTTGTGTCTAGGTCTCTGGGTACAACTCCAGCAAGGACTTTTGTCCCTTAAAGTTGCTTCCTCCTTTCACCTGCTGCCTATGGCAAGGAACAGCCTTGGGGTGGCAGGGAGATGAAACGTGTGACCTAATCTCTCTCATCAATGTTTCTGCAACAGCTGTTCACTTGCTTACACAAAATGAGTTCATGGTCTCAGCACAAGATCCCAGAGGACAGCTGTCTCCATCACCAAAACCACTGCTACAACAGCCCATTAGGTGCCATTAATTGGTAACCTCATTAGCATCATCAGTAAAGACACTGGGGATCAGATTTTAAGCTGCACTGGTGCTGCGCAGGCAGCTTATGGTACAGAAAACATCAGTGGCTTTGCAAAACCTATCCAAAGCTTTGGTGCTGATACAGCCTAAGCACTGGCTCAGCAGCCTCACTTTGCAAGGCCAAGCACAGAATAATGACAACTGTTCCCAGATCCAGGGCCAAAGGGGACAGGACTCTCCAGGGCATCCATGTTCCACATGTGGCCTGGTTCTCTGACCACATTACCAAAGCACTTTCCACATTGGAAAAAAGCTGCTTGTTGCAGGGAGCAAAGAGGTACTTCCCAGACTAAACATTCCTGGAGTGCAAATTAACAGCCTTTAATGGACATCCCTCTAGATTTCTGCAAAGACAAATGAGCAGGGATTATGAAGGAGCTCTCTGTAATTGCACAGGTAATGTTACCTGACCAGGAACAGAGGCCACTGGGGACTCAGCGGTCATATTAGTACAAGTGGAATGCAGGGTCAATGACTTCCACCTGCATGGGGTCTCAGCAGCAGCAGTGGTGTGCCAGCCCTAATGACCTACAAGCATAAGCAAAGTAGGAACAGTAGGGATTAGGGTCTGTTCTCAGATGAAGAAGCACAGTACCCAGAAAAACCAGGCAAAACATTGGATGCACAACCTCTCCACCAGGTTTGAAACAAAAGTGTAAGTATCATGGCAGATATTGGCAATAAGTTTTTGGTGTAGCCAGTAACATTCATCATGGAGGAGTGTAAAAGTTATCCTTCCAAAAAGACAGGAAAAAACCACAAGTTTTCTTATCCTCCCTCAGACTTGAGGGAGGGCTTGTACCCCCAAAAGTATCATCAAACTAAATTCATTGGTAAATAAAGAATATTCCTTTTCTTTTTTATTAGTTCTGTTAATATTTGTGTGTGTGTGTGCACAGATCAGGTTTTATGAAATTACCTCAACAGGCTTACATGGGGCTCTTCAATAACTTATTTGTTGAGTTTCTCTTTAATTAAATTACATTTCCCCAATTCTATCACTTTTTTCACTCCTGCAACACTTTTCTCTCCCGGGTAACCAAGGCAAGAAGAAATGCCAGATGCAAAAATCTTGTGTTTCTGTAAAGAAGCACTGCTGCAGATAAGATTATTTACACTACTTTTTTTTCCTTTTTTCCTTCCTCCCTTCCTCAACCATAAACAAAGTCTACAGCATGAAGAGGCCAATCCTTGCCAGCAGAACCAAGTTTTGAAAAACACTACTCTACCATATGTTCAGTCCTGACCAGCGTGATAGTTCGGAAGCTGACATCTGCAGATGGGGAGTTCATACCACCATTCAGCACAAACATGCTGCTACTGTACACTGAAGTCAATATTAGCCAGACTTTGCTTAGGAGAAATTTTCAACACTGATCTACAGTTTCACCTTGCCAACTAATTTTTGTTACACTGATGTAAATGAAATAGATATAAAAAGAATCTCAGAGAAAAATGGTGGCGCTGATTGAAAAAGGGAGCCCTTAACAATCCATTTGGTAATCTCCTTTAGAAGGAAAACTCATTTCTATCAGATATTACATTGAAGCTGTTTGTGTAATAGAAAGCACTTGCTAATGTCACATATGATGGACCTTCATGAAAGCCCATTAAACTCTATTTGGCCTGTAAGGTTATGCACTACAAGGGTACAATGACCCCAAACAGTCCCCTGAACTTTTCTGAAGACCCAGTTAACTCAGGTTTTCTCTGAACAAGACGTATCACACTTGCAATAAGCACTGTATGAACCAAGTCTTTCTTGCCTTTCTTAATGCCCTTCCCAAAGCAGCAAGAATACGCTATTTAAATGTTTGTGGGAGTGACATTGGTTCTTCTACAGAAGCAGTAAGATAAAATGCATTTTCCCCACTGCTTTTACTTTTTCTCCCCCTTGCTCCTCTCTCAGTCCATCTGCAGCTCCTCATGCAGCTCAAACACTTTTTGCAGGGCTTAAACAGATTTATGGCTAGCAATTTCCACAGGGACTGTGTGCATGTTCTCTCAGGCATGCTCAGGCACCAACACTCATCAGAGGGCTGGAAATCAAAATCTGTGTCAGTTGTGCCACTGGCAGTGAAATTCCATGAGTTCATATTTGTTGTGTCCCTTATTCAGACCTTTACTGTATAGCAGTGCCCTTCTTCAAAAGCCTGTATCTAAAAGCCTCTGTGAATTTTCTTTAAAATGTTTTGTAGTCTTATCTTACATGCACATCTACCCCCAATTATTAAATGGGAAAGTGAATGAAACCACTTTCCTTTATTAAGTTGCACTAAAACTGAGATGAACAATGTCTGGACTGCAAATTGATAATAGAAAGAGGTTAAATGTTCTGTTATATGAATTTTACTCAGAACTTTTCCTGCATCAAATTTGGAGCATGCCTGAGCAGCAAACAGTTCAAAACAATGGTAACTACAACACTGACTTTGCAAATGCTGTTATATTGAGTAAATTCATTTTCCTAATTTCTATAAATATTAGCTACTTAATGTTTTTTTGTGTAGATAGAAGGTACACCCCAGTTCTGATCACTAAAGATGCTAACCACCACCCCTATTCTTTTCTTAACAGAATTAAAGGAAGAGACAAATAATGAAGGGAACCATTATTACCTCAACAGTACCGCAAAAACTGGTATCTTGAACAAGTACGTAACCAGATCTGCCCAACATTTGATGCATGATAAAAGACAGGAAATCAGAGTATTTGCAAGTTGAAGATTCCTTATTAATGAGATGTTTACAAGTCTCTGCCTTAATCCAGGCATGGCCATAAATTTACTACCATGCACTATTTCTTTGCACACAAATATATAGAATAGAATAGAATAGAATAGAATAGAATAGAATAGAATAGAATAGAATAGAATTAACATAATGTAATAGTATACATATAGTACAGTTGATGAAAGAAAGGGAAAGATGCTGATGAAATAGTCTGCTCTGTCTAATAAAATTTATGCTTATTTTCTCATACCTACAACAGTTAATACGCAAACTATACAAAGCTTTGTAATTAATAGTACAATTCTGTGCTCAAAGCATGAACCAAATACTATATTAACAATTCTCTTTGAGCATGTATCCTTACTTCAACTTTCTCTCTTTATATAAGAAGAATAAAGTTTAAGTTTCTCAGTTATTTATAAGAACAGGAAGAAGAAATGAAAGATAGGATTAGAATTCAATTATGTATTAAACACAGTATAATGATTATATTATCCATGAAGTTTACAAGAATTTGGTGATCTGTCTCCCAGTATCTTAGTTTCAACTACTGTGTTCAAACTGCAGCAAAACTGAAATTCACCACTACTAAGTAACCTGTGCATTTTCTCACTCCTCTGTGTATATTGGCTGCATTAAGTTAATGGAACACAGCACTTGGATGCAGTCAGTAATGACAATAAAACTCTCTTCCTCTCATGACATTCACGTGATGTGTACAGATTGACTGACAGATGTGCCATCCAGCCCAGAGCCGGTTGTAACTGACAGTTTAGCTTGCAATGTGATATGGCATCTCTCAAGATGGAAAGTACTGTACAAAATCAGGGAGAGATGAAAGAAGAATCAAAGGTCACTTAGTCCACCCCTGACAGAAAAGCCTTCTGTTGCTTAGGATGTACTTTCTTGTCTTGCCATAAATTACTCATCTGAGGTAGGTTTCATCACCACCTCTTAGACACTGTTTTACAGACTAATAGAGGTAAACACAGAAACTTTGGCAGAGCCTATGCCAAGAGCCTGTCACAAAAGCTTTGCAGACTGCTGTGCTGCTGTTTCTTAGTTATGTTCATGTGGAAGACAGGCACGACACTAACCCTCTCTAGGACTCACTGGAGAATAAAGTTCCTCTGTCATACTAGATCATATCTGCTAAGAAGGAGTTAGCAAGGGCCTCTTGGTGGCAGTGAGAAATAGGTGATCACCTCCCTAAGGCTTTGTCATGTCACTGCCTTGTTTCCAGCTTATCTCCCAGTTCCAGGAGCCCAGTTTCATCTCCTACCAAAAATAGCTTCCCTTGCAAGGGGTCCAGCACATACTTTCTTCACAAATAATGGCATAATTCAAAATCTTGTTGATGAATCACAGAATATTCTGAGTTGGAAGGTACCCACAAGGATCATCAAGTTCAACTCTTAAGTGAATGACCCCTACAGGGATCACACGCACAACCCTGACGATATTAACAGCATGCTCTAACCAACAAAGTTAATCTCAGGGTAGTAATGACTTTAATAAACTATGGCTCAATTTCACGAATTGTCTTATTCTCTCTAAAATGATGCTCTGCCTGCAAAGGACTAGGGTCACACCATCATCAGTTTTCATTCCTCAGCAAATGCAGAGATCACAGTTTCACATACACCTCAGAGATGGCTAAGGTTATAAAGCTTCAAAGTTATCTCACAAGGAAAGCCAACATCTGTTTTCATCTTGCTGACAATGTGAACATATTTATTCTGCTGAACAAAACATTAACAAAGACTGAATTTTTAAATCCATATTTTGTTCCTTTATGCATCCATTCAAGGTTAAACTACATCTTCTGGTATACTGCTGTACCTACAAGAAGCTACAATTTGGTTATCTCTAACTTTCACCGTCTCTTTATGTCAGATTTGAGCCTTCCTGGACTACATTTCCCAAGACACACTGCAGGAGATCACGTGTTTTGTGAAACACTTAGTAAAACCAAGGATGCCAGTGTAGTAGAAATTCTTGCGTCATATCTCTCTCTTTGTAAATATATTGTACCCACTCATTTGCCTGCACTTTATAGCATCCACTCACTCAAAAAAAAAAAATTAAAAGGCTTTGATGCACTTGGCACCAACAGAGTCAGCTATGAGGACTGAGATGTACTTCATCTACATCATTAAGCCTTGCCTACTCTGAGAGAAATATCTTATTACTTTATTGACAAATCACATCTGCTAAGCAAACCACATACAAAGCAGTTGTAGGAAAACTCTAAATTCAAAATCTTATGTCTACTACTGCCAAACCAGCATGGATCACCAAGAAGATTTAAAAAGACTGTACAGGTCTTTTTAACAGGCAAGCCTGCTCTGTTCTGTGCAAATAGCCTATTACAGTACTGTATTTTGTGTGCTACAGCCTTTAAAAGGAAATGACACAGTAATTTCCCATCAAATCAAATCATTTCTAGCATAACTTTTCATTGGGGGCATTCTGCATGTATCCTGAAATTTGCTTTCTGGGGAGACAATAGACACAGCTGCACGTCTGGTAAATATGTACGCTTGTTTTTCACATAGGGGTATACATGAAATTAAATTCAATTTGAATCAATAGTATTTTATGGGCATGGCAAGCTGCTAAATGTAGCCTAAGAAAAACGAACAGACCCTTGAGGTAGCTGTCACCAGCTGATACAATGCATTTAGGATGGGGTTTCATTCTGTATCTGGGGTTTTATCCCATCTATCTATTCCCCACTACTGCCCATTTTCCATCTTGTTCAGTCATTTTTAACAGCAACCTGCCATCTGAGAGTACTTCATAACACAATGCCATCATTACACTCCCCCCCAGGGGTCAGGAATAATTTTTTGCCTCAATTTTTTTTTTTTTTTTACAAATATATTTTAGGATTTCTGATGATACCCAAAAAGAATCCTTCTGTATCTCACTCAGATTTTGGATTTTGATGAAAAAAGCATTTCTCCATTTCATTTTTTGCTACTAGATTTTCTGCTTAGATGCTCCTTTCTTTCTCCCTCCTTTTTTTTTATCTCCTTGTTTCTGCTCATAGCTCATAGACATTCCTTCTCCATTCAGTGTATGTTTCAGCCTGCATATTCACTGAATTTTTTTTTAAAGTCTATTAAGACAACAGTGTCCAGTTGAGCATCCTATTGTTTGCTTTTATCCTTCCAAGACCACAGTTATGCAGAGCATCATGAGTTACAGAGACAGAATCATAGAAGGGACCATGAAGATACTCTAGTTCCAACCCTGCTTCCATGGACAGGGATACCTTCTACAAAATCAAGTTGTTCAAAGCCTCATACAACCCAGCCCTGAACACTTCTAGGGATGGGACACTCACACTGCCCTGGGCAACCTGTTCCAATGCCTCACCACCCTCATTGCAAAAAAACTGTCCAATCTAAATCTACCCAATTCCAGTTTAAAACAATTGCCCCTTGCTCTGTCACAACAGGCCTCAGTGAAAATTCTCCATCTTTCCTGTGAGCACTCTTCAGCTACTGAAAGGATATGATAAGCTCTTCCTTGAGCCTTCTGTTTCCCAGGCTGAACTGCCCCAACTCTCTCAGCCTGTCTTTGTAGGAGAGGTGCTCCAGCCCCCCAGTCATCTTTGTGTCCCTCCTCTGGACCCACTCCAACAGGTCCATGTCTTTTCTGTGCTGTGAACTGCAGACCTGGATACAGCATTCCAGGTGGGGTCTCATGAGAGCAGAATAGAGGGGTGGAGTCACCTACCTCAACCTGCTGGTCCCACTGGGGGTGATGATTATGATCAGCTCAACTGATGCTATGTATAACTCAAGCTATATAAATTCTCTGAATTATTTCTTGTGAGTTATTGATGCTGTAGTGATTGTAGCAGTTTATTTTGCATTTTTGGTCCCACAGAAGTCAACCTATTACTATTATGAGGCCAAAAAATAATGGCATGGATGTTGCTTTCCCACTTGATCTTCCTGTGCTCCTGTGTTGCAGCAGAAGGAATGTCTCTTGGTGAGATGGGACCTGGGAAATAGCATCTTCAGCAAGTTTGCTAGAATGCTCTCCTTCTCTTGATCTTGCTTTATGGCAAGCATAGTCACACAGTTTTTTTCACATTAAGCTTTTACAATCTGATTTGTAAACTTCAGAAACTGAAGCTTCTAGACTCCCCTATTATGAGGCAGAGCTTTATATAATTTGAGATGTATTCAGTGTTCCTATCTCTATAATTAAATTTGTCTGGTTTTGTTATTTTGAGCACCTTCTGAATTTTTTTCAAAGAGCTTACTAGGCATTATGTTGAAAGGATTCTGCTCAAATTATATCCTTCATTTTCTCACTTTGTTTTAAGGATAATTACTTAACTGATATTTGAATTAATGAAATAGGGTATGGAAAATCACTAAATTGGCCTGAAAAATCTTACAATTTAGGAAAAAACTCTGCTTTTTTAATTTCCTGATTTCTAAGCCAACAGGGTCCACTTGGAACATTTGCAGAGTTTAAAGTGGAAGTTCTCAAACAGGAGCCTGAAAGACCACTCGTGGTCTTTAATAAATCAACACTCTCTAGAGTCACACTAACCACCCGCTCTTTATACACTCATCAATCAAAAGGCTGATAATGAAATATCCATGGTCCTTGAGAGATTTTGAGAACTGACAGGGAGTTGTTGCTAAGACAATCTCTTCTATACAACTGTGAGTATTACTAAAGGTTTTTTGTATGAGGTTTTTTTAACACAAAAGTAGAATTTTCATGAGTATTTGACTGGAGATGGGATTTTTAAAGAAAAAATTACAAACACCGTGGGACTCACAATGAAATTGTAAAGTTGATAACACTCCATATTTGAGCTATGTTAACATCTATAAAGAAAAAGAAAGCTTCCTGATCTTTTTTGATATTGACATCTTTAGGATACAGACACAGTTAAGTGGTTACTTTTTCATAAAGGAATTAAATTTTTATTTTCATGTGTGATATTATTATTGGTCAGATATTTTACTAACTTTTTAGGTCCCAGATGCATTCTATTAAAGACAACGGGATTCCTCCAGTTGTATTCAATGACACACAATCCAGCATTTAGTGAAGCTGATAAAAAATAGTTTCTCTTGTTAGTACCTGGGGCTAAGGACATTCCTCCTATCTACCCACTCTCCCCAGTCTCTGGGCTGCCCCATCAACTACATGGCAGAAGGGACACACAAGTCTTCCTCAGAGGGACAGACCTGGCTTCAAAGTACATCATATTAATATTTGCATGTCAGGGGCCCAAGTCCACGTTTTCCTATCCTAACTATTTGCAAATGATTTCATTGCCTGTAATAGCCAGTGTAGTACCTTGAGGGCCAAAAATGGAGCAACACTGCTTTTCAGCAACAGCTCTAACTATATACTATGGTGCATACCATACAGCCACCTGCATATGGTAAGAGAGCACCAGAGCTGGTAGCAAGACATGTCTCAAGTGCTGGGTTCTGGCAAAAGCAGAAGGCAACAGTGAACACCAGCAGTAACAGTGGCATGAGGTTTTATTTCCATTCCCTGCACCTCAAGTCACACCAACCATGACATGTCACTATTTACAGCAAGTATTTGTAGCTGCAGTGACACTGTGCCGCCCTACATCTGCCAGCAGGGTCTTGTGTGGCATCACAGGGAATTGTCTTAGGAGACTTGGGACTTGTTTCCAAAGTCAAAAGCTTCCTTAAGTCAAACTGATAGTTCCCAAGGCCTGTGCTGTCTGCGGCCATAGTGGCAGCCCTGGTGAAAAAGGTACGAGTTGTAGCACTGCATACACACACCAGTGCCCATCCACAGCAACATGGGAATGGGCCTGGCTAGCACTGAAATCCATCGATGGCTGCCAACACAGCTCCTCGGACAAAGAGGCATCACAAGCAAGTCCAGAGGAGGGCCACAAAGTTGATAAGAGGACTGAGCATCTCCCCTACAAAGACAGGCTGAGAAAGTGGGGGCTGTTCAGCCTGGAGAAGAGAGGGCTGTGGGGAGACCTCACAGCACCCTTCCAGTAGCTGAAGGGAGCCTACAGGGAAGCTGGAGAGGGACTCTTCATCAGGAACCGTAGTGACAGGACAGGGAATAATGGGTACAAGTCGAAAGAGGGGAACTTTAGGTTAGGTATTAGCAAGAAATTCTTTACTGTGAGGGTGGTGAGACAATGGAACAGGTTGCCATGGGAATTTGTGGATGCCCCATCCCTGACAGTGCTCAAGGCCAGGCTGGGTAAGGCCCTGAGCAACCCGGTCTCGTGGGAGGTGTACCTGCCCATGGCAGGGGTGTTGGGAATAGATGATCTCTAGGATCCCTTCCGACCCTTAACATTCCATGATTCTATCACCCATCCATCTCCAGCGCTAGCATTACTCAGGGTGCTACCCGTGCCTGCCGCAAACCACGACGCCGGGCAGGCACGGGGCATTCACTGCACTGAAAATACACCGTAGCCGACGTTTTATTTTACCTCACAGTATTCCCTTCCGCACCGGGTGCAGGCTGATGGCTGCGCAGGGGGCACAAAATCCCCCCCGCCCCAGCCACCCGCAGCCCTTTCCCTGGAGGGCTGGCACAGCCTCTGCGCCCGGGAAGAGGCGCGGGGGGAGCGGGCCCGAGGGGGCGGCGGTGGCCGCACAGGTGCTGCCGCAGCCCGTCGCCATGGGAACGGCGCTGCCGAGGGCGCGGTGGCCGGGCCCGGCCGGGCCCCCCCGCCCGCGAGTGGGAGCGAGGAGCGGGGGTGTGTATGGTGTGTGTGCCTGTGCCTCTGTGTGTGTGTGCGAGTGTGTGTGTCCCGGAGGTATTGCACTGTTTCCATAGGAACAGGCGGGGGGAGGCGATGGCGGCACAGCCGCACCCGCTCCCCCTCCCCCGTGCCCTCAATGCCAGCCCGAGCCCTGAATCAATTAATGGAGCCGGCACCGCGCCGGGAGCGGGGAGAGGGCTGTGCCCCCTCGGGGCAGGGCAGCCCCCCCCACCCCCCCAGCCG
>VZRL01002850.1:265659-280970 GCA_013397895.1 Origma solitaria
CTGGCGTCGCGGCCGCGCTGCTTCCCCAGGGGCGACCCTGGGACGCGGGTCCCCGAGGGGTGGACCCGGGTGGCCTCCGCAGCCGCCGCCGTTCCCCGTCCCGTCCCCGGCGAGGTGCGCCCGGGGAGAGGCGCTGGGGAGCCCCGGCCGCACCCCGGGGACACCCGCGGGGAGAAGGGGCGGGGGACACGCACACAACAACAACAAAACCCCGTCCCCGCACGGCTGTTTACGGCACCATATGGCTGCAGGGGGAGGGGTGAGGGACATGTCTGCCGAGTCGCCGCGCTCATTATGTCCGATGGAGTGACGGTCACCGCGCCTCCGCCCGCAGCCGGGGCGCGGGGGGACACCCCGATCCTGGCACACGCGGGGAGGGAGCCCCGCGGCCCAGGCACCCTGACAGCCCCGCGGTGGGGACCCCAGGGAATAAACACACAGCGGTCTGCCCGCCCTGCTGCGGCCGCAGAGGGAAAATTCAGCGCCCTTCCCCAAAGTCTATCTCTAGGTCTGTTAAGGTCTATGTGTATCCTCGGCATAAAGAGGAACGTATGGGATAGAGCTCTGTTTTAGATCACAACGCGGCAATGCTTGAAACGTGAAAAGAAAAATACAAAATAAAAACGTCGCCTGTGTTTTTTTAATCGGTGGGGTTTGAGACGAAAACCTGACCCATTTCGAGGCATCTCTGTCTACGGTTGGCACGTAGGAAGGCCTGGAATGGAAGCCCTGGGCATCAAACGCTACACCGAGATCCACAGCGATTACTGCTATTTTTTCTTTCCGAGCGAGGCAGCCATTCATTTCAGAGTAATCCTTGCTGCACGGCGCTGATGGAGGCACGCTAGGTGCAGCGCATCCTGCCTCTGGAGAGCTTTCTCGGCTGGGGCAGGGGAAATACTTTGAAATGGCTTATGCCTTTCCTCTCAATGATTCATAAGATAGGTGCTCAACCTTGCCATTATTAGAGAGATAAAATCCACAGACTATGGGGTCTGATAATAGGCAACTATACTGTTATCCATATTACCTTGTAAAATTGAAGTATTGATTTTTTTAAAGCATGGTTTGCTACTTAGCAGACCAATCCCCCTACTATTGTAGTCAGTGAGATTTTGCTATTGACTTCAGTGGGAACAGCTTTTTGCCTTTAAAATGGTCTATTTCACATTATTATGGTAATATTGTTCAGCAATTCTTAAAATTGGCCTTCTTGGCCTTGGACATTTTAAAAGATTAATGTAAAAATTACTTCAGCTCAACTTATTCACCTCATTTCTGCTCATGTTATGTCCAAAGTTTTGTTTGGATGAATCCACCAGATAACTTAGTGCTCCAGATGGTTGTGGGTGGACTGGACCTAATAGATTCGCCAGTTACATGTGTTTAAGTGTTTTTTTGTTTTGGTTTGGCTTTTCAATTTTACAGAAGCCTAGATTTAGAAACCCATTTGTAGATCTCCTCTTGTGTGCAGCTTTGAATGCATTTGGTTGCTCACCAAAATAGCATGCCTTCCAAAGCAAGATTAAAAATATTAAAATGCAGCCAGCACAGGGAGTGGTTCAGTTCAACTGATGCCACATACACAGGCAGATCCTCCTGCCCATAGATAATATACATCTGAATCTTGGCACTGCCAGCTGGATTGGAATTCAAAATGAGAAACAGCAGGCCTTGAGGTCTGAAATATAGGCAACACAGGGGGGAAAAACTGTTCTTTGCCTATTAGTAAATAATAAACTGCAGTAGTAAAGACAAATGACAAGGATTGAGGAAAATGTGGACATCAGATAGATATTGGGGCTATGACACAATGGCAAACATGTCCAAATTCAAAGTGCAAGGTGTACCTAGCACCTATATTAACTATTTGTGTATTTGTGTAGCTACAAGGTTTTTAGTACCTTCTGCTTAGCTACTTTGTGCTACATCATGCTGTGATATGCATTGAACTAAGTGTTGACTAATAAACTCCAATCTGTAAAAAATGGTTGGGAATAGACATCCAAAATTCTGCTGAAATCAAATTTCCATGAGAAAATGCTTCCTCCTGGGCCTCCTCCCCCCAACCTCCCCACCCAAAAAAATGTTTCATCTTCCTCACATTTTCCATGCAGTTTTGTTATTCAGTTAATATCTTAAGGTTGTTCTGTGCTTATAGGTAGCTGACAGGTATGCTTAGCTGCTTAAGTGCTACTTTTGAAGATCAGAAGTAGTTTTATTGCCCAATTAATGGAAAGCATCAGTCTTCTTTTGCCTGCTTTATTTCATTAGCTTTATTATTATTATTATTCTCTACTGTGAAATGTGTAATATGTGTTCTCCAGGCTTATTTTACTTTCCTCAGCCTCCACCTCTCCCAAGGCTGACTTCCTTACTTTAAGGATCAGCTCATAGGAAGCTATTAAGCCAAAGTTTGTTTATACTTGATTGGCTTTAACACTTCACTCCATTTGTTCTCTCATCTCACTTTCGTTCCACTCTTATTAGAAGCAGGATTGCTCTAATGCAAATACAGTTCAAAGAGACAGGAAAAAGGGAAAGAGCTCTGAATTCTCCTCATAGCAGATGTCCTAATGCAATATCCATGGAAAAGGGAGATTACTTTAAAACAAGTAAACAAACAAACAAAAGAGTGTAATTGAGGGTGAGTATATATGTTGAGTGTGTTTACTTGGTGAGAGATGCTCTTTTATTTGACTTAAATATATGGATGGCTTAAAGGATTGAAATCAAGCTCATTTCTGGTTTGCTTTATTCTTCCTTGAGCAATCAGAATTTGAGGATTTCTACAATAGGGAGCTGTCTTCACAGTGCATTGCATTGAGTGCAGCTCCAATGTTACAGAAAATTATAACCAAAGAGGTGGGAGCAGGATACCCCAGGTGTTATTTTAGAGCTGAATTTGGCCTTGCTGTTACTAAACCTTTCTAGATATTTTTATACATTTTATAAACTTCTCTATACCCTTGTTAAGCACTGGTCTCCAGCACATTGGAATATACCTTGGCAACACCAGATAGCACTTACAGGTAAATTATTCCTCACAAACAGAAAAAATTTTATCAAAATGTATCCTGTTGAGAGTTCAGTCACTGCTACCCAGTCAACCAACACCAACTGATCAGGGCACTGAGTGCC
Organism: Origma solitaria; assembly: GCA_013397895.1. Lineage (NCBI taxonomy): Eukaryota > Metazoa > Chordata > Aves > Passeriformes > Acanthizidae > Origma > Origma solitaria. The sequence continues at coordinate 268,801 of VZRL01002850.1, forward strand.
CAGGGTGGTGGTTTGGGGATGGACTCTCCTCCCTAGGGCACTGTCCATTGCAAAGCCCAAGCATCAACCAGGGGCTGCATTTTGTCTTCAAAACAGGGGCATAACCTTTGTGCCAAAAATTTTTGAAACATTATTCACAGACCTTCTGCTGGTCCTATTCCAGGAGGGCATTTCACCCAGCATAATTTAGGATGACAGGACTGGTCCTTCAAAGCCTCACAAATGTCACTGGTTTAATTCTTAACTTCCTTCAGCTATAGTTTTTCAGCTTTTTTGTAGGTCTGTTGGTTCACTCTGTGGTTCTATTAGGCGAAGTACTAATTTATTTTAAAATATTATCACTTAACCATCTATATTGTACTTTACTCACTTGCCTGCTTATAAATTATGGCAAGAATGATAATGCAAATTCTCGAATTTTTTGAAGTCTGTATATGTGAAAATTTCCCCAACTTTACATCCATTAAAAATTAAATTTATTAAAAAAGAAATCTTGTAATTACTTATAAATTCATTAAAATTCAATGATAAGTAGCAGAAAAATACATATTCATTAAAATTCTATTAATTGAAATGCTCTACTTATTAATAAAATTTGACCTGCTTTCTCCTATTTAAGAATGCTTTATTCTACTCAGCTTTTGAAAGCAGTCCTTTTGGTTCCAGTTGAAAATGTAAGATTCAATTAGGAATGCAGGTAAAACAATATTTTCAGTTCCACAATTTCCTCGAAGTCTGATGTATCTTGCCAAAACTAGGATGAAGAGAATAATACTGACAGTTGCTATATAGAGGGCCAATTAAAAAAAAAAAAAAAAAAAAAAAAGGAAGTAATCTTATTTTAACTAGCTTTATTCACTTCCAAACCTAGCTTTATTTATATTGCTTTATTATTTGCTTAGGTGCAAATTTAACTATTTGAAAGCTCCCTATATGCCCAGTTCAGTGCTCAGTTACACCAAAACAATGTTACACCAAAACAATGATAACAAGGCCTTCTACATTGGTAACATGTGGCAGAGGATTTGTGCAAGTTTTCTAAAAAACACAGGGTCAAAGTGAAAGAAGTTTACAATAAACGTCTATTTTGAGAATTCTGGATTTTGCTGCTGCATTCATACAGAATTTACTATCCCATTTCCTCTTTGGATAAGCCCAAATTGAGACAAAAAGGGATAAACAGAAGAGGTCTGCCTGAACTACAGGTTTTAGATGGATGCCTGGCATTCAAATATAGTATTCATTAAAAGAATGCTGACTGTTTTCTCAGTACAAATGAAATACTTCAGTATTACAGCAACCATAGCCAGGGGGCTTTACTGAACTCTCAGAATATAAAAAGATAAAGGTTATCAAAAGATGTCATAAAAAAAATTATGACTATGTCTAGATTAAGGGAGGAAGGAACAAGTTACATTCCTTTTTCTTTTCCACTGCAGTTTCTTGAGAAATGCAATGGGACAAGTCATCTAATTAAATATATGCTATACTTCCTGGTCCCATTGGTCAAAAAGCAAAGACTTTCAAAAATTGTCATCATTTGAATGAGCTAATTTCCTTTCATATTTGCCATTAATACTCTAACAACTTTGTTCTTTTTTCTTTTCTTCTCACCACAGTAAGAGTTTGGCAATAGTTGTGACAAATATGCACACTCAAAAAGCTGGCACAGGTAGACAAAAATACAGAGGTGAAAACAGCACATGCCTTCTCACCACAAGTGCAGTAAATTGGAAACCAGGGGTAGTTCATTGCAAACGTTCTGTGTAAACCACAATAATCTCATATACTGGTCCACATAGGGTAGTGCTGGATCTCAAAACTTGATGGGCTCCCTCCTTCCTCCAGACTAGTGATATCACCACAGCAACGAGCCATAGAAACTGCTACAGTCAAACTGACCAATGAACCATCTAGTACCAGTCTGCAAGGGAGTCTGCAAAAGATGTTTCAGAGCTCAGTAATTAGTAAATAAAAAAATTCCTGAACAAAATACTGTGCCTTGTGCAATAATGACTGATTTATTTTCTGCTGCTATAGCTTCAGCCAGCCTAAGAACACGTACCTAAAACTTATGAAGCTATTCATGAAACAAAAGCATGAATGCTGAGACCATTAGCAGTGTTCAAATTCAGTACAAAGTGCAAGGGGATGGGAAGATGCTGGGATTTCACCACACCTCCCAAGTCTTTCCTTGTGTTGACTGGATGGGCTGGAACATGACTAGCCCTTATAGAGGCTCTGTGGGACAACACTGGGGACATGGTGCAAGACACCATGTGAGAGCCAGGCAGCAAATTCGTGCCATCACACCAATGCCCTCGATCCCAGTGGCACAGAGCAGGAAGGGCATGAACATGACCTTGTCCTCACTTCTGCTCCAGCCAGCAAAGCTGAACTGACATAAAGAGCCTAAGACACATCCTTATGAGAGCCACAGAGCTCCTGTAAAATCCTTGGAAGAAATTTTGGATTAATCAGTCAGGGTTTCTCCAGGGGCAGCAGTGCAGACTTCCATTCCCAACACTTTGATTTATAAAAATGGGCTAGCTTTGAATTTACCTTCTAAGATGGTTGCCAAGGGTCTTAGGAGATGAAATAGAATTTAAAAGGGTGGCAACTGAATTTTCTCTGCTTTTCACCAGTATTTTTACCACACTATTTTTCTCACTTTCTTTCTACCTCTTTACATGTCTGTTTTCAGCTGTGAATTTGTTTCTTTATGTTCATCTTTTGGGTGATATAACCATTTAAAACTACTTCTCTTGTAAGTACCCTTCTTCTTTGATAAGCTTAGTTACCTTCTGTGGACCTTGCATCTCTTGTGACCTTTTAGAGATGAGATAAATACACTAAGCATGCTATTAAAGGCAAGGACATACCATTTAATTAATGAGAATAATAAGTTTTCAATGTTATTCTCTATACTTTTTCTAATGCCTAATTTTGTTTATACTTGCTGTGCTTATTTTGGATACACTTACTGATTGGTTTGAAACCATTCCTAAATATTTCCCTTGAGATGTTTTACTAATTCCATACATTTTGAAAGTGATTGAAAACTTTGAATTCTTCCTTTCCTCTCAAAAAGCTAATATCATGATGGCATAAAATGTAAATTATCTGGCAATGGTCTGTAGGGAATTCTGCCTGCCATGATTTCTCCCTTTTTTTCCACTCTGTTATGATATTTCTATTTTCCCTCCAAATTCTTCTTTGACTTAACCTAATTAATGTGCATTTCCATCCAGTGTTGAAAACCCTTCACCTCCCTGAGTTTTACATGCATATATGTATACATATATATGTATGTGTGTATAAGCACAATGGACTGCATTGTATAGCTCTCAAACACTTGCTGTTGTTTCCCAATTCTTCATCAGTTTTAATTTGTCATTACAGCTAAAGTTGCAACCCTGCTTTAATAAAGTCTATATCAGATCGATTTCATTTCAGAAGGAAGCAAACACCAAAGTTTCACCTGAATATTTTTAAAAGATTCTTGAACGCAACAAGTTAGAAGAACATAATTACTGTCACAAAATCCAAACTAGTTCCACCAACTAGGTACAGTTCATATTTACACTTAACTTCATTTTTAATGATTCTTACTGATTATTTTTTTTCCTAGTGTTGACATATGGTCCACTAGTCTGTCGTTTCCATGAGCTATCTTTACTACTCTGTATTTCCTCTTTCTAGTACATTTTCGTCCATACTGCAGTATCATTGCCATATATAGTGGCAAATAGTACATTTTGGTAGCATTTTAGCTGTTCCTTCTTAAGTTCTTTAGTGGTTTTGAGTTAGTGTAAGCCCCAGTGAAGGACTGCAATGTAATATCCCCTCTTTTTTATTTCTCTGTTTCTGACCATTCTTCAATTTTATCACCTGAAAAATGTAAAGACGGGATAGAAACTTTTTTATCACCCACATCAGAGAAGATACACACTGAAAAATAAAGTTTTGTGAAACGTGTTTATAGTCCTCATCTCTCCTGTCTGCTGAAACCTCTGGCCATACCTTATCTGTTCTTCTCTTATTGTATCTAATTACTTCTATAATTACTTGCCTTTTACTCATCTTCTATCAGCTCAGGGTAGTGAAATTCCATTCTTAAATGATTTTCCATATACCAGCAAAATGCTGCTTTACCCTACAGGTAGGTCATGATTCAATGGCAGCTACTTTAGCTCTGGATCTGCCTGGAACAAAAGTTTTCTACAAACACAACCAGGCAGTATTAGTAGTGGTATGTATAAGTCCAGAGGCAATAAAAAGAGCAATCACAAGACACACTCCTTTAAAAGTTGTACAGTGAGTTAGTCATAAGTCATTTAAGTGCAAGTAATCTTACCACCTAAATTTTCTCTAAGTACAGTGAAAATGTGGTAGCATCTGTATCTTGTATTAAAATCTCAGGGGTAACAAAATGTACAAAAGCTTCAGACACACAGCCCTTACTATCAATATAGTACATAAAACCCCTCATTTTCCAAAGGAGTTTAATTACAGACTCTCAAGTAAAAAAGGTTGAATGAGTTTCATCCTAGGCTGAAGTAGGTCATTTGATAAACATTGTCCTTCCAAGTCTCTACAGAATATTTGTTTCTGAAAAAAAGTCTCTACTTGAGGTTAACTTTAACATCGATCAGTTTTATTAAGTAAACTGTTCACTACAGATAGCCCCTTAAGTTGAAGAGTATCCACATATATGAGGAAATGTTTCAAACACCCCATTTCAATTTCAACAACTAGGCTGTAATCCCAGCAGATGCACACAGTAACTGTCAAGTTCTGCAGCTTGCAGAGTTATTGAGCAAGCAGTTAGGAGCCTGTACAACTGTCTGTGACAAAGTTGATCATTGCAGAGAAAATCCATGTGCATCTGAAAAAATGCTCAATATCATAACCTATACCATGTCTTTCCTGTATATTGACAATGCCTACCTGGATATTGTACGTTAATAAACCATTGAAAAATACCTTGCTAGTGGAACTGTAAAGTTTTGAGGCTCATCTATTTAAAGAGAACAAAAGGGTAATTTAAGTAAGCTGCAGGATCACTTTCAGGGCTCTTGCAGGACAATGCAAACAACTCTCATTGCACCAACTAACACTGCCTGAGTTTTCTAAAGTCAGAGAAGCTTCTGGCAGTTTTAAAATGACATTTACAAGACAAAAACATCTTTTACATCCTGGAAAGCTCTACTAATTTTGGAGACTGTGTTGACCAGTCAACCTACTCAACAAGAAACGGAAGATGCCTGTGATGCTCTGTGATGCATGGGAGGCTGCAGAATCTGGTATGATTCTCCCTCCTGGAGAATGTGTTTCCTGCCACACTGTCTGTCTCATGATCTTTCTCCACATCTACCTCATTTATACACCCTGCTTATTTTGTTCCTCTTTCACCCGCAAACTCTCAACAGGTGTATCCTGCATAATGGGGAAAGATCGGGACCCAAATAGCTTCTTTCAGACCAAACCTAAGAGCTGCTGGTTGCCTCCTTTCAACAGCAGACCAAGTTATCACAATTCACTGTCAGCCAATTTTAATTTATTTCTGTAGTGTAAAATTAAATTTGAATCATTAACTCCCACATTTGTCCAGCACTAGCCTTGTTCCCCCAGGGGCCCAAGTTCATGAGAAGTTCTCTCTACCTGCAGTCTCTCTGTGTAGTCTCCCCAGATCCTGTCTCCTTTCAGTCTAGAGTTGGACACAGCAATGGTGATCACCCCAGAGGTTAGGGAAATAAAGTTTCCCTGTAAAAAGATCCAAAAAAGTCCCATCATGCTGTACTGATGCCTATCAGCTCATTTTAGCCCTAACCTTCCAGCAAATACCTGCTGATTTCCCACTGATCACATAGCTATGTAGCCACAAAAACAGCACTCGGTACATCCAAAGAAAATCAGGGCTGGAGCATCTGAGCAGCAGTCCCTGCATCATGGCCAAATCCAGTGCAGCTTCACTGACAAGACTCTCAGGGTAAGAACGAAGAAACAAGTTCACTATCATCTCAGTCTTCTCAGCAAAGGTCCATAGAAGCATGAAATTCAAACTGTGAGTTTTTATTTCTGAACACTGGAAGGATTTGGGCTCTTGAGCTACAAGTCTGGCCTTTGCCCTGGTGATCGCACTGCATTTGTCATCCTCTCATTACATGTGTATATATGGGATGGATACATCAGTACTAGTTTTTGTTTGCACACTGCTACACCCTATTTCATGTTTCTAAAGTAATGTCAACATTTTCCAACCTTAAAACACTCAGTTTCAAAAAATCTGCTCTCTTTGGCTCATTTTTCTTTGAAAATTCTAACTCAACATTGTTACTAAGAAATCTCAGTCCCTTTGCCTCTCTCACACGCATGTGGAGATGGCATCTTACATATGGCTGCTTTAACATTTTTAAATTCCAGGACAGAATTATTCTCTTTATTCATGAACACTCCCCTGAATGCCTGCATTAAGAGTTGCCAACTAAACCGGTTTTGTTCCATCTGCTGTGACCATTTTCCAGCACTGTCTCTCTGATTCACCAGCAGCCCTCCTCACCGACTCCATCGGGAGGTCTGCAAACAGCAGGGCAGAGGCTGCGGGTAAAGGGAGGAGACAGAGCTCTGCAGACCTGAACAGGGGTGAAGGAAAATGTGGTGGGCAGTTAAAACAGGGTAGATATGGCAGGGTTTGAATACCACTCCTGAGCCTGCAAGGCACATTTAATGGGACTGTAAAACTCCCGCAGAATCGTACCTTGGGATAAATTATAGTTCACCCTCAGCATCACCTTTCTGCGGTACTTACTGCCATTATGTGCTGCCAGTTCAGTAGGCTACAGAGCTACCAATATACATTTGACAAACACTTTTATAAATTTTTTTTATATGGATGGCTACAAAAATGGGGAGAAATGCAAATAAACCCCAAAGATGCTTATTTTCAAATGGCTACAAACTGCCCTAAAATAATGAACAATTTAAAATGTAAGATAATTTAAAGCAATAAGTTTTGACCTATAAGCTATTTGTATTGTGATCTGTTTCTTCTATTGTTCATTAAGAAAGTAATTTATATAAAATCAGATGGAACATAAACTCATATATTCATCTACTATTCTTCATGTCCAAGAGAGGTGGGTTGGGATATATCCTGTTCCTTAGAGCTGACTGGTCTATAATTTTAAGCCTTAAATCCTGTAATCAGGTTCAGTAGTACAGCCCTGCACCTGCAGAAAGCCTTGCTGGTCTGCTAGCAGCAATCCATAAGGTATCAGATCCTCCTGGAGAATCTAAAGATTTAAGTTAAACAAAATTTGGTTTCAGAATGAAAGTTCATTCTCTGTGTAGTTGGAAAGTATAAAAGAAAGCACAAGAAAATTCATACATTAGGTCTGTGATATCATTAAAGTCAGTGGAGTCATTTCAAATTAGTAATGACATAAAAGTAATCTGAACTTGGCCTTTGAGGTTATATTCTATTAGTTTGCTAATACTGTGTAAATTCTATATTTGAGAGGTATCCTGCAGTCATCTTGGCCCTTCTTTTTTAATGGCAAATTCTGCTTAAAGTCTGCTGATAGAGCTCAGGACATTATTTTATAACTTCTTTTTAAATCAAGACTAATTTTTAGGATCCATATTTGTTTCTACATACAACATCAAGCCAGAGAAAGGAAAGTGGCGAGAAGAAATTTGTTTTCAAGTTGCTAACCAATAAATAGCTCCAGCTAAAGAAACTCTGCAGAAAACAAATTTTAAAAAACAAACCATAAAAATCAAGTATACTGCTAGAAAGGGTATCTTACTAGAGACACTAGTTCTATACCTCCTTATGGCTGGTGAGTACCAACTATTAAAAGTCGACAGTGTCAACCATTTGGCGTATTTGTCAGCCTAACCTGTGTTGTTTATACAGTGTGTCTTACGCAAGGCATAATTTCACTGCTTTCATGAAGTGCAGCTTGGGTTTAATGAAAGAAAATGTAACAGAAACAATCTGAAAAGTTGCAGAACTGAAATACTTTCTAGGTTGCATATAGGAATACCTTAGGCATAGAGGAATACCTTATCATGTGTTGTCCCATTCTGGACCTAAAATGGCTGTTTTGCAGGGAGTGTTGTTGCCTGGTGACCAAAAGTGCATCTCCTAAGACACAGAGGGATGTGAAAATTCAGAAATTGATTTGTTCCTGTTGCTCTTGAGGAGACCATACCCGTAAAATAGATTAAGCCAGCACATAATCACCTATGCATTCTCCTTGCTGGCATGCTTAAACTTGATACTGAAGACAGGCCTGTGATTTTGAGCTACTTATCAACCAGGCAAGGGAAAAACAGAATAATACCTCGTGCACTACTGCCCACAGAATATGAAAGTAGACCAAGCCTCAGCTACTGTGAGACTGCAAGACACCCTGCTTCAATTAAGTCTGTGTTGTACATCTAGCCTGTTCCGGTGCAACCTCCCAGTTGCTATCAGGCTCTCTTTCTTTCATTAGAATCAAGTAGTTAATTAGCCCCAGCCTGTCCTCTCTCCTTCTCTCTTTCCCTTTAACGCAGCAGTAATGATGTCTAATTACCAGCAGCAGTGGATTACAGCACCATCAGGAGCAAATCTCTCTGGCTGACAGCAAAGCTGAGCAGCAAATCTTAAAGCTTCAAGGAGAGAATAATTCCTAACAAAGTATTTGAATATTTGCTTATTTTTGACCAGCTTGTGACTGTAGAGTCCAAGTTGTAATTTCATCCATCCTGTTATTGCACAGGGAGTGCTCATGCTGCCAGCAGTGATTAATTTTAAATTGAAATTACTTTTACCTATGGTGAGATCAAGTGATGGACAAGAAGAAGGAGAGGATGAGGGAGAGATTCACAGTTTGGGGCTCTGCTACCATTTGAGGCTCTCTCTGAGGGCTGGACAGGCCCAAATGTACAGGATAACCATGACAGAGGGGGGGGGAAACAAAACCAGTGGAGATGTCTCTAAATGATCGCAGATTAATAAACCCTTAAATAAAAATTAAGTGTTAAAGAAATGAGAAAATGGGCTTTTAAGGCTTACCAACAATTACTCTCTGATGAAAATCCAATTCTTTTCCCCCTGTAACTTATCATTCCCATCTGGGAGAAATTCTAGGCCTCTTGAAGTCAATAGGAGTTTTGCCACTGACTTTCTCCAGGCCAGGGGCTGCATCCCTGTTCTGTCAAATGTGTTCTTTCTGAGCCATCAGTGCCTGGCAGGCGCTGCCCTGGCCCTGGCAGTAGCTCATACAAACCACTGCCACCCTGCGGGTCTGCTTAAATACTTCTCTGCCTTTTGCGGTGGGATAGTGACACCAGATTCATGGATTTAGGAGGGGCTGGCATTTGATTTTCAGAGCAGAATACTGCCGAGCATCATCTTTTCCCATTTATGTTGGACAACAAATTTCTATTGGTCAGCAGGAGGAAATTGTACCTACATAAATGACCTCTTCTGTAAAGGTTTATATGTCATTGCTCAGGTTATATGCAGATATTCAGGAATTGCTTACAGATAAGTCATGCTTACTTTTCCTTTCTTGATGTCATTAGCAGTCCTCCTTATTTTATTAGAATTCCTGCTTGGTTGTTTAAGCTATCTACGAGAGTGACTCCTATATGAATATAAATACATATATATGGACACACAGAGACATTCACACCAAAGGGTGTGATTCCCACGAATGTACAAAGATAAGACCTGCAGGCTGTTCGACCTCTCACTGAAATCCCTTGTGGGAAAAAATAAAAATAAAAATTGATTCTGTGTTCTTAAAATAGAAAACAGGATGGAAGGTGGGACTCCAGGCTTTCATGGCCTAGCAAAGGTGAGAGAAAATAAACAATCTGGTCATCACTGGTTCTTGTGTTTCAGAGGCCCAGAAAAGCACTTAATTTTTAAATTCCATCATGTAAAATTAAGGCTATCCTCTTTCTTTAGTAGCATAGTCAATGTAATTTTAAAAAATACGGAATTTGCTTACAGTTTTGAACTTGCAGTGAAAAGGATAGACTTGGGAATAAACAACCTTGCCCATTGGCCCTTCAAAATAATTATTTCAGTGAGCAGAAGAGATATTTAAAAATACTGAGTTAATTGGAGACTTCGGCTTTAGGCAATCTTTATGTTATAAATTGTATCTATGGTACTCTCTCGGCTCAGAGATGAGCAATCAATCTTCTAACAGTAAAACAGATTCAAATCATCTGAATCTATAGGCAGACCTGGAACACTTCAGTGAATAAAAAACATAGAGAAGGAAAAATCTCTGTCCAGAACTTCTCTTTTACTTTCAATCTTCATATTGAAGATTTCCTTAAAATTAATTTCCCAGTTCTGCCTCCTCACAGCCATGACGGTGCTGATGACAAGGGGGCAAATACAAGCCAGCCCCTGGGAATGCCCAGGTTTATGACTTCAGCAAGGCAAAGAGAGGCAGATTTCCCCGGCAGCCTACGTCACAACCCAACCCAGAATACTTTCCAAGAAGCCCCCTTTGCTGCGCCACCCAGCAATCTTCACGTTAGGTCCAGAAAAGCTGCCACTCCAGGGGAAAAAAAAGAAAAAAAAGAAAGAGAATATTGCTCATCCAAGCCAAATGCCCAGGCAGGAATATTTTTAATTGCCGGGTTTCCTTTCTCGGCTCCCCCTCCACACCCGCCCCACGCACAGACAAAAGAAGCTTAGCTTGCGTGACCCAGCACACAAGAAGTAAGAATAATGATACATTAAGAGAGTTCAATAGGCAAAACCTACTTGCAACCAACAGTCCCCATCTTCTTAAATAGGAAAATCTGTCGCTCCTGCCACCACCAAGCATAAGAGCTCTCCCGCTGTCAGACCTGCACCGAGCCCGCAGGGCCAGCGCCTGACGGGGATGCCACGCTACCCTAGCGAATCGAACGGAATGCTGAGGGGCTCCTGCGACCCCAGAAAGTGTCACAAAATACACCCTTCCCTCGCTCATGCGGAACTCCGTCTTCCCTTTGTTGAGCATCCTCTCCCTCCCGCCGCCCCATACTAGCGCAGCCGGCGCTTCACAGCCAAGCCGGGCACATTCGTGGCCGCTCGGCGGCGGCGCCAGGGCTGCGGGGTAACAATAAAAGCAAAAGGATAAAAATAATAACGATAAAAAAATAAATAAATAAATAAACCCCAACAGATATCCCGGGGAACCACCGCCCGGCGCCGCGCCTGGCTTTGTGCCAGGCAGGGGTACCCCCGTGCGCCATCCATCAGCCCCGCCGGCGGCGGGGGCCGCTGCCCGGGGCGGCGGGGCCCGGCACAATGGCCGGAGCGGCGGCGGCGGCGGGACAATGGCACACCCCAACCCCGCCGCAGCGGCCCGGGGAGGACGGGGGGGACGAGGAGGACGAGGAGGACGAGGAGGACGAGGAGGAGAACAACACCGACCCGGCGGGGTGCGTTGTGCGCACGATCGCTTTAAATAAAAGGACCCATAAAGACCTCGGCGGTGTATAATGTGACAGGCAAACGCAACATGGTGATGATGACTTGGGGGAAGAGGGAGGAAGGAGCCAACTGTGGCTGCGGCTCCCCCTGCGCCTCTCGCTCCCGGAGCGGGCTGCAGCGGCCGACATAGAACAAGGAAGACAATTCTCTACTAACCGTGGTTTTGACTGGCACGTACAGCACTTGCTTCCCTCCTCCAGCACCACCACTGACCTCGTCCGAGTTGCCGAGCTGGAAGCCTTTAGATTTGACCCAGAATTTGAATTTGGCATTATCCGTGGAGCTCGACTCGGAGCCGTTCAGGAGCTGGACGATCCGGTCGTATTTTTTACGGGTCACCGTCTTGGTTTTTCCTGAGTCCCCGTAAGTCCTGAGACACCAGTCCTGAAACTGGCGGTACATGTCCCGGTCGCTGCTCTCCATAATCTCCTAATACACACACGCACACATGCACACGCCGGGGCGCACACACACACACACGGACACGCACACAGACACGGGCAGACACACGGACACGCACACGCCGCCCCGAAGCGGGCCGGGGTGCGGGGCCGGGCCGCCCCACCGCACTTTGCACCTGTTCACCCAGCGCTCATGAAAAATGCATCCACCTCCGAGCCGGAGCGAAGGAGGTCCCGGTGCAGGCAGATCCCAGCGGATTTTTTTTTTT
>VZRL01002850.1:283088-322431 GCA_013397895.1 Origma solitaria
GGCGGGCAGCGAGCAGCAGCAGCCCGCGGCTCGGCGCTCCTTGGGCGGGAGGGGAGCCCGAAATCCACCGCAGCCAAACACGTGCCCTTTTCGGCTCGGGTCGCTGAAAAGAAGAGGGCTACGGGGTTCCCGTGCTGTGCCTCAGGTGTCTCCTGCAGAAATCCCACCTGTGTCTGAGTATCCAGTCACTAGGGGCCTGGAAAGGCCCAGTGGAAAGGCAGCTGTGTGTTTTTCCTTCCCAGACCTGGGCGGTAGCAGGCACCCTTCGCTTTCACTCCCTTCTGTCCTACAGTAAAAGGCTGTCGTGGGCTGTCGTGCTGTTTACACCGAGCCTGGATTTCTACTGCAAAAGCCGAAGGTGCTAAGAGAACGAGGATAAGCCCTTCCTTGCACTCCCCAGCCAGGACATGCTGGTCCGTCGGGCTGGCCCTGTACATGGGCACCTCCACTTGGCCTCCATCTCCCCAGCTAAGCCAGCTCACATATACTTGTCCTCTCCCTTCTCCCGTCTTTCCCCACTCGCCCCAGTCCCATGTTTGCTTTTCTGCTTTCTGTCTGGAAACACCACCTCAGACACAGGTGAAGCTGGGACAAGACTACTGTTTAAAAGCAGTGCTCTGAAGGATGTTTGTGTTGCCAAAACCTTTCCTGCCCTCTGTAAAATCTGAGAGGACAAGCTGACACAATGGGCAGAAAAAGTAGGACTTAGAGATAACCAAGGAGGCTTGAGACTTTTTGTTGGCCACAGGGCCCGTAAATTATCTTGGCAGCCCCATTTTAGTGTTAGAGAAGCACGGGACTCCCGTCCATCAGAGAATCTAGAGGAGAGGCAGTAACAAAGGAACTGCTGTGCAGAAGGGGAGTGAGGGGAACCTCAATGAACTCTTACCCAGCAGGCTTTATGAGATGTAATATTGCTTTCATGTGCCATTAGATCTACATTTAGAAAAAGGGTCGTAACATGGATTGGGCTGCACTGCTAAACAATTCCATCAGATAATTTTTCTCAACCCAGCCTCCTGCTGAGGGTCTCAGTAACTTCCGTATCACACTGATACTGTGCTGTGACAGAATCCAAAGTACACACACAAAGCAAAGGGGATAAAGGAAGATGTGACAGAGCCAGGAGTGACGATCCAGACAGTTATAGCATGGATGAGTAAAATGCTTGAAATAAGCAGGAGTGGTTTAGTAGATCCAAAAATAATTTCATATCCTGGAGTATCACTTTGGATCGTGTAAAGAGCTCTATACCTTCTCAGCAGAGACACATTCCTAAATTCAATCAAGTTTGGACCATGCCTTAAAAAACCCCAGAAATATTAATTATTTTTTCAAACTGTTTTGTGGCAGGAGAGAGAATCACAGAATTCTAGAATGGTTTGGAAGGAATCTTGATGATCTTAACTAGATGATCTTAATGATCATCTGCCAAGGGCAGGGACACCTTCCACTAGACCACTAGAGAGAACCCCATCCAACTTGGCCTTGAGCACCTCCAGGTATGGGGAGCCCACAACCTCTTTGGGCAACCTGCTCCAGTGCCTCGCCACCCTTATAGTACAGAATTTCTTTCTAATATCTAATCTCAGTTTTTAGCTTAAGGCCATTCTCCCTTGTCCTACCACTACATGCCCTTGTGAAACAAACATGGACGTGGTTTGAAGTGGGGATGGAGAGTAGAAACTCGAGTAATATTTAACAGCTGGATTTCTTTCTCTGTTTTACAGTTAAGATTTTTGATTCTTGTTGATGAAAGATATGGATGTTTCATGACTGCTTCCAGTAATCACTTGGCCAGAAGTCCTAGGAACATCCTGGACCCCCACCCACCCTGCCAGAAAATGGATCAGCACAGGACACAAAAATTATGCTTACCATAAAGAATTGGTGATCTAAAGAAGGTCAATTGCATGGTACATGACTTCACTTTCATATAAATATACATTGTAGAGTGTATTTGCATAACCTATACTCATTACATGTACATATAGAGAGGTTATATATGTGTGTGTATAGTAATTTCAACACAATTTATATGGTGAATTTAGAGTGCAGATTTTTAATCTCCCGTTTTGAAATCTTCTGATACTCTGAAATTAGTACTATAAGATTGGATTTAAATAAGAAGAATTACATGGTCTTAAGTTCGCTGTCTGGGTTTGGGGTTTGGGGTGGGGTTTTTGTGTCAGAATTAACAAAGTTTAATAACACAGTCTGGAATCTCCTTGCAAGGAAAAGGGCTTGCACGGACCCTCCTGTCAAGAGTTCTAATGACACCCTGTTACTCAGCTGAAGTTGCAACTCCTGTAGCATCCTTGGGGAGACAGACTGAGTTGGTCCTTCAGTGCCATGGACTGAGGCTGTTCTGTGCTCTACATTCTGCAGAACTCACTTGCCCTTGCCAGAAAATGAAAGCTTCTCTCCTCTGGTGAGGAGACAGCAAATCCGTGCCTTGCTGACTTGATTGCTCTGCAGCCAGCCCGAAACAATACACCATCAACAGATGTGTGAACTTTTCCATTCAGTGGAATGAAGTGTTAGTTGCAAAACAGAGTTTTGGTGATTTGAATTGCCTCATGTGCATCAAGCTATGAAAGAGGTTTGAAGTAAATCATTAATATCATAAATATTGTATTTTTTGAATTATCAGCTCCAACTGGCAATAGAAAGTGAAGACAGGCAGGATGGGGCCTCATGTCTCTCGTTAGAGTTACCAGTGTTTCTAGGTGAAATTACAATCTTGTAGTGACATGGAGCTGAGTCTATGGAAAAAGCTGAGAGACATTTTCAAGCTTTTTAAACTTGCTGAAAAAAAAGAGAGAAGGTTTTTGATTTAAACCTGTTGTCTGACTGCTGCCAAAGAGGAGTGTTTGGAAAACATGCGCCGTATTTCAGTGCAGTGCTTGATATGGCATTACTGGATGGCTAAGGGTAGCCTTTGAGGAAGTGAATTCCCTGTCTCTTGGGTTTTTTGTTCACTGACATAGTGAGAAAAAATTATTTTGACACTTCCGACTTGCCATGTCCACGAGTTACGATAGAAAGCCCGTTTCTGTGCAGACTGAAAATCATCCATGCTGAACTGACAGAAGATGTGCTGAGGAATAAAGAAACTGCAGCTCCAAATGGTTTGCTTTAAACTATGTTCCTGGTAGTGCTTTTCCTCTCTTCCGGAGAGAATTTCAGTGGAATTGTCCCATTGCATCCTTTTACAGGCCAGTGATGGCAGCAACAATGAGCACTGCAAGCCCTAATGCATGTGGAGGCAGAAGTCAGTGCTCACACAGTGCATGGGCTTGGCTGTGCTCTCTTCCTTTGGCCTCACGTCCATGACAAAATCTCCTGAGTGGTTCAATAATCAGTCACCTGATTGCTTTGGTGGGGGTAGGACTCTGCTGTGACGCAGCTCCCCTGAGGAGAAAATATTCACCATTCCACCTACTAATATTACTGGCAAAGGACCGCTCTAGAAAGGTATCCTTAATGGTAACTCCAAGGTATTTGCTGCTTAGGAGGTCAGAAACTACAGGTGGTTTCTTGGTTGTACTAATGTATGAAAACTGCAAATGAGTGAATGTTGCCTAGGTTTTGGTTTATCTACCGAATGAGCTATCATGGAGCAAAGCCTAAATTATTAATTACTGTTTAATATCTTTTTCTTCTACAAATTGTTTCCAGATCCAATATTTTTTTCTATTTTTCTTAAGTTACTGCTGATTTTGGAAAATTAAGAGGAGGTAGACCGAAGCAATGACTCAGAGATGGTTTATAAGAACATACTTGCTAAATATTTGGGGGAAAGAGGCTGTATGTTTCTAGGTTTATAAAGAAATGTGAGAATGAATTCATGAAATGTGAGAATGGTGTCATAGTTCTGGTTAGAATCTTTTCACATAGAGTGATGTTCACGATGCTGATGAGAATAATACTGGGATATATTCTGGTTTTATTTTTTAGCAATCTTCTTTGGTGACATTTGGAATGTCTTGAGAAAATACTCAAACTCACTTCCCCTTCATGCAGTTAGAAAAATTCAGACTTGGCTTCATTCTACAAAGCTGCTTTGCTTTAAGTAGCAGTTCTGCAAAACATAACTTCACATATTTCTTTTACTCTATGCTTTATTACTGAGAATATTTGCATGAAAACAGGGTCTTTGTTTAAAAGTTCCTGCTTCTTATTCATCACAGCTCATTGGGTTGGAAGCAATTACGGTACCATGTACAGAAGGCTCCAATCCCTTCAGAACAGGAAAATGTAAGCAGGAATTGACAAACTTCTAAGAATCTAAGCTCTTGTTTTCATGAAAATGTCCTCATTTCTTTAGTAATAAAAAAAGAAAAAGGGGGTAAATATGTGGTACACAATGAAAAAAAAAAGAAAAAAGAATCTTTTATATGTCTTAAGATTTGTATGTGGGCACTGGAAATTATTTATTGTTGCAGTGGCACCTTACATTCAACCTTGCTTGCTTTCATCCTGGAGAAGGAGGAGTGCACAAAGGATTTTTTGTGTATGTGTGTGTATAGCATTTTTTATTCTTTCTACAGGTAGTGTATCTTTCTCAGCTACAGCAACACTAATATAAACCAGCTACTGGAATACCACCCAGTGTGTTGTCTAAACCAAGCCAGGACTAATAAGGCAGTGCTGTAAATGCTAGCAGTCTATCTCTGTTAGTGTTCTCAACTTCATTGCCATGGAGGGAGATGTGATAATTGGAAAATGTTCCAGAAAGTTTCAGATATGGCTCTACAGCCATTGTGTCAGGCACTACTAGACAGAGTCAGCACTGCAACAGAGTGTGGTTAACCAGCTGCCTTTGTCCTGGTTACAACAGGATGGAAACTAGGGAGGAAGCAAAAATGGAGAAGAGAATTTCTCAATCTGAAATATTTGGCAAAATTCAACATTAATCCCTCACTGGTATGAAACGCCATCCAAATTTTATTTTTGCATTTGATCCATATATTTCCATCAGGAGCACGGGGTCCTCCTGACTTCACAACATTATAGACAATTATAACTAAAGACCAAAACAGAAGAAATTGCTGTTGCATGTCGCTGTAGATATTACTTCCTTCACTATTTTCACAGAATCACAGAACCACAAAATAAGCTGAGTTAGAAGGAACCCACAAAGATCATCGAGTCCAACTCCTCGCCCTGCACATCACCTTCCCCAAGAGCCACACCACGTGGCCAAGAGAATTGCCCCAACGCTTCTTGAGCTCTGTCAAGCTGGTGCTGTGACCACTTCCCTGGGGAGCTGTTCCAGTGCCCAAGAACCCTCTGGGTGAAGAACCTTTTTCTAATATCCCACCTAAACCTCCCCTGACACAACTTCAGGCCATTCCCTTGGGTCCTGTCACTGGTCACCACAGAGAAGAGGTCAGTGTCTGTTCCTCCTCTTCCTCTCATGAAAAAGTTGTAGACTGTGATAAGGTCTCCCCTCAGTCTCCTCCTCTCAAGGCTGAACAGACCAAGTGACCTCAGCTGCTCCCCACACAGCTTCTGCTCAAGGCCCTTCACCATCTTTGTTGCCTCCTTTGGATGTTCTCTAATAGTTTCATATCTTTCTTATATTGCAGTTCCCAAAACTACACCTGATATTCAAGGTGAGGCTGCGCCAGGGCAGAGCAGCGTGGAACAATCCTCTCTCTCAACCAGCTGATTATACTCTGCCTGATGCCCCCCAGGATACAAGTGACCCTTCTGGCTGCCAGGGCACTGTTGACTTATATTCAGGACCCCCAGGTCCCTTTCCATGGCTCTGCTTTCTAGCATCTCATTCTGCAGTCTGTCCATACATCCAGGGTTGCCACATTCCAGGTGCATAAAACAGCACTCGCCCTTTTCGAAGTTCATATCATTGATGATTGTCCAGGCCTCAATTTCTTGAGGTCTCTCTGTAGGGCCTCTCTGCCTTTGAGGGACTCAACAGCTCTTCCCAGTTTTGCGTTGTCTGTGGACTTGCTCAGTGTCCCTTCCAGTCCTGTGCCCAAGTGGTTAATGAAGATGTTGAAGAGCACAGCACCGAGGATGGAGCCCTGCAGAACCCCACCAGTGACAGTCACCAGTCTGATGCCACCCCATTCACTGTAACCCTTTGTGCCTGACCCGTGAGCAAGTTCCTCACCCTTCACATGCAGTGTTTATCTACCTCTGGACATTTTTGTCCAGAGGGATCCTGTGAGAGACAGTATGGAAAGCTCTAATGGAATCCAAAAAGATTACATCAACTGGCTTCCCTTGATCAGCCATGTGAGTTACCTTGTCAAAAAAGGAAATCAGGTTTAATAAGCAAGACTTTTCACTCATGATGCTGTGCCAGCTGTGACCGATGACTGTGTTGTCTTTCAGGTGTTTTTCAATTCCTCCCAGAATAATCTCCATAACTTTGCCAGGCACTGAAGTGGGGCTGACAGACCTGTAGTTTCCAGGATGCTCCCTCTTGCCCTTCTTGAAAATTGGGACAACATTTGCTATCTTCCAGTCAGCTGGGACCTTTCCAGATTCCCAAGACTGCTCAAAAATCATTGAGAGAGGTTTTGTGATGACATCAGCCAGTTCTTTGAGTATTCTTGGATGAACTTCATCAAACCCCATAGATTTGTAGGGGTCCAGCTGGAGAAGCAGATCCCACACAGTTTCAGGGTCGACTGGGCATTGATCATTCTCACAGTCATGGTCCTCCAGTTCAGAGCAATGAGACCCCAGGGTCAGTCATCCGTGTTGAAAACAGAGGCAAAGAAATTGTTAAACACCTCTGCCTTGTCTATGTCCCTGTTGGTGTTGTGACCATCCTCATCCTCTAATGGGACAATGTTATTTCTACACTGCCTTCTGCCATTCATATATTTGAAAAAGCTTTTTATTGTGTCCCACATTACTGGCAGCTTCTACTCCAGTTGAGCTTTGGCCACACAAATTTTCTCCCTACAGGGGCAAACAAAATTTCTGTATTCTTTCCATGCCACTTAACCTTACTTCCACTGGGCATACCTCTTCCTTTTTAGCCTTATTTCCAAGACAAGAATCCTGTTCAGCCAAGATAGCCTTTTGCGTCACCTGCCTGACTTCAGACATCTGGGAATTGCCTGCTCCTGTGCCCTTAGGAGCTGATGTTTAAAAAGCAACCAGCACTGATGGACCCCAGCACCTGCAAAAACTTTTTCCCAGGGAACTTTACTTACTAATTCCCTGAGCAGGCTGAAATGTTCTCTCCTCATGTCCAGAGCTGAGGTTTTGCTGGCACTCTTCCTCCTGTCAGCAGAGATTTTAAACTGGATTGCTTCGTGGTCTCTGTGGCCAAGACAGCCACCAGTCTCCACTCCGCTCATGAGATCCACACTGTTGACAAGAAGGGCATCTTTCTGAGTTGGCTCCCTTAGGACCTGTTTCATAAAGTTGTCATCCAGGTGTTTTAGGAATCTTCTGGCCTGGGTTGTACCAGCTGCATGATGGTCCTAGTTGATTTCTGGCAAGTTGAAGTCTCCCATAAGGACAAGGGCAGTCTATGTCAAAGTGTCCCTTAGTTCCTCAAAGAATAATTTTTCAGCATCATTGTCCTGGCTGGGAGGTCTATAGCAGACTCCCTCAATGACATCCACATTATTTGTTTGTCCCTTGATCCTTATCCAGAGGCTCTCAATTGCGCCATTGCCAGCTGCAAGCTCCACACATTCTAACCCTTCTATTAACACAGTGCCACCAGGTCCTTAAGCTAATTGATCTTGTTTTACAGGTGAAATCTGCTAAAAGCACTTACCATTTCTTTGCCACTGTGGTTTTACTATAAAGTAGCCATGCTCTTTAAGTGAGAACGTGCTGCACATTTTGAAGTTATTTGTGTAGAGTCCCAGAATGGTCATCAGAAAAGTGCCCTTTCATAAACTGTGATAGAGTAGCTTTTGACTTGGTAACATTTAGGCACTGTTTCAATGTCCTCAATAAAGTTATCATCAAAACACCAAATTAGTGTTAGTATCAACTCTAAGCAGCAGAAACAGTATAAGTAGTATCTGCCCTCACATGACTGTACCCTGCTACCCAAATGCAGCTTATCTATCACACACTCCTTACACTAGTCGCTCTGTTCCTGCTAAACTGCTGAATAATTTTTACTCAGTATAACCCCATCCTGAACAATAACAACAAAAGAAAGATTGTTAATGTTAAAAAGTGAACACAAACAACCAAATTGCTTAAATCCCCATGACAACTAGGAATTTATAAATAGAAGTGGAGTGCAGATCTTTATGACCTTAAAGAACATCTAATTCAAACCCCTCTGCCATGGTCAAGGACACCTTCCACTAGACCAGGTTGCTCCTAGTCTGGTGGAAGGTGTCCAACCCCATCCAAGCCTGGAAGTGGAAAGTGTCCAACCCCTTCCAAGCTCTGTCCAACCTGGCCTTGAACACTTCCATGGATGGGATATCCACAACTTCTCTGGGTGACATTTTCCAGTGTCTCACCACCCTCACAGTGAAGAATTTTTTCCTAAAATCAAATATAAACCAGCCCTCTTTCAGTTTAATGCTGTCACCCCTTGTCTGTTGCTACATGCCCTTGTAAAAAGTCCCTCTCCAGCTCTCTTGTAGCCCTACTTTAGGTACTGGAAGATGCTCTAAGGTCTCCCCAGAACTTTCCCTTCTCCAGGCTGAACAACCCCAACTGTCTCAGAATGTCCTCTAGGAAAGCTGCTCCAGCCAGCTGATCATCTTTGTGTGGGACAGTGTCAAATGCTTTGCCCAAGTCCAGGTAGATGACATCAGTAATTTATGTTGGGTAAAATTGGTTCAGACCTAAAAACTTTTGGGTTGGCTTGCAGGATTCTTCTGTATGTCTGGGTTGGTTTGTTTGTTGGTCTTCTATTTTCTATGTGCTCTGCCTGACTGGGTTATCTCTCAGGAGTGAGAAGAGGATCCCTGAGCAAGGATGGTCCCTGCCACCTGTAGGACAGTGGGCCACTGCCACAAATTAGGTAGAGAATTTTGAGATATTATATGTAGAAATGCCCGACACAGGGAGATGGAGATAGTCGTCATTGTGTCCTGCAAATCTCCCAGCTTGGGAGTACAAGCCTGGAGAACCTCCTCACAGGTCTCACCTCCTGTAAGTACCTTATGCCTTTTAGTCAAGGATGGTCTGCAAAACAGCTGTTCCACATTTCCCACCCACTCTAGGGCTCTCCCAACCCTCTATGTTAATCTGGAAACATACAGAAAGAAATAAAATCTGCAATAGTTTGAACAACAAGGATTTAGCTGTAGTTCTGATTTCTAACTGGCTGTTCCGTTCCGCAGGCAGTGCAGCAAGGAGACACTAAGATGACAGCACTCAGGTATTATATGAGGTATGAGCCAAGGACTTTCCTTCCGTGTCCCTCTGGAGACCTGCCAGAATCATAACATTTATCTATACCCAGACCTTGTCATTTGCTGTTAGAAGCAGGTTTAGTTAGACCTTAGTGTGCCAGTGAGTTTCCTTAATCCCATACTTGTGTCGCTCAGAGCAAAAGCCACAATCAGTCTTAGGACAGTGAGGTTTCAGATGGAGCCAGATACCACCGTGACCATTCTGCCCAGGCATCCCTTTGATACATCTCCTCACTCGGAGCTGGGATATGGAAAGAGAGATAAAGATGGAGCACAAGTCAGCACAAATGCTTGTTTTATTTCACTCCTTTTTAGTAGTGGTATTTCTCCACCTGTTGTCCCCAGCCATTTAATGACCACTCTCTGGTATATAAAGCCATGGAAAACTGGCTTTAACAAATATTATCCTGGTGCCTTATCTTTTGGATGCTTAAAAGTCTAAGATATTTCTGAGGCTTGTCCACTGCTGCTAAAACCTGAGGGATTCACCTGAACCAGCATGTTCTCTTATGTAATTATGATTTCTCTCTTTCCAAGAGGGAAAGACCATTAAAAAAAAACCAACAAAAAGACAACCCACTGAATAATGCTTCAAGGCTCTGAAAAAGAAAAATATTATTAATGTGAGGGATAGCATGAATATTTCTATTTATGACCGCTAGCCTATAGAGAACAATGCTGCCTTAGCAAAGTCCTCACTGTGTTTAACATATACTGAACTTTGCAGTATTAAGCTATATATATTTTCATGCATTTCTGATTGAACTTTGGATAATGGTTCTTATGAAAGAATGTAAAACTGAAGGTCCTTGTACCTCCCACAGCTGTTTTTCAAGCCAGAGTTGTACTTTGTTTTCTGAAATTGGTATCCTCATTCAAACAAATATGTGATAAAAAACGTGTTCATGTGTGAAAAAGCCATATGCAGTGTTGAAATTCTGGCCAACTCATTATACAGATACTACATGCTCGAGAAGTGATGACTCAGTAGGGGAATTCTGCTCATCCTGTAACATGCTCAACTTCATGAGCAGCACCTTGCCTTCTCTTACTTCTGCCTGGGACTTGGTCCATGCCCCTGGACATCCAGACATCTGGACAGAGATGTCCAAGGACATAGGCAGAAGAAAGCTGCTCTACTGTTTGTGCTGTGAGTTTTGTGTGGTTTGGTTATAAAAGAGATATATAAAGAGATATAGACTCTCTCTGTAAGATTGAGTGCAGCCATGGTGCTTCTCAGTCTCTGATGGGAAGGAAGAGGCCATTTTGGCCTTTGCCTCCAAAATTGTATGGCTCCCTGCTCTATGATCACTTACTGTGCTGTGTTTAGCATGGGCAGAAAGTTACCTGTTGGTGTATTAGTGTCTTTCTATTTAATGCATTCATTTTGCTAGTTAGTCAGAGAAAACAGTGAAAGGACTTAGGCTGAATCTTGTTCATCGTACGCAAGCTAAAGCTGGCTGGCCAAATTGTTCATCTTGCTTTTCTCTATCATTTGTATTTGCATATCAGATTTGTGAAAGAGGTGATCCTTAGCCCATCTCTTGCTACAGGCCTCAGAAAATTAACTGAAATACAATGAATCTGTCTGTAGATGCAGTATCCCTAGAAAACAGACAGCAGGTTTGCAAACACACTGCAGGAAATAATTGTGGTCTTCTCTGCTCTTGTGACCACTGCATCCAGTTCTGGGACTACCAAAATAAGAAGGGCATGTCCCAGCCTGTGGCAGGGTATTGGAACTAGATGAGTTTTAAGGACCCTTCTAACCCAAAACATTCTGTGATTCTGTGAAGGCAAACTGTATCCCTTTTGTTCTCCAAAGCACAGATACAGCACAAGAAGTTCTCTCATCAGTCCATTTGAAAGGGTGATCTTGAAATATATTCTAAAGGATAACTAAAGTATATTCTAAAGGATAACTAAAGGTAAAGCACCTTTCTAGATACCTCTCTTTGTAAATCTCTCTGGTATTGCTGGGCATCCTGGCCACGGTAGGTACCATTACCAAAGAGGAAAAGAGAGACATCCAAAAAGATTATTTGAATTGTTGTAGAAAAATAAATTTTTTTAAAGTCCAGGTTTTTTTCTGGGAAACAAAGCAACAGTCACAGCAAAAATAGCCTGTTAAAGTGGTTGCTCCATTTTGTTCTCCACGTGTGAGGCACAGTTTAGTGCATCTAGAGAGGCAGTTGACATCTCCCCCTTCTTCGAAGAAATCCTGCCAGAACAGCCCCATTTCAGATGGAGCATAACTATGCTTAGGATGTCCAGACTCATGTCAAGGCTTTGTATATACACTTATAGTACAGTACAGAGGCTAGAAAGATAGGGAGGGAAGGAAAGGAAGGAAAGGAAGGAAGGGAAGGAAGGGAAGGAAGGGGAGGAAGGGAAGGAAGGAAGGAAGGAAGGAAGGAAAAGAAGGAAAAGTAATGGTGAATAATTTGCTGAGTGTAAATTTTCAGTCCAGGGTTGTGAGTCAAAGGGTTGGTGCCCTGTATCTGCTGCAGGATTTCTCACTAAAGCTGTGTTGCCTCTATATGGGCAGAGGTGCAGTGGTCACTGAAGCAGTGTTCGCTTCTGGGGTCTGGCATAGGGGACTGGGGGCCAACAGAGAGGTTCAGAGAAGGGTGATGAGAGGGGAGGCTATGTCCTTCAATGAGATGCTTAAGTACAGCAATCTATTTCGCTTAACGAAGACAAGGTTAAGGGGAGAGTTGGATATAATTTATAAATTTTCTGTCTTCCTGTAGAAATAGAATGGAAGAGTAGAAATTCGATAAAATACGGCATTTCGGTCAAATGGGAAAAAGTCTGACAGGAACCAGTGAAATTTGTAACTGGACATATTTTAGCATGGAAGGCAATTAATTATTAGAACAATTTACCAAGGATTGTAATGGATGCTCCATCAGTAGGCATTTTGAAGTTGGAAATGATTGATTTTCCTCAGAGAAATTGTTCCTCTTGTTCCTACAGGAGTTAATTCAAGAAAATCCTGTAACCTGTGTAATACAGGGAAAACACAGATGATCCCATATAGTCTTTTCAGCTTTGGGATCTCTAAGCTTGCACCAAATAGGTAATGCATAGGTGCCTATGTCCTATGTTCTCCTATTATGACTTGTAAGTATGATTCAAACATTTTTCCCTTACTTTACATTTACTTGGAAAATTGTGAAGGATTAATAACATAAACTTTTGCTGTTTGGGTGGGACATTTTGTGCAGCAAATTTAAAGGTTTTAAGATTTAATGGTTTTAAGGAGGAGGAACCACTAATCATTTGGCCTGAGTACCTCCATCACAGAGCATCATATTTCACCCCACCATTCCTTCAGTACTTAAGGGGCTGATGTCTAATTGATGATAGGGAACTGGCAAGAGTGGCTGATGCACCTGAAGGCTCTGCTGCCATTCAGTGGGACCTTGATTAGCTGGAATGTTTGGCAGAGGGAAAGCTTATGTAGTTTAACAAGGGCGAGTGCAGGGTCCTGCACCTGGGGAAGAATAACCCCAAGTACCAGCACAGGCTGGGGGCTGAACTGCTGGAGAGCAGCTCTGTGGGGAAGGACCTGGGAGTCTTGGAGGGATGACAAGTTGACCATGAGCCAGCAGTGCCTTGCAGCCAGGAGAGCCGATGGAATCCTGGGGTGCATTGGGAAGAGTGTGGCCAGCAGGGTGAGGGAGGTGAACCTCCCCCTCTTCTCTGCCTTAGCGAGGTCTCATCTGCAGTGCTGTGCCCAGCTCTGAGCTCCTCAGCACGAGAGAGACAAGGAGATACTGGAGAGGGTCCAGTGAGGGTCATGAAGATGATTTGGGGTCTGGAGCATCTCTCTCATGAGGAGAGGCTGCAGGAGCTGGGCCTGTTCAGTCAAGAGAAGACTGAGAGGGGATCTCATTAATGCGTGTAAATATCTCAAGGGTGGGTGCCAAGGGCATGGTGCCAGACTCTTTCCAGTGGTGCCCAGAGACAGGATGAGGAGCAGTGGCCATAAACAAAAACACAAGAACCTCCACCTTAATATGAGGAGGAACTTTACTCTGAGGGTGGCAGAGCACTGAACAGTCTGCCTAGAGAGGTTATGGAGTCTCCCTCTCTGGAGACATTCACCCACCTGGACACATTCCTGTGTTACCAGCTCCAGGTGACCCTGCCTTGGCAGAAGGCTTGGACTAGATCATCTCCAAAGGTCCTTTCCAACCCTGACTATCTTGATTCTGCAATTCTGTATTTGACAGCCCAAATTTCCAAAAGGCATGTGGGTTATAGTTCACTGTGGGAGTGTGGGGAGAAGTGGCATGCTCCACTCCTTGTCCATCTCAGTGGAATATGAGTTCCTGATTTTTCCAGGCTCTTTTGTAAATTACACCCCAAATCAAATTTAAAGAATGAGATTCTGCTGCTGCTGAAGCCAGCAGAACCTTGACTTGGATTTCAGGAAATTCCACCGGATGAGCCAAAATGATGTTGCATTTGCCACTGAAAAGATCTAAAATTATCAATTAATACTTCTCCATGGATTTTGTTAGTCAGAACTAAATATAAAGCAAGACAACTTTGGACCTCTATCTTCCTGATTGTCTTTCACTGAGGAATATGAGATCAAAAGGAAAAAAATCTACTTTAAAACAGGCAGGGAATTTTTTATTTCAATGCATGTCCAAGATCTTCCCAGCCACTGCATCAAACCATACTATCTAAATACAGCAGAGTGTCTGTCTCTGAGCAGCGCTCAATGCAAATGTTACTTGACCCAGAAAATTACTGCTCACAAGGAAAGGAAAACCCTTTCGACATTTTGGTACTAAGTCATGGAGACCAACTATACAGAGAACTGTAAATAAACATTACTTCAAAGTGTAGCTCTGGGCAGTGCTGTACAGTTTATCTGAAGCCATTACAACATTCGTAGCTATATAAAAGAGCCAAGATAGACGAGGGAGTGTCATTTATTACAGCTGGAAAAAAGGAATATCACAGTTTTTCCTAATCAAAGGAGGGTATTTACTTTTTCCTGCGAACTTTGTGTCTTTGAACTGCCACAGGTACAATGCTGCCACTCTTTCTCCACAGACAGTATTGTTAGTAGAACTGATTTTACATTATGCACCGACTACTTGAGAAATAAAACAAAAACAATTATATATGCATGTGCAATTTAAAACATATGTGAGAAAACCAATTATTTGATATTCTCACTATTTTTTCTTTTTTAAAAATTTTTACAAAACTAGATGACAAATTTGCTTATTGAAAAAAAATGAACTTTCCCTCTGGCACAGGTCTAGGTCAAAATAGCAGTTAAAGGATCCACAGGTTGAACTATTCATGTCAGTTACTTACTTCACAGAATAAAGTGACATACCTCACAGAATAAATCCTTTTATGAATTTTATCCATGATCAGGCTGGATCTATTTGCTATAATCATGCAACGCCTCATTGTGAAGAAGGATCAACTCATAAACGGCTCTTTTTAACTTCATAGCAAGGTATAATGAAGACAAATTTAAAAAAAAAAAACCCACCTTTCATTTTAACCAAACAAAAAGTAAGGGATGAAGAGCTGGACAACGAGCATCACATTTTCTGGAAAAGTTAGGTGGCATCAACACCATAAGGAAAAGCAAAACTATTCCCCTCTCCCACTTTTCTTCTGAAGCCCAAAACAATCACTCATTTACTAAATGATGGTAATGTAGAGCTACGCTTGGACTAGCATATTAAACACCTGAATGAGGCTCAGCTCGCACAGGGTACGAGTGATTCAGGTATGAGTGATCTGACTGCGGCTGATGTGCATTAACAGCAGGGATTAGTCAGTCAGCTCCCTGCGAGTGTTCAGGTGGCAAAATGAGCGATAAGTGGCGATGCATCGTAAGGTATTAGAGATTTTTGGAGGATGAGGGAGAAGGAGGGAAAATTACTGCTATCTGCAGTGCAATTTAACAGGTAATAACAACTTAGGAGAATAAAAAAAAAATTAAAAAACCACTCAAAGCCTCACGTATTTGCAATATTGGGTCAATTACATGATTAGAATGTGAGCCCAGATTAGGGTAGTAACAAGGCAGTTCCTGGTCTGACCTGACGTCCTGCGTGATTTTGGTCAGGACGTCCACAGCGACCTTTTTTTTATTTCTCTTGCTGAATTTTTTTGTAGCAGTCACTACACATTCAGTCATAAATTTTGCTAATAACAAAGAACAACCAACCCTTTGAGAAGGGTGCTAATGCAATGATCATGGTCTGGACATTCAAGATAAACTCACTCAGAACCCTGCAGCTAGTGGAAAAAACCCATTGCTGCAGGCAAATACTGACAGATCTCTGCTAGGCTGGGCTCTGGGCACCAGCAACACTTAAATATTTCACACTTAACTTTTAAAAACAGTTCTTCATATGGGAATTTTGCAATCTTTGAGTGACCTTAAAACACTCATTCATGGCAAGTTTCTAATATGTATCACTGTTGCTAGACAAACCTACACTTCAGGTTTATTGATACTGTGTGAAAAGTGTAGTGGGCATAAGGGATTTGCCTATTCTGAGACCTTCGCCGTCACTATCATACCTGTTTTGGGAACTGGATTGCTGCTAGCAAATATGGGTAAAAATCATTTATTGTACAGTGAGATTTCTCAAGGGAATTATATGCCTGGCTGCTTTACACAGGCTCTGAAAAAGCATTTTGAAATTACACAGCAATAAAATATAAAAATCACCACATTTAGCTTGCACCTTGAGTCTACACACAGGGCCAGAGCTAAGGGCATGTCTACCAGGAGGTCCCAGAGGCACTGGGATGGCTGAAGATACCTGCTGCTAGCAGTAGCTTCTAAGAGTCCACAGTGGGATAATTGACTCTGTCTCCTCCTCATGAGGTTTTTGATATGATGGAATTATATGGACACCTTTTCCAGATTGCTCAATAAATGAGATCTTGCCTAAAATGTTGGCATGCACTCTTCAGAGGTCTTCCTGTGAAGGAGGGAGATTTTAACGAGCAGGCAGCATCAAGTCAGGCCACTTTCTCCTGTGGTTTTGTATAATTGCTGCCAGCCCCAGCCAGAGATGTGTGTAATGAACCTGGAGCTGAAGAGCCACAGGGCCTGGTCCTCTCCTGCAGCTTCCCAGCTGAGCAGGGCAGAGAGGCACAGATGCACCTCCTCGGAGGGGACAGGCAGGAAGGTCACAGTGCCACCCAGGACCTGCTGGACACCCCACTGCAGAGTGCCCAGGCTGCAGCCACTCCTGCTCCCAGGGCCAGTGATGCTGTCATCCCCGGTCCAAGGCTGGGGAAATGTTAATACAGCATTTTCCAACCCGGAGTTCAGCCCTGGGGAGAGCAGGCAAATGCACAAAGGTGCTGGACAGCAGCAGAGCAGATGCAGGGGGCAAGAAGAAACCTCTCATGCGGTTCCTTGCTTTGCAAGGGCAGAGGCAGGGCTGAGGCTGAAGCAGTGGATGGGAAGTGCTTGGCCATTGCATGCTTTGCCCTTCCTGTCCCCTTGTCCCATGCTCCTGCTTTTTTCTACTTTTCAGTTCGCTTTCAAATATTTATTTTGTGAATAACAGTGGATGCACAGTTATATTTATCTGCAGAGGTGATTACTTAAAAAACCCAAACTGAGCATGGGAAATTTAAAAAGCTTTAATTTACCCATTTGTATAGATAACCATTTTCAAAGAAATTATCTCCTTTAAAGAGACAGTTTCTTTGTGACAATAATGCTGTCATGTAGGAGGGCATGTTTACAACTCAGACACAAGTTGAAACATTCCTTGTACTGCTCAAATTGAAACACAATCATAGTTTTTGAGAAAGAAGAAGCCAATTTCTCCTCTAATCCATTATTCTGTATAACACAAGTCACATAATTTCCTCCAGTTTCTTAGTATCCCAAAACTCTCAAGGTATCTGCTTAGGAAGACACATTTTAAAAAAAAACACAACAACTCATCAGGTCACATGGGAGATGGGGCTTCCAGATGACAGGTTTAGCCTCTACCTGTAACTAATCAGCTGTCTCCCAGCTGATGAGATAAGGCTAACAAGCAGCTTACTTAATGGGGGGAGCCTGCTCTGGCTGAAGGGCCTGGGTCATGTTAAGGATAAGGTTCTGTTATGCAAAACTGGGTGATTTGCTTGTTATCTAGGTGATGGTAGAGCACTGGAAGGAGTCAGGTGGTAAGATCTGGCTTACCTATTTTGTCTGGCTATGAGTTGTGCTTGTGATTTAGTCCCTTTGGGAAGAGTCTTGGAAAGCATTGCCTGTGCTCAGTTCGGCTAGCTGGTCTGCCAGCCTGCTCAAGGGAAACAGAGGGCTCAGGAGAAAATGTTCTGCTGATGCAAAGGTTATTTTACTACAGTAATATTTGTTGACCTGTGTGAAAGATTTGATTGTGTTGTGTGTCCATTGGCTTTTAACAGCAATTATGTGATTTCATAGGGTATTTTATCTATATTTCTGTCCTTGAACTATGTTGCAACTATAAATGCTAGTGAGGAATGGGGAGAATTTACCACCATGCAATGTAGAGCTCTGTATAAGATGGGCAATGCCTAAAACTAGACAGTGTGTTAACCTCTTCTGTAGGAGTTCTTCTAATTCACTGTTGAAAGCATCTGTACCATCAGGGACTTCAAATCTTGCTAGAGCTTCCCTTAAAGCCTTGCAGTACCAGGTGCTGCACACAAATTGGTTTGGTAGCTCCCTCCAACCAAGTTCTTGCCATCTGTCATTGCACTGCTCAAATGGGTCTCTTAATCTGGCAGTATGAATGCTCAGATCTATAGAGAGGCTTCTGCAGACACACTCCCCTCTTTGTAGTCCAGGCAAAGATCCAAAACAAAAAAACCAAAAAAAACCAAAAAAAACCAACAAAAAAAAAACCCTCCCAAAAACCGAAAAAACCCAAACAAATAAAAAAATATGTATATCTAGATCTGGGTACTAAGGTGCAAATCAGGCAGAATTTAAAAGGAACAAAACCACTTTGGCATCTTTTATTTACCATCAAGACTCTTCTGCGGTGTGTAAGGGTTTGGTACTGTGGCTCCCTTTCAGTTAAAGGCTAAAAAACGCCTGGAGGGCAGCTCCCTTCCCTGTCAATAAGTGCCTGCACTACGCTAGATGGCACTGCTTAATACTCACGTTTTTCTCTTGTCTCTGCCGTGCTGGTTCCCTGG
The DNA here is from genome assembly GCA_013397895.1 of Origma solitaria. Lineage (NCBI taxonomy): Eukaryota > Metazoa > Chordata > Aves > Passeriformes > Acanthizidae > Origma > Origma solitaria. The sequence continues at coordinate 301,670 of VZRL01002850.1, forward strand.
ATCTGGAGCATCCTGTAGCTGCAACTTCATCAGGCTTTAATCGGTGCTCTGTGGTTGCTGGCAATGGGATCAGCTGCACAGAGGCATTGGGAGCAGTCCTGTAACAGGGCTGTAGTAATGGCCATCAGAAACATGCTTTAAGTTCGTCTCTTTAGCCTAATAAATGGGTAAAGCAGGATTTTTTAGAGATTACACACAAATTAAAACTACGTTCTGATGTTGTCTTTGACTCTTGTTAACATCCCTCATCTTCTCTCTCATGACTGGAATAAAAAGCAGTGGTAGGATTGCTGCAGACATCAGGCATCTTACAAAGGCAGAAATGTGAGCAATAATCCAACTGTTACATACTGATTGCTAAATATGGGAAGAGGACAAGGTATAGAGTAACAAGTCTCTGCTCCCATCAATAGTCTATAGATTTGGCAAGAAACAGTTGTGTTTCAGCTGCTTTCAGAACAGTGTTCAGCTCATTTAGAAGCTTGATTCTTGCAAGGAGAGGTTGATCAAAATTTAGGAGTGCTGTTGAACAGCCCTGTGTTGTGCCCTTCACTCACTAATAAATTGCTGAATACATCTAAAATGTGAAAGCGTAAAGTGCCACCTGAATTTTATGTACTTTTGGAAAAAGTCAAACAAGTGTTTGCTTACAAAAGTCAAACATCAAATGTCATGTATAGTGTATGGCTTCTGCATAATTTCAAAATGTATTGTAACAGCAATGACTAGTTGAAAAACTGATCTCCTCAAAGAGCAAAGCAGAGAGCTAAGTGCTTTAAATGTGTTAGATACTTTGAAATCAGCTGGGCCTAGAATATTAAAAATTACTTAAGCTGTGTTAGAATGCCACAGTTACTTCTGAAGTTTCATAAAGGTCTATAAAAGGTCAAATGGGATAGTCCTCTCAGGGAAAGGATGGGAAAAGCAGAGGATTGTAGTCACTGTAGTTTGGCCACCCCGATGCCAGTTCCTAGAAAGAATTCACGTAAACAGACTGCCTAAGTAGTGGTGGGAATTGCAAAGAAATAAGTAACAGCCTATGGATGTTCCATGCTGCCTTCCTTTCCCTGACACTGAAATGGGCCTTTTTAGCTGGGGTTAAACATCAGAGACATCTTGGTGTTTTAACACAGTTTCATTTAATTCCTGACTTAGACAGCAGAAGTGGAAGTGAAACTTGAAGGTGACTCCAGGTGGGAGGGCCTGCAAGCATTATTTAGAACTTAAATATCTGGAAAAATGAATTTAAAATACTGGGTGAGATTCAATAAAGATAAATAAGATGCAATGCATTTGTTAGTTGATTATTCCTCCCCAACAGAGGATGAAAAATAATTGGTTAAGGTAGCATTTTCTCAGGAAAGGGTCTTGTGAGTATACCAATCATAAATCATAGCTGTGCTGCTGCCAGCACTCCCTCTGAATCTCATAGGAGTGGGAGATACAGACAGAAATATAGATTGCAAAACACATGGAAAGATCCTTTTCCCACCCATCATTGATCAAGCCTCAGCTGGAGCACTGTGACTGATTTTGGATATTACAGTTTAAGAGCAATGTGGCACACTTGGAGAGCATCCAGAGGAGAATAACATGTTCTCCTTAGTAAAGAACATAACCTACAAATAAAAGATTTCTAAAAAACTTGCCTAGATCAGGGAAGAAAATTCCTTTTTGCCCACTCCCAGATTTACCACAACTTTCAAGAATATAGAGACTGCTTCAGAGAGGAAGAGGCTCTCTCCAAATATGGTGGATAGGAGAAATGGCTTAAATTGGTGCAAGGTTGAGGTTTGACCTGAGGAAAAAGTCTCACAGGTATACTTTATTCCTGCCTTGAAACAGTGAGAGGGACTAAGTAGTCCCTTTCTGCCCTGCTTTTCTGTTACAATATTTCATAATAATTAATACTAACAATTTTGTTTAAAGGATACAGCTGTGCCACTCCAGATCCTGGATTTGGTAAGCTGACAAGGCTGATGCTGTATTTTTAGACCTTAACCTTGAATTTTATTGGTGTCCAAACAATGTTCTCTTTTCTTTTCCTCTCTAAAGCCATGCTGAATTGCTCATTTGAAATAAAAGCCATGGGTGTCACTATGCTTTCAAGACTTCCTCAGTGAAATATTATATATAGTTCTTTTTTTATGGTCATAACCCAGATTATAAAATAAGATGAAAGTAAGAAAACAATACTTCAAAAAAGATGTTTTACATATTGGGATTTTTTTCTCAGTGATTCAGTAAGTAGAAGGTGTAGACTAAGCCTTTTAGCATGGCTACAAACTGAGCCCTATGCCAGGTTTATAATCAAAAGCTAAGGTAAGCTTTCTGGAATTCTCCATCTAGGCTTAAGAATTGGAGGCCCCTCTTGGGCAATCACCTTAGGTGCAAGAAAAATTGCTGATGAGGGAAAGGAAGGTTGGAAACAATGTGGCTTACCTCAAGAAGAATGAAAAGCAGACAAAAAATGTCATGTTTCTTAATCATAACATGGCAAAGGAGATAAAACAAGGAGATCTTGGGTTAAGTCAAGATCCTTTCATCCTTTTGTTTTCAGCAAACAAAAAGACCTTCTTGTAATGCAGTCTTCTCTGATTAAGCTGTTGATTTTTTTGAAATATGAAGTCTCAGAGACGCAATTAAACTAAAGAAAAATCGGATATTAATATATCCATGTGTCTGAGGGGTTTGCAAACTAGAGCTTTAGTAAGGTATCAGTCACTACATTAGGAGTCTTATGTTAGGAAATGGATTCATGCTCTGTTTGCAAAGGTTACTTCTATCACATTTTTAAGTGTTATGGATTTTATGCCCAGTGTCAAATACAGCATTGGAAAGAATATTTTTCTTATTTTTCTGTATGACAGCCTGCTAAACCTTAACTCAAAGTGCAGGTACAAATAAATTTTAACTCTATGTACAAGGCGTTTTCTAGGTAGATTTCAGAATGTGTGCTTCAACTAGAATTAAGTACCATTTTAAACAATAAATTGAGACTTATAATGTGTTCTATTTGAAGATGGTAGGAATGTACACATGAAATGAAAACTTTCAAAGTAAGTCATGTTTCCCTTAAAAAAGTAATGATAATAAGAAAATATTTTCCCTTCATGTCACTGTCCTTCATTTCTGTATTAAAAGATGATTGCAGTATGTATAACAAGGAGGATGGAGTGGGTATCTCACAGAGGTTTTAGATAGGTCCTTGTTTTCCTCTGCTTACCTTGTCCCTTGTTCTTTGGACTCTTGGTTTCCTTCACATGAGGCCCCAACTTGGTGTTCATCACATCAGGGAATGGTTGAGACTAAATAACAGGGCAGCTGATGCTGGCCCCAGCCTTTGCCAAAGAGCCTTTGAGCCCATAACCTCCCTGTTCCTCTCAATCCTGTTAGATGTTTACCTACTTAAATACATCTTCAAAATCTCCCTCTAAATGACTTAGAGGTGTAAATCCCATTGGAAATCAATAGCAATTTTTTTTTTTTGCTAAGTGGTCAATGTACTTTCAAAATCCCACTCATAGCTTTTCATAGCTTTAGCTCACCCGAACTTCTTATGGACTATATTTGCTGTTACAAGACTTCTATTTTCGCAGAGTTACTGCCATCTAAACTCACCAAGGTAACTGTGATGAAAAAGGAATGCTGTTTTGATTGAAACTCGGAAGAAACAAACTTAGAGTGATTTTACAGGTTTTTTCTTGATATTAATATGCTTCTAAGGGACCAGTTAGAGGCCTCACCTCCTGTTTACCCAGCAAAATGCTCATTCCTGGTTACATGGAAGCTGCTCTGCCTCACCTTAAATGCTGAGGTGCTGCAATTAGGCAGTGCTTATTCTTCCTTGCACCTCAAATTGGTTTTGCTATAGAATAATAAAATCATGCAGGTTGGAAAAGACCTTTAAGGTCATTGGGTGCAACTGTTGCAGACGTGCACAGCAATTATATACATGTGCGCATATAACTCAAGCTGGATGTAGAAAATTCGTGATTCAAGAATCTGAACTCTCCTCTGAATTGGCATAAATGATGTGAAACACTTTTCCTTAAATCTACTTTAATTATGAAAATATAGCTGATTTTCAGTGGAAAGGTACATGTGTTTTACTTAGAACAATGCCCAAAGTTAACTAATTATTTCACTTTGCAGCTGATAAATTACCCTGTCTCAGTAATGAGGTCTTCTTAACCCTGCATGTTTCCCATAGGCAGCAAGGACCACAAGGTCATACAGGGAAAAAAGTTTTAAAGATTTTCTATCTCCTTAAAATGATAATTTTGAAAAAGCTGCTTGTATCAGGCAAAATTTTGTGGACTGTTTCCTAGATGAAGCCTTTAGTACTTTTAACTTTCTGTGGGTTCTCTGATTTACTTGGATTTTTTTTCATACTTGTGAGTAGTGGTTTATGACTTTTTTGGTCACAGTAAACACCTATGTGAAATCAGTAGGGTTTGATTTTACACCCAAGGTCTGTGAACAAAACAGGTTTGCTTTAAATGATAAAGCCATAAGGTACAAAGCAGGCCACCTTTATAGGTGAGGATGCTCCACAGCAGGGAGACAACACCATCCTTGTCCTGCAGACTCTCCTTTCATGTTTTCTGAAAATTAAAAAGGAAAGAAAAGTTAAGGATTTCACAACTGTCGCCTAAATGAGATAACTTTCAATGTGAAAAGAGACTTGTATCTTATTTTTTTAAAAAAAGTAAAACCTCAGTCACCATCTGAATCTTGTTTTAGTGCTGGCTATTAAGAGATCACAGTAAGAGGGTAGTGGTCTTGGCTAGATCCATTCACAAACCCCAAGACATGAAGTAAATGAAAACTAGGTATCAAAAATGCTTCTCAGACCCTCACTGCCCGTGGTTGCGCATTCCCTAAAATCCTTCCTCCAAATGCATGTAAAAAAAGTTGCCATGGACATGCATAACATATCTGAATGCAGATGGTTCTTGTGGTGCTAATGGTGCTTTTTTCCCCCCAGGTTTCTCCCTGTGTTTCTACGTGCATGTGGATGTGGAGTAGAGAGGGAGGCAGAGCACATAATGAGAGTCTCATATTTGTTAACTGTGGAAATAGCATTCTCCTTATTTTTTTCTTGCTTTCAGACCCCATTATTTGGTATTTTAAGTGTCGCAGCTGCTTGCACAGGATAGAAAAAATGCCATATAGAAAAGCCAGGCTGGGCCACACTAGATCAGCTTGAGAAGCAGATGCTGCCATGTGGAAGCCACCACCAAACCCAGCAGTGAGGTGGCCTGAGGGACTGCTCATCCCCAAGCCCTCTTTGCACAGCTGGCTCCTGTGTTAGGTATTTTCTTTCCTAAAGAAAATAACAGCTTCTGAAAGAGAAAGCTTCAAACCTCAGCAACATCCCTGCCAGTGCTGATTGTGCAACAAAACCTCTGCAATTCCAGTGAACAAGTGAGAAATAAATTTCATTGTTCTGCGTTTCACTGAAACTGTGTCCCGGTGAGTTTGTCACTGCTCTTTGGTGGGTGGTGACTTGGTTTTTGTTAGCAATGTCTCTGGCTGAACTCACTGCAAGAAGTCTCCTCTGAAGTGAGGAAAGCATGCATTTGTCATGGGCAAACCACAAATTAATTTAATAAAAGGCCTAGTAATGTGGTTTCAGCTTCTAAAACACTCCGATGCATGTTGCATATACCTACGTTATCTCCAGGAAACCAGCAGAAGAGGGCAATTTGCTGAAAACTATATTTGGTGAGCAGAAACTAATAAAGTACCACTGGCCACAGAGGTTCACCTCATGCTGCCAGGCTGCTTTCACTCTCATCATGAAATGCAGCAAGTTTATCCAAACGTGGCAATTTTGTAAGGGGAAGAGGAGGAACAGGCAAGGCTGCTTATGGATCAGACCTTCCACAGTCACAGTTTATGTTCACATAGCAAATGGCACTGAATTATTCAAACCCTTCTGGAGTTGAACTCACTGGGTTCCTGCTGGGTATTAGGGGTACTGAAGTGGTTCCTGCTTTGTGAAATGGAGGGGGAGGGGAAGGATGCTGCATGTAAACTATAGCACATTTTGCAAATGTCCCTTTCAGCTTCCCAAATTCTGGACCTCGATTTGAATAGCAGCCTGAGAGGTCATTTTACAGGCAGAGATATGAGTGTTATTGAAGTACTGAAGCATTTATAGAAGTAACCTGTCCAGTCCTTCTGCTAATCTATCAGAGCTAGAACTAGCATCCAGAGCATTCCAATTCTGAACTTGCTTTTCAGCTGCAATATTCATATCTGTTTTGAAAATATTTACATGTCTGGTATTCCCCTTGGGAATCTTGGACCCAGGATTCCCTATGACTAAAAAAATAAAGATGAAGCAAAATACCACAAATGTGAGTCTTGGAGGCTTAAAATGTGATTAATTTAGATTTTTATGGATGTCATAAAATAGGTCAAAAAATTCGTAACAACTTTTTAGTCTTTCCTAGTGCAATAAAACAAAATTAGGGACCTAACCATAAAATCCAACTTCCATACCTAATGGCCAACAAGTATTTAAGGCCTTACCAGAAATCTCTTGCCTGTTGAACTGAGCTCAGCCACATGTTTCTCAGCCTTCGCCTCATGCTCAGTACAAGACTCTCATTGTGTTGCACAGGAGCCTCATGCACACATGAAACACAAGCTGTTTGCTCAGCAAGTTGCAAACACCTCCAGCTATCTGCTGAGATAAATCTGAGCCATTGAGAAACACTTTCCCAAGGTACCTAAACTGATGCAGTAGTTATCTGCACTAAAATTATAAGGACTACATTTTATGACGCTCTCTAGGTTTGAAAGACCGGTGTCTGCCAAGGAAGGCAGGAACTTCCCTTGGGATAGAGAATAGGACCCACCTTCCCTCTGAATTATTGTAACTTTGAAACCAAGGGGCTCTCAGGAAAAAGATATGGTGGGGGGAAAGAACAACAGTTCTTTACTAGTATTTAGAGCAAGGCAATAATACAGAAACACCAGTTTAAACTGTCAGAGTCAGAATATAACCTGCCATCCTGTTAGGGTGGTGCTAGCAGTCCAGTTAAGTGGTGGCTGCAGTCCTGTTGGAGTGATGGATGTGGTCTTGTTGAAGTGGTGATCCTGCAGAAAAGGTCTCATCCATCTCTGGACCAATGAAAGTGACTCTTGAGCTCTTCTCCCCTGAGAATGCAGTGGAAAAAGGTAGTCCAGTGTTCCAGAGTCTCAGCTGATACGCAGGTAGGAATGTTCTGTTCCTCCTGTCTGGGCAGGGCATCTCACAATGGGATGATGTAATCCCATGGGTCACTCCCAGAGACCTTGATGGCCCGTGAGCAGAGATAGCCCCCCACCATGGTGTTATCAGGGCTGGGTCATNGGTCTCATCCATCTCTGGACCAATGAAAGTGACTCTTGAGCTCTTCTCCCCTGAGAATGCAGTGGAAAAAGGTAGTCCAGTGTTCCAGAGGCTCAGCTGATACGCAGGTAGGAATGTTCTGTTCCTCCTGTCTGGGCAGGGCATCTCACAATGGGATGATGTAATCCCATGGGTCACTCCCAGAGACCTTGATGGCCCGTGAGCAGAGATAGCCCCCCACCATGGTGTTATCAGGGCTGGGTCATGCTGAACATAAAGAACACTGCCCCACCTGTTTTAATAGCTTAGGAAGATGGTAATAGGATACATACTTTTGGTTACACCTTCCATGTAACCTAAGACAGAAGCCAATGAAACTTAACTAATTAAAAAACAAGGAGGGCCCAGCCTGAGATTTCCCGCTGCACCAGGTTGTCAAACTACTCTTAAGTACCATGCAATGCCTATCTGCTAGACACAGCTTTTTTCTGGTGTCCACAGGTTAACATGTCAGGGGAAAGACCTCCTCACAAAGCTACTACCAGCCCAAATCAACACTGATATCCACAGGCCCAAGCTTCAATGTGGTGATCAAAGAAATCTTTAATCACACGTGACTACTAACATATCCACACTTTTAAACCACACATATAAAGTCAATGAGAAATTCTATGCATCTTTTCTACTTTCTGAGTTAGTTTAAAAACAATGTGCACAGGAAAAAGCAAGGGGAAAAAAGAAAAAGAAGGTATTCTACACTGTATCTGATCAACTTGTGCTTGTGAAGCCCAGGAAAATCACTCGGCTCACTAGCAAAGTCACTGACTGCATGCAGGTAATTCTGGTTTAAAAAAAAAAGCTATAGACAATATCACAAGCTGCAGCCTGTTCAAGGATGATTCAAGAACAAGCTTCTTTTCATATAGTAGATCAGCAACACTCTTTTTAGCATATCTCTTATCATAGAAGCCTTTTTACAGGAACTCAAAAGCAATAGCATTTTCTACAAGAATATCCTACTATGCCACAGTTTCTGCATGTTTGATTGCAGCGTAGGAGGGAACTCCTACCTGCAATAAACCAAAAGCAATAAATGCCCACCCATGAACTGAAGTCATGATTCCACCTCTCCCTGGGGAATATTCCCTCTCAACACCACATCATCAGAGTGAAATGGAAAATACCTTCATAGTTCTTAGCTCTTCAGTTAGCTAGGACTCAAATGAGACCAGCACTTGAGACCGGAGTAAGCAGCCGTGAATACTTCATTGACAAGTCTGACATATCAAGTCTCTGCCATGGCAATTCTCTGATGAAGGATCTCATAGTCACTGTTTTCTGAGAACCAATGGTCTCAGACAGCAGTTGTAGTAGGTAACTAATGCTACATAACCTTTTTTTAGAAGGGCTTTGTAAAACAACTGTATTCCCTAGGATTAGAGTGGTGAGAATAAGTTTCAGTGGTGGTTTACTGGGAGCTCCTGTTACTTTACCTGTTTCTTAGAACCCTCAAATCTTCTTGCATGCTGCTGTTTGCTAAGATGTGAGTGTCCTTTCTGTGTGAACCCTATTCCTTTGCCCCAGGTATAGCAACTTACATTTAGCTGCATTTTAATGCACATGGTGTGCATTACAAATACGCATTGAAAATCAAGGAAATCTCTGTAATACTTCTTCCAACTCAACAAGAAAATTTAAAGCCTGATTTTTAAGAGCTACAATTATTCTCCAGTTTCTTGACTTTACTAGGTCTAAATATCAAATAAACTTTTAAATCCCTCATTTTTTACTTTCACGATGCTGGATTTCTATTTTTCAACTCGAAGATTAAAACTGTAGTTTGCTAACTTTGCAAGCAAATTACAGAATGAAGTGTATAGCCAACAAGCAAAAAGAGAAAAACATGCCTGAAGAGAATTAACAACATTAATAAGTGAACAACAGATGATAGAATAATTTACCATTTCAGTACAAAAGGGCCTCTATTAGAACTAAATCCCTTTGAGGAAGGAAGACAAAAAAGGCTACATGCTGTAATCAAGAAAGTAACCAGCAGCATAATCATTGCCAGAATCTGATCTTAATAACCTACCCTTACTTAGAAATCTTGTCCATGTATGGAAAAGACATGACTGCAAATTAGTAAAACAATTGTAGTCAAAGGCTGTTTATACTTCATTATAAAACTCAGTGAAAATCTTTGCCTTCAGAGACCATATATGTATTGAATTCCAGGTAAAATTCCCAACACAATTGATCAAAAGCCCCTCGTCTTCAGTGAATGTGATTCTGATCAGTATCTGATAAATCTGAGCTTCCAGTTAGATCAATGGTTTTCCTGGTAAAAGCCAGAAATTGAAGGAGAACGCTGCTTCCTAAGAAGGTGAACAACAACACTGGGGCAAAGCACATAAGATCCCAATACTTCATGGAAAGCTGAACAGTCCCTGTGTTTGCACAGAGCGGATTTGAAATCACTGCACTCCCACACTCAGGCTTATCTCAGGGGTCTCATCTAAACAGTATAAGGAAAAGCAGCCTGGAACACACATAAAAATTTCCAGTGAAACAGCAAGTGGAAAGAAAGGGGCAAAAAAGAAGACCCAGATCCTGCAAACCTGTGCACTCACCCACAGTTGTGAATACATAAGCTGCCCCACTGATTTCATAAGGTTGGCAATCCATTATGTTTTCTGGCAAGACTGTAGACTGAGGGTAAACCCCATGGGGGTGAAGGGATCCATTCGGGTTCTGCCCACAAAATATCTCAGCACCTGGCCAGAGAGACTTGTAGGACACTAAAAGAAATCAATTAGTAATCATTCTATTCTGTACAATAAACCTGCAAGTTAAATACTGTCCCTGCAGCAAACTGCACTGTAGTCTCCTGGTCTATGCTTAGGGCAGAGGAGAGGAAATGCCACCCTATACAGGCATCTTGAGCAAGGGCTTGGTGCTCACTTCATCAGTCATGCCTGTCCCAGGTTAGAAAGGAACTCCTGACTGACTTCTTCCTGTGTGAGGAGAAAGGATAGTGTAGGACCCAGAGGAGTCTTTGGTACACCCCTGCCATTCTGCACAGCCCCAGCCTGCCCTGCTGGATGCCTGCTATGCTGGATGCAAAGGTTGAAGTAGCTGCGCTAACCTTGGACCATCTAAATGCAAATTTGTTATTCTGAAAAATGTACCCTCCAAACCAATTGACAAAACTGGATCAGTGAAAGCAGCTTTAACCTACAAGGAATCAAATCCCAGTTAAAAACAGGCTCAAGTAAAGTGGCTGCTGAGTCCATCACATTGCATATTGGTAAAAGTAACTTAAGTTTTTTATCCTATCCAACAGTCTTCATTTTATGTCTCTGCTAATTCCTTAGCCTGCAAATTCCCAGAACCAGAAATGTCCTAGCAGGCTTTTCTGCCCGTCATGAAATTCACTTATTACCTCTACATGGGAAAGTAATTTGGTCTTCTGATTTTCAGCAGTGATTTCTGTGTGAAGTATGGTGACTCTTATCAGAAACTGGCAGGGGTTTATATACGCTAAAAGTTAATCAGTGATTCCTTTCTTCAAGGCAGGGCATATCATTTTTCTAGTTGGATTAATTTTTTTCTAAACTAATGCAAGAAAAATAGTTCAGTATTCTTTGAAGCATAATTGTACTAACCAGAAATATTTTCAGACTGATTTTATGTTTGAAACATAGTCTCACATAGTGGACTGGGAATAGAAATATTGTGGGTTGGGGCTCTGTACAGTACATGAAGCAGATCCTCCGGTCTGGTTATGGTAGTCTGTGTTACAATAATGCAAAGTAACTGTGAAGCATGTTCAACTATGAGGAGTTTTCAGCCCTGGACAATCTCCAGGAGATGTGGGGCCATTGTTGAAATTGTGCTAATCTGCACCACTGCCTGATGTGAGGCTCTGCTGTGAAAATACAGCTAATACCCATTTGAACCGTGGTTGGTGTGACTGGAGTTGTTTTAGGGGCATGGACAGGTGGCATCAGCTGGACAAGGGTCAATTAAAGAGCAGAAGGTGAAGAACTGAGGAAGGTTCTGAGGGGTCAGAAAGCCCTGGCTCGTGCCTCCCACACAGCTTTTTCTTGACCATCCCAGAGTATCTGTCCAGGAAGTTAAACAATTTCAGTTAATTTTGGTATCTGAAGCTGAGCTCTATTTTCAGGTCAAGCTCATCTTTCACATTCCATTGGAACCTTCCTTGGGTTTCTGCTGGTGAGCTGTGGCCCCAGAGATCAGCAACATGTCCATAAAATCAATTGCCCAAAGGCTGTGATCTAAAGCCTATTTTTCAGGTGGAACCAAGAGAAACCAGCGGAAGCATTTCAACTGGAACAGAAAGCAGAAGCCTCTTTTGCTAGAAGATGTTCAAAAGGAGCAGAGTTGCTGGCATCCTGACAATTCCCACATCACATAGACAGGAAAAGCACTATCAATGCAGGCCTTCTTCTGGATCAGCTTCAGGCTCTTTCCCACCCTTCCACCTGCACCGCTAACAGCAGCAGTGATTGATCCAGCCAAGCCAGCGCCGATGCTCCAGCAATGCTCAGGTTTGAGGCTGTGCAGTGTTACACGCAGCAGGAAAAGCCACGTCAGCGGCACTCGTTTAATAAGGTATCCCTGACCGCCTGCGAGTGGGGTGTGCTGTAATTACGAGAGGGCAGCAGAGTGATGCGGCTCTGGCTGCCCCCGACAGCTCCGCTCCCCTGGAAGAGCAGAGCTGACAGCTCAGGAATGAGAGCAGCAGAGCTGGAGGCAGCTTTCCTGGCAGCTGGCCTGCCTTCACAGCGCTCTCACCCAGACCGTGCTGGTGCACAGGAGCTTTCTGAACAACATGAGAAAGCCCAGGGCATGAGGCAAACAAATTTTTCTTCTCTTTGGGAGAAAACAGGACACTCTGGTAATTTAATTTGCCAGGCTCTGCTGTAGTATGATGGTGCAGATGAGAGGATGCAGACACATATTCTAGGGCAGCCTACTTTCACATCGAAGCACTGGGAGGTTTCTTACACAAACAATGGCTTTATCAAGTGTATCTCAGTCCTGCCTAATCCAAAAGGGAGTAATTATGAAGTAGATCTCACAAGGTTTGGGGGGTTTTATTTATTTCAAAAACTGGTGAAATTTTTGAATCTAATAGAAATATCACTTCTGTCCAGACCTGAAATAACAGAGATCTTGTTTTAACTCAGAAATAATGGAGAACAAAGTGCAGCTGAAGCAAACAGAAGGACAATGAACTCTCACTTGTTTTAAAGGTTTTCAATTCAGGCCACTTATGAGTGGGTTCTACTGATCTCAGTGGAAGTTATTTGTCCATGAAAAGGAGAGCACTACAGACCTCGATTTTCTCATGATTACACTCTTTAAATGCATTCCCTCAGCTTCCCAAGGAGCAGAGGCAGACAGGGTCCAGGGTATGCCTTTTATTTAGTATAGTGCAACATTGTCTTACAACATGGCCACAGAGCTGCAGGTAGTTCTTTCTGGATCATGCCTACAATCACCTGGGAAATCTCCTTTTATTGTTGTATGTTCAAATATCATCATGATCCAGGTCCCTGAGCTGATCAGCGTGAATAGCTAGGGATTACATGTATAACCTCTCCTGATCATCATGCAGCTGTACTGTGCAGTAGCTTTCCTCCATTTACTTTCTCATTACCTGTTTAATGTTCCTCTGCCTCTTTCCTTTTGAAAGGAAAATCTTCTTGACCTCAATCAGTGTTTCTTCAAACTCCTTCCTCCCCCGCCGCTACCAAGTCCATGCTTCTCCGTCAGCCTTTAATGCTCATTCAGTAGGGCGGATTGTCCTTGATCACCTGCTGTCACTCTCCCACCCTGTCTTCCTATGTCAGAACATTTTCTGTGCCAACACACCAAGCTAATCTCCAATACTGACATCTTACATTCATGCTAGCAGTGTCAGCAAGGGCAAGTATTTGCTTTCAGAAGGCAGCCAGGGATGCCAGGATGGTTACTGCCTTCCCTGATTTAATGCCACAAAGTTTTACACTCCATCTTTTTCTTTGACTTTTGATTTTGTTGTAAAAACAAATGTGTGACAAGCGGGGTGGGGGGGCATCACCAGGATGTATCTGATTTATTTGTTTGTTTTTTCCTGAGGAAGCATTTGCTACTTGGGACCTCTACTTCCCACACAGAGTCATATGAACCATGATGCAGTCGCTGCAGGGAACAGCAGATCCTGCCAGTGGACCTGCACTTTCCCAAACCATTCAAAGGCAAAAAGAATCTCTCCGCTAACACAGAGAAAAGCTGTCAGCATGTGTCTTGCAACACCTCCACGGCAGAAAACACCAAACTTTTGAAAACCGGCTTTGCATTGCAACATGGAGGCTATGCTGTTGGTAGAGAGAACAGCTTTCCTTCTGCCACAGAGGCTTTTGGCACCTCAAGGGAGCTGTGTGGGTTTTGGATAAGCAATCTTTATAATCCTGAAGGATATTTGGTGTGTAATGGTGGAGAGATTGAAAAAAAGCAATGTATTTGATGCTTGTTCTCTGGCACATGCCTGGAGGGCACTTCCACAAGTACAGATATCACCTTGGACACCTCCAAAAGCAGCTAAGAAGACATTCAAAAGATATTAGAGTATCAATCAAAAAGGGCACGGGGACGCCTGGGCTCACCTTTTAACAATTTCAGTTTCAGATCCCCAGACTTGGAGAGGTACAAAACTCCCCACCACAAACACACCTCAACTTCATGCTAATGAAGACTTCTTCACTGACTTTCCCAGCATAAGAGGGAAAAGGAATGGCTCTGCTGGAGGCTGGAAATGTACACAGCTGTGCAGAGCACGCAGATGTGCAGGGTTTAGTTGTCCTCTGTTCTACTGTACAACAAAGCTTTTGCTCTTCTGGTAAAGCATCTGTCCACGCAGTTTCAGACAAGGAAGATGAAAGAATTCAAGCCTATATATGCCTGAGGCTGCCCATAGCTAAAGTGCACTTTGGCCATAGTAACTTTAAACTTCAAAATGTGAATGAAGAACTTTTCCTCCTTGATCTCCACATATTTTGCCATCTCAACAATCATTTTGCCATTTGCCTTTCCCCCACGCTTGCAAACATTCACTCACTAGGCACAGGGGCATAAGACTCAGATTCAAACAAGAAGGTTCTGTGGTTACTGGCAGCTCCTGCTTCAGCTTTATAACCACATTTTCCAGCACAGACCAAACTGAGTTTCATCCTTTGCAATACCTCAAGCTTCTCAGCATTTCAGAATAGCTGAATCTTACTAGAAAAGCAAACATCAGCTAGTATTACCCACTAATTACCCCAGCCCAAAGCTCCTAGGTACCCAGAACTGAGCTCTCTGTTTCAAAGACCTTGTCATTAACCTCTTAGTCCCCTTTTAAAGCCCACCAGGTCCCCTGCTGCTGGGCTGGTTTACTCAGCCCACAGCCAAGGATGGCCAGGAAGGTTAATGGCATTTCTCACTTCCTTCAGCTCCCTTGCTGGCATGGTGGGATCCCCACAGCCTCTCACACCACTCGTTCTCGTGCCAAAACTGCTCTTTAGCTTAACTTAAATGGCCTATTTCCCTTCCTGCTTCTAGCTCTTCTGAATTACTTATGAGGAGCAATAATATAAGCTCTACAGTCTTCTGCTGAGCTAATTACTCTTGAGCATATTCTCTCATAGGAGAGTGATTGCCCCCAGCCATCACCTTCGACTCTGCTCCAGCTGGCCATGTCTTTCCCAGCTGAGAGTGACTGGTATAAGGCAGCAGGGATGAGATCTCTCCAGAGATTTCTGCAATAGCATTAATAAGCCTTGCTCTCTGTAGGAAGTACCCTGCCTAATAGATTTTGTAGTCACCTTTTTTATCTTCACAGCCAACACATCTCAGTGGCTCATTGTCACCTTGTGACTAATAAAACCAAGACTTACTCCTCCTCTGTCATTCACAGCTGATGAACTCAAAGACATTTCCATGATTAATCCTGAAACACGGAGACTGTCCCTTTGCTGTTAGATGAATTTCCATCTCTACCCCACTGGTCCTCGTGCTCATGCATTATGCCTTCCCATAATATTCCAGTCCTCACCCTGTTGGCAGGGCCTCCCAGTCTGATGCCAACACTGGGCTGCTCTATCTCCTGCTTTGCACTTCTACCAGGGCAGGCCAGCATTAAGTCTGATCCCAGAGCAACTCCATCATTAATTTCCTTCCTTGCTGATAGTTTTTCATCCCAGAGCACACATAACCACTCCCTCTCTGGAGCTGGAAGAACAGGTGGCCCAACAACTGTGAACCTCAGACTCATCCACAGCAGCATCAACGTTGCATCTTCTGTAGGTGAAAAAATTTGGCATAGACCAGACCAGGTGCCTGGATCTCCCCAGCTGGACTCCAAACCAGGCTCTCCACTTGCCCTGTCTGGTGCTGTCAAATGGACTTGGCTCTGCCCACCATGCCCAGACCCTGCAGGCCTGCACCCTGCTGCTGAGGGCACAGCTCACGCTGTGGTTGTTCTCATCTTCAGCTTGCCCACCCCTGTAATGGAACTACCAGCCCGTGTTGTGTGTGCCTTGGCTGCTCTGCCATGAGCTGGGTGTGTGTCTCTTCAGCTTTGGAACACACGCGGTACCAGGAGAGCCTGAGACCAGCTCGGTGCCAGCTTCTGCTTCACCTGCCTTCCTTCTTATTGACAGAAAAGAAAGGTCTCTCAGCCCCAGTAAATTGTTCCCCTGGTTTGAAAGAGTGATTTTCGGTGATAAGAAGAATATTTTTTAAGCAGACAAGTGAGACACCTGTAGCAACATCCACATTTCTAAAATATCAATTAAATTAGATTTTGGGAGAGAGGAGAGGTTGCTTGTCAGATAGGCTTTACACTTACTATACAATTTATAAATTCATGGGTGTTGAGCATTGCCCCTAATTTTTCTGCAGCTTGCTTGCTTTAGTCCACCCTTAGTGGACACACTATGCATTGTTAAGTATCACAGTAATATGCGATACCTGAGTGCAAGTCTTACTCCCTCATTGTCCACAAAGCTGAAAAAAACCCATTTCTATGCATTTTTGTATTTTGCTTTTTCTAAACTGTATTTCTAAGCTGTATTTTACTTGCTGTATTTAAACTGCCCGGCAGTTCATTTGGCCATTGCTCTGTGTGTGTGTCCTGCCCAGTGTGTGTTATTTCAAAGCTGACATGATGACAAAAGCCACTTAAGGATGGCAGCTAATCAGACATCTGCTTTCCCCTCGCTCACAAGGCAGCGGTCAGATATGGGTTGGTAATAGGGTGCATTACCTTTAGACTCCGGGTCAGTGCTTCACCTCTGATCCTTGTCAAAAGTGACCATGACTTGTTATCTGCCTGTGCATCACCAACCGAGGAAAATGCATTGATGCTATTCCTTTAAGTCCTGTTGGCATCTATCTATACCACAATTAGCCAAAGTAGCAAAGACAGAGTGGAGTGAGTGTGTTTCTCAGCCTGTGGTGGGGGTCCAGCAGGTCAGAGACAAGTGAGATCTGGGCAGGCTTGCTGCCTGCAGAGCTCCAGCACCATATTCTGGTGCTCAGGCATGGACCATATTTTGATATAAATTTAAAAAGCAGTAAAACAAAGCAAATTTGCACAGGGTGTAGCTTTTCTGTTGCTTTCTGGAGCAGTGCTAATAGAAATCAGTGCCCGTTTAATAAAGTATATTTTAAGAAAGGGTGGCCAATGAAAGGAAACTGTAGGATAAAACACAGTAATTTTCAGGGGCCTTGGAGTCACAGCATAAAGTGATGGTTCATTGTTTGTCTGCAATGCATGCAACCCTGGGCTTTGTGCTGATTTTGGCTGGTTTGTGCTGTATCTGCACATATATCATGCCAAAAATGCCAGCCAGCTGTGCTACATTTGCAATGTAAAACACTATGCATTTCATTTTTATTTTCTCTGTGTATCTTAAGATAAGGCATAGATAAGATTCAGTTTTGCTATTAGCATTGCACAATTTCACTGATTAACACCAATAAAACTAAAAAAATAACTAATAATAAATAACTAGCAGGTGATGAGCATTAGCCATTTTCACCATATATAATTAACAGTATCTTTTTAGATTTCAGTTTATCGCAATTACCATATTGTGCGTATAGATCACTAGATTTGTTTGAAGTCCTTTTGGATGTCAAAATGTAACCAGAGTTTAATCCCAGTAAAAGGGCATATTGAAGACCTCCATTTGTGCTGATTGAATCATACATTAACCCAAGAGAACAGGAGGTCTGACATCACTACCAGGTAGTTAATGATTATGCTTTCTGTTGTCTCCTAATATTATCTTGAAAATGGCCATGTCAGGAGGTGTAGAAATCCCCCAGAGCACCTTATGGTTTTTTATTTTCAAGTGTTCTATTGCAATATATGTTCAGAGAAAGAAATAAGGATTAATGAATTGATCTATTAGATGTAAAAAAAATTAGGGCCAAATCTGCCTTGTTTTAATCAGTTCTCAGTCAGGCAAATCTCCAAATACTTCCAGGGTTAGCTCTTGCTGGAGAAATTATTCCAGAGCAAAGCAGGAGCAAGCAGACCAAAATATCCCACAAACAGTAGTAAGATATTTATTTCAGGAAGGTACCCCATGGGCTTTGGTGGGAAGAGCACAGGAAGAGCCACTCAGGCTTCCCTCCGGTCCCCTGCCCTGACCGGGTCACAGCAGATGCTTGGGGAGGGATACCAGCAAAGGGAAGCAAGAGCCTTTCTGCTCCTTTAGTGAGGGGCAAAGGCCCCAAGAGAAAAGGTATTTGAACTCCACCAACCTCCATGTGAATGTTGCTCAGTCCTACTGGTGCAGAAAGATTTTATGGCCCGAGAATTCAGAGCTTCAGATTCAATCCATCTTCTTAAACCAGTGTAGATTTTCAGCTGATAGCTCCAACATATATTTGGGTGTATGAGACTCTTCAGAGGGGTTAGATGCTGGTTGCAGCAGGGCTCTGATGGAATGTGGGAACGTGGCAGAAGGATGCCCAGGATGTGGAATAAAGGCAGTAGAGAGGTTGGAGGGGCACAGGGCTGGAGCAGCTGTAATGTGATGCAGAAGAGCCAGGCAGGCACAGGCAAGGGTGAGCAAGGAGAAGGCAGGGCCTTCCAGGGAATAGAAGATGTCAGAACATCACCATAGCACATCTTTGGCTCGGCCACTTCTACAGAATCTAAGCTGTTATTTAATTGAGGCACTTAAAAAAATTGATTTAGCTTGATAAAGTGATGATTAATCTTCATTATACTCCTCTGTGATCATCACTGCAAAAAGCTGTACTAGTATGTCTGCTTATCATCTCTTCTGAAAATCTTACTGGTAAAGAAAGACTTGATCAGTGATTAGATTTTTGTCATCAAATCCCATTTTTGTTTGCATGCAGAAAAAAGGAAGGTATGCTTTTGAGGGAAGAGGGAAATAAAAGGAAGCACAATATCTGGGCAGTTATCTGACATTCATGTAATGCAGTGTATGTCCTTATGTGACATTTATGTGAGAGAAAAAGAAAAGCATTGATTGAAAAAGGTTACAGGAGTTCTTCAGGCATGAAGTCATCTCCAGGCAGCACAGTCACAGTAGTTTATAAACAGGTTCAGCTCTCACCCACTGCATTCACAGACTTAGAGCACCATTTAACCCTTTTGTTGTCTGACACTTCTTTAATACCCAGCTTTGATTTTCCTTTCCAACAGTAGCATTTAACCAAGAAATTAAGCCAATTGCTGGTTTTAGGAAGGATGTTTCCAGCCCCTGCCCTTGCCAACATGTCTTCCACAGAGGAAAAGGGCATTGCACTGAGGAGCTGGGCACCGGCATGTGGAACTTTGTCTCCAGTTTGCTGGAGAAGTGCAGCTGGCACTCGAGAGGGGTCTTCTTCTCTCATCCCTAGGCACGGCTTTCTGTGAAACTGGGAAGTCAGACAGATGGACACAGGACGGAGATGCAGGCAGAAATGGCATGGTGAGGACCACCACTTAAACTCTGTACCAGTTTTATGTCTGTGAAGAAGATGAACCAAAGCCTTCCCTTAAATAATCATTACATGAACATCTATTTCAGTAGCAGTCACTTTGCTTTTTGTTTATCTCTGGTTTCTAAGCACTGGGATTGACTCATGGCATTTCTTGAGGTTCCTTTTATTTCTACAGACGTGGCACCTACAGTATTATCTTCATTCAGTTCAGAGTACATCATCCTGCAAAAATCTGTGCAGACATCCTCACAGTCCCTAGGTTTGGCAGATATTCCACAGCCAAGGTTACTGAAGATGCAAGTGCAGGTGCAGAGGCATAACCAAAGAGCTGTGAAAAAACTGGTAATATATTGATAGAAAATCATGACAGAGAGGTGGAGGTCCCTCTGTTTCCATACCCTTGTAGTGCTGTAACTTGTCTGAGGTGGCCTGGGGCATCAGGCGGTCCCACTTGATGTCTTGCTGTGGAAAACAGCTGGTTTTTAGAGAATGCAACACTCCTGAGTGAGGGTGGCCAAGTAACAGTGCTGGAGCTGCTCCTGCAGTTTCCCAGGGTTGGCATGAGCTTCCTGAGAGCACAAAAGGTAGGAGTGGAGCTGCCTCCTCTTGATTCCTAGTCATAGTCTGTGCTTGCAGATGAAATTGTCTCTGTCACAAGACATAAAAGATGCATGATAACACCAGCATCTTCCAGCTTATTTAACTGATTATGAAGCTAAAAGAAATGGTAACCATGTAAACACAGGCTTTTACATGGCACACAGGCAACACAGAGACAACTTACTCCCCCGGGCAGGTAACAATGAATGCGTGAAATGTTCTGGACTCATGAAGTTGTCTAAGTTCAAATGGTCGTTAGTGTGTCTCACAAAATTAGTTTGCATCACACATTGCAGTGTGTGATGAAGCATTACTTGACCAGAGTGACCACAGGCCTGTCTACACATGTGGGAGCATTGCCAGCCATAACAACTTCCCATTCAGAGACATGTCCTCTGTGCAATTTTATTTGAGTTAGAGCCTGGAAAATAAAATTTTTTAACCCTCACATCCAAAAGAAAAATAATGTACTGTGCAATGTGTAAAGCTGTGTTCAGTTGGAGTCATACAGCATAACATTTGCTACTGCAGAAAGCAGCATAGGTATTTGTTGCTGCATTATTTGAACCCTGTTGTCTTCATAGTTTTATTGAAAAATCTTATTTATTCCCTCTTACAGGGTGCTGGTTTTCCATGGTATTACAAATGCATTCCCGTTTCTCTTTTTTTGTTTCATTCCTGAACTGCGTACATCACCTTCCGCTTGCTGAAACTAAAGATGTGTAACACTTCTCCTTCGCATGCCCTGGACAGCCTACTCCTGTCTTCTTTAATTCCAAGAATTCTCTTTTTTTTT
>VZRL01002850.1:325525-362484 GCA_013397895.1 Origma solitaria
GGTGGGAGTTGGTCTTATCTGCCAAATAACAAGCACTTGGACAAGTAGTGATAGGACAACGGGAAATGGCTTTAAATTGACAGAGGGTAGGTTTAGATTGGATATTAGGAAGAAATTCTTTGCTGTGAGGGTGGTGAGACACTGGAACAGGTTTCCCGAAAAAGCTGTGCATGCCCCATCCTTGGAAGAGTTCAAGGCCAAGCTGGATGGGGGTCTGAGCAGCCTGGTCTTATGGAAGGTGTCCCTCCCCATGGCAAAGGGGTTTGGAACTGGATGATCTTTAAGGCTCCTTCCAACCCAAACCATTCAATGGTTCTATGAATTCCACATATATGTAATGGTCACAAGACTACATTCAGTCATTTCTAGAGCAGCTGCTGCTTTAGTATCTGAATTGAGGGGAGTAACTATCAACTAGACAAAGATGTATTACCACAAACACTCGAAGGAACAATTCAGATAAATTCCAAAAATTGGAAAGACAAAAGTAACTGCAGGAACAAGGAAATATTCAGTCCTGTAGCTGTAATGATGAAACACGTAACAAGATCCAAGTTTTGTAAAAGTGAAACCATACACTAAAAACAATAAAAAGCAAAAAGGATCTATCTGGGGGAAGATAGATGTGGCTCTACAAAGCTTCTGGACAAAACCACAGCAGTCTTCAGGAGATTTTGTGGTGCCCCAGTGAGGCCCTGTCCTCCTTAGGCATGCTCACACACTTGGGCACCTAATGGGCGTCTCACATGTAATGCTGCCTGCTCCACACGTGGGCAAAACATCTGTCTGAAGTCTGTGCACCTGGCCTCTTCCCTGGCTGCCTAAGTCCTGCCTTGAGCTTCCTTGGAGACACACAAGTGAAAGACTTCTTGGGAAATAGGGGCACTGCACTTTTCATATCAAAACAGGTGCTGCTGATTTTCAGAGATACCACTCAAAGATGGTTCTTTTTCATTAATTTTAGTACAGCAGACTGACTTCTCTCTTGGTTGTAATGTGTTAAAGATGATATGGCTGACTTGATACCATAACAGTGTGTCAAAATACGTTATCATGGTAAGAAATGGAAAACAGTTTCTTGTTGAGACCTATGTTCAGCAGTCTAACTGCATTTGGCAAAGAACTTAAATGTTTCTTTAAAATTATATTTATGTCCCACTGATCTCAGTGGGACTGAAATAAATCCCAGATGCTTCCCTTAGCTGAGAATTCAAGCTTAGTCTCATAAGCACCCCCCATCACTACTGAATTCAGTGGAAGCTCAGGGAACTTGTTGTCCAGTAGGAAAAATAATGTTTTATGAGGTGTGATCTTAATGAAAAAATTCTGTCTCCTTTCTGATATGAGTGAAAGAGAGAAGCACAAGGCCATAATATGTTTAGTTGAATAAAAGAGCAGCACACTGGAATGCAGGAGCATATTAGGAAAGCCTCCAAATTTTGTACATCGCTAATACACAACGTTACCATAAGATACAATTTCTGGAGGTTGGGAGCTATCTAAGTTAAAAGAGGAAAATTAATAAATACAGCAAAGAAAGCATGATTGTTGGCTTGATATGATGTATTTAGTAGTAGTAGTTGCATGTTACGAAGCACACAAATTCAAAAATCATTCCGAAAATGAGATTAATGAGATACATTTCTGAGAGCTAAGGGACTGGAAGTCCAATGCTCCTGTTTGTTCCCTGGCTTAGCAGGCTGCAGGCAGCTGTATAGTGTGTGTTTGCCTTAATCTTCTTTTTTTTTTTTTTAAAGGAGATAACCACCATTCTTATTCAGCCCTGATCGTTTCCTCCACAGATCCTGATTCTGCTGGATGGTTTTTGTACTCTGAACTAATGTCTGGAAGAAACCCAGCTGAAACCACAGTTTTTATTATACTGATGGCATCAAGCTGGACAGGAACCATGACACCAGTGTTTGCCCTACAGCCATCCTGTGGCACTTTCTTTCTATTTTGGACTGACCTGTTATGACTATGCCTGTGTACATCCCAGTTTGGAAAGGAGAGTTCAGTGTGACAGGACACAAGGAAGATATTCTGAGTGCAATCCCACCGCTAAAGATCTTTGTTGCCTTGATTTGTATAATTTGTACTGTGGAGCTATGAGGAAGTGTGGGCAAGACCCTTAACTCACATGTGAAAGATACATTATGAAACTGAGTAAATGATTGATTTGAGAAATAGTAACTGCTCATCTCTACAGATCACTAGGTAAAGGGAACAAACAGAAAAGATAGCAGCAAGACTCTGTTTTGTATTTTTCTATTATTTTACCATTCTCATGCCTGGCAGCTATATGCCAGTTTATAGATGGGATACTGTGTTGCTTCTGTTCCTGTCTCTCTATAATATTAGTTAAAATCTTTGCCTGACTTGAGCATAACTGGTGATCCTCAGACCACAAAATGAGAAAGTGCAGCAAGGTTCAGGTGGTTGTGAGTTTATGGGAAACGAGCTGTCACCTATTCAGGTCCCCTGGACTGCAGACCTGTGGAGTGTAAAACTGCCACCAAGACTCGTCTTTAATGGCCAGCCTGATTTTGGGAGTCAGATGAACTGGTGGTGGAGATATAAAGAAGAGAACGTTACGAGTTACGTTTCACAATGTGCTTTCACCTGAAACAATGGCAGAAAGCCTTGGCACTGGCTCTGCTTTCGTGCTTTGGGCAGGAAGATCATCCCTGCAGCCACCCAGGAGTCACCAGCTTAAACCCTGCCGTGGGTCTGCTGAGCCAGGGAAAAAGGGTGACCAAAGGGGCCTTTAGCCCATGCATTAGCACCACCTGATACAGCATTTCTCCTCTGGGGCAGGATGAGGAAGATGCCTCAGACCGTGACCATCACAGCTGTACACAGCTGTATCCAGCTGTATTCATGCAATAAACCCCAGTGAAGAGCAGGGCCAGAGGGAAACACAAATCCTTCAACAACCTGAGCCATGCATTCTCTGTGCACGGCCATGGAACTCTTCAGTCCCCAGTGCCATCGGTCACAAAAACAGCCATCCTGATCCGAAAAGCTGCTACCTCTGGCTGTATATAGCCTGCTCTGTGCGTGGCTCAACACTGAGCTCTTCACAGACATTAATATCCCATTGTGTCATGCAACGCAGTGTCAGCATTGCCTGCTAGTTAAGGAATGCAGCACACAAAGGAGGGCCACAGCCCTGCGAAGAGCAATTCACCTGCTTTGTTGTCTCAGAATAACAGGCTCGTGACATCAGTAGGACTTGTCATGGTCGCGTCCCCAGGTGCCACCGTGTCTGTGGGATGCAGCCTGTGCGCTGTGCAGAAGAGCCACGGTGCTACACGTGGATGAAAACTGCCGTCACCGTCAGAGGGGAGTTGGATGAAGCTCTGATATCTTTCTGTGAATGAAGCTTATGTCCTGGTGACCCACCTCAAGCAGAGGGGGAAGAGAGGGAACGTTACTAAATATGCATTCCCAGAAGTGAACAGAGTGCAAGCTCATCGTTCTCTGCAGAATGCACATGCGTGGAGTGGCCTGGAAAGCACCAGACGCTGCTTGTTAAAAATTGGCATCTCTTCAACACAGCTACCAGTGATTTTTCTGTAAAACACATTAAGATTCAGTATAAATGCCTTTATGGATTTCACACCACATTAAAAGGAGTGAGTGATTGACTACATTCCCAGTAGCTTATTTTTCATCCTTTGACAGCTGTTAACCAGACAGAAGCGTTATTAGTTCAATTTCTCATGCTGTAAAAATATTTGGATATAGGAATTTGGCCAAATTTTTCCTTCTTGTTTCTGGTTTCCTATGAGAGTTGGTTGGATTGTTTTGACAAATCCAAGAGTGTAGCTAGCACAGCATCTTAGCGCAAATGCTGGTTTTAGAGCCAAGCCTCCAGGTTTGCTAAGCAGATTTGAAGCTCAAGGTAGAGACACAAGCTCTAATTACAGCACTCCTAAGCAAAGTTTCAGGGTCACCAGGGCTTGAATATGTTTTTGCTCTTCACAAAAATATGTGCTGTTTATGGGGTGTGGCATGTCTGGTTGAAAAGAAGGATCTCCCTGCCACAGTCAATAGGAGGCATATGAAAAACTGATATTGAATGCTAATAATGATTTTAATCTGTTTTTATCTTGTATAGACTACAGGCAGGAGAATATCCTTCCTGTCCATCAATCTCTTCAGTCTTTATTAAAACTTCTTCATTAAAACTACTTATTAAAACTTATAAAACTTCTGTTCCATCTGTGTGTCTTCTGGAATTTGCCATCCCTCAAGGCAAACTCCTTTGCAATCAAGTGTTGAAGTTCTTACAGTGTAAAGTATGAAAAGAAAAGAATTTCCCAAATGCCTCGATACCACTGGCAGAGTTTATAGCATCTGCTACGGCCCCCAGGGAATTTACACTACCCAGGCATTATTCATCATTTCAAGCAAAATGACTGTGCAAAGGAAGGTGACAGTTACACAGCATCGAAGTGAATGAACTGCACCACATTTAATTCTGAGGAGCCAACAGCGGAGCCTGAGCGTTTCTGAGATGTTCAGGTGTCACAGACAGTTCCACTTCTCTCTCTCAAGCTCTGGGCTCCACCAACTCTGTGACAGGAAACCAAGGGACTTGCTAAATCACAACCATGTCTGAAAGAATTCCTCATGTTGTGGGAAGCAAACACTTGAACCCTTCTCAGTATAGTCATCTGAATATGAATTACACAAGTTCACAGAGCATACAGAAAGAAAGTTTTGGATCAACTATAGAAGCAATTTTAACACCTGCTTTCCTGGAATATGGTTATTTTCAAATCGAATCGGAGTTTTGAAATGTAAATGTTACCGGTCAAAGCTAAATTACAAAGTAAGTTCTGTTTTTCAAATGTTTAATTTTTTTTAATAGCCACACTGGAGACAGGCATATTGCAGGAGTATAAAGCATTTACTGGTAAGCAGCAAAAAATAGCTATTGCAACTCTTAAGTCTGTAATTTGAGCGTTCTTAACACTAAGTACTTGTTTCTTTTTCCAACTAAATATTTATAATTTTATAGGCAGATATATAATGTTCTAAGTAAGCTAGTGGCAGAGAAAATGTACTTTTACCTTCCTCTCAGTTTTGAGCCAAGTTAAGTTATATGGTTCAGGGGTTTGCTTTCCACACCATGGGAAGAATTAGAGTATCAGTAAGGAAATTCTTCCTTGTAGCTAAAAATCCTGGAGAAGCTTCATAAAATGAGCAAACAACCAACCAAGGAGAAAACAAAGCTGTCATGTCCACTTCAATCATAAAGGATATGTTAGCCCTGCAGAGCATTCACATTTCCATTTGCTAGATCAGAAAATGGATTCTGTTTGTTCAAGAGTTTCAAAAAAAGCAACATCTCACACTCTGAGGCTCCCTGCTTGTCCAAAGGCTTTCTGCCAAACTCCACCATGCCCAGGACAGAGCTACGTCAGACAGGACAGGGAAGGTGTCCCTGAACAATCACCCAACTCTCGCAAATAACAAGTGACAGGACAGAAGAAAGTGGCCTCAAGTTGTGCCAGAGGAGGTTTAGATTTAGATTAGATATTAGGAAAATTTTCTTCACTGAAAGGGTTGTCAAGCATTGGAACAGACTGCTCAGGGAAGCACTGGACTCGCCATCCCTGGAAGTCCTCAAAAAGAGTGTATCTGTGTCACTTAGGGACATGGTTTAGTGGTGAACACGGTGGCTCTGGCTTAGTGGTTGCACTCGGTGATCCTAGAGGTCTTTTCCAGCCTCCAAGACTCTGTGACCCTGTGGTTCTCATGACTGAGTCCTGAGCACAGAGCGAGGCAGCAGCGTTAGGGCACCAAGCCCTGTCTGACTGACTCACGCAAAACCGAGCTGAATAAAGCCCAGAACAGTGCTGCATGACAATAACTTTTAGCTCCATGCCAACGCTGTGGCTGGGAGCTGAGAGGTTGCCTGTGTCCATCAAAGCACTATTCCTGTACAGCCCTTGCTGGAAACCAGCTGTGGTGCCCAGCACTATGCACAGGTCTCCTCTCCCGGCACAATTGAGTCTCTTCTTTGCATCTGCCCCACCCAACAAGGGCACTGTGGAGAGATGATCCAGGTCACACAGCAAAGTGACTACTGCCAAACTCCATGTATGAGGCATTAGGGCCATTACTCACATGAATTAAGAGAGAAACCTACTTTTAGTTTCCTAGGCTTATTCATATAATTAATTAATATCTCAATCAGCCAAGAACAGGCAAAGACATAACAGTATTTCAGTGCATTCCTTGGGGAAACACTGCACAGAGACAGCACAATTAATTTAGACAAGATCCATTTAGATAGCAAGTTAATTTTAATGGCTAGAAGTAGACAGGAGAACCATTTTTCAGAAAACACCGAGAAAGTCAAATTTCCTTTTGCCTTACCTGTTGTTTGTCTCCATTGAACGTGCTTTTGTTTGAAGGCAAAGACAAGCAGAAAGCACAGCAAAACCTCTGCTGAACTTCTGCAGATTTCTGGGGCATTCAGGCCAGGTATTAGAGCAACTCTGCTGCTTTACTGGGTAAGCAAATTTGTCCCCTAGCTCATCTACACACTGAAACCATATCAAAGCCTGAAATTACACAACGCCTGGCTTAACTATATTAAAATCAGTTCTCTCATGTCCTCCCAGTGTTAGAAAAACAGCTTGCCAGAGCTAAGTCAATTAATTAATTAGATATTTTTTAGCCTGTCTTGTAGTGATCTGAACATGGGGGCGGGGGGAAATAGCAAATAATCCTCACTCAATTTATAAGCAAACTAGGTTACTGTAAAGTTGTCCTTGTCACGGAGTGCCAAAGTGCAGTATGCAGTTCTCGCCTCCTTGTGGGTTGCCATCTGCCATTGCACCTCCCTCTCCTTCCTCTGGCTCCCTGTTGGGGTAAAGTTGATGTCAGAGGCTTTGGCAAGCAGTGGGGAAAAAAAAACTCCAACACTGTGAGTTTTCTACAGGCCAGTGCAGTCTGCTTCTAATATTGCTTCAGTCTGTGCCTTCAGGAAATGAAGCTAAACAAAGCTTGTGCTGCTCTCGGGCTCAGCCCTTAAATCGCTGTAGAACAAGTGCACTGGAGAGCCTCTGTTCAGCCCAGGAGATCAGATTGTTGCAGGGGAATGTTCTGCATTCTCACACCACACTGAAACACTCAGTGACTATGCCATACTGCAGTGAAGCTGGGCTTTTAAAGTTTCAATAACCTATCTTTGGGCATTTAAAAATTGTTTCCAGTGTTTGATTTCAGTAACTGCTCCTCTTAACAGCTCATGGGAGGCTCTTTCTTGTAGTGTGAAGTTCTTCTGCCTGTGTTTGCACAGGTCATTCATTACACTCAAGCACAGATTAGGCTCCACTCAAAAGAAAATTTCACTTGAAAATCATGAGGCAAAATGGAATCCACTGATTGTCATGCAACAACCAACAAATCAAATCCAGAGAAAATATCTGCTTTCTGTCTCAACAGTCAGCTTGCATCCGAGGCTGCTTTTGTAGAATGGAATAAAAATCCTGAGTGTTACTGACCAAGATCACACATTCTCTGAAATACAAAGCAGATTTTAATACCTGTTTTCTGCCATAGCTGACCCCAACTATGGTGTTTATATGAAAGGAAAATTAACTGACCACAAATAAAGAAGAAGTCTCTGTTTGCTCAGGAAATCTCTCCTGTAGCCACCTCAAACCCTCTTTTACATCCAAATGGCAATTTGCTTTCCTGGTTTTTTTAGAAAAATGAAGAACGACACAGTGTTAGCTTACTTGTTCATGAAGTGTTCGTTATAATTTAATTTTATGCTTGTGCAAGACAGAGCTTGAACTTTTGGGGCAAGATTTGTCTGTAAAGACCATGATATTCATGTCAAATACAAAGTCTGAATGCTGGGCAAAAGGAATGCTCAAGAGAAGCTCTTTTATACATGTGGCTCCATCATTTCATTCTCACATCACAGTGCAAGAGAGGGAAATGAAGTCCAATGAGTTTTTAGGCAACTCTTGCTATAACCTATATTTTATTCTATTTTAAGTTTGTAAAAATGTAATTTTAAATGAAATAGACATGTCTGGCTCTTTGGAGTTAAGCAGGCAATTAATAGAAACCAGTGCAATCTAAGCACCCTGACTCTCATTCCCAGGGGCAAAGAGCTGCTGTGGCTTAGGAGGCTCTGTTTTGCAGATTAGTTCTCTCACAGCAGTGTCAGCAATAAAATGTTTGCACCTCAGCCACAGCAATGCCAGAGCAGACATATCACTGAAAATTCATCTTCATCAGAGGTTTAAACCAGTATGCCTGCACCAGACTGGGAACAAATGTTTTCTTCTTCTAACTCCTCTACAAAAATGTTATTTCTGGGCAGTGGGGCAAGGATGACATCTGGGCATAGCAGGACTGGATCTGTCAGAGCTTCTCACTAGGTGCTGTGCAGCTGGTGGGTGCAGGACTGGGGGTCAGCATCCATGGCAGGATGCTTCCTGAGCTCCCTACTCGATATTTCTGTCAGGGCAGGGATTAGCAAAGAAAGAAAAGGTTTTTTCTCTGAAGTTCACTGAATGACTATCCATTTTTCTACACAAAAGGCAGCACTTAACCCCATCATTGCACTGAAAAGGAATATTCTTGCACGAACCCTCCCACAAATGTGGCTTATTTTATGTGAGGTGTAAAAAGATTTCACACTAAGATAAATTAACAATTATTTGCCATGATGCAGCAACCTTCTCCTCTCAGAGCCATTCATGCAGCTTTACCCTGGGCAATATATATATAGATCTATCTGTCCCGTGGCTATAAGTCTTCACACAAATCTGCCAGGCATTCAGCTCTAATACCCTTCACATGAGGCTACTGGTTCAGCTTCTATCTATTGCTTAATCAATGAGCAATAAAAGTCCAGCCACTGCCAAACTGCTGCTTCAGCTAATAAAGGCTTGGTCTGCTTTGCCAGAGTATCCTAATTACTAATAATGAAATAAGGTAGGTAGGTCTGATATATTTGGAAGTTGTATTTTTTTTTCTTTTACCAAAATGGGAACTCAGTAAGTCCTGGAGTTTTATTCCTCACTGAATTATTCTTTAATTGGACCTGCTTGCCTCAGCTGCTATTTGTAACTGCAGCTCTCCCCCTACTCTGTGCAGGGGGAAATCTTTAACATCACCACCTACAGGGCTGCAACACTTTCTGCAGAAGGCTATAAGACTCTGACAATCCAGCCCTGGGTGGAGACAGGTCTAATAGCCATCCTTTCACCCCAGTGGCTAGAAAAACTGACTGGTGGTGTTGCACCTTCTCTGGACTGATAAATATAATAGCACCAGGCTTGGTTTGTACCAGTAGCAGACTATAAAGGGACTGGCAGCAGCCTCATAAACAAAATACCAGTAACAAGTATCAATAATTTGTCATGTATTTCTGCTCCATGTGCCTCTGCCTTACAGAAATCTCTGGCCGGGCTGTAGAAGCTCCTTGGACCTTAGCCCACAATAATAAGATCAACAGAGACAATATGGGGAATCTGCTCTGAAACAGCATAATTCCCATCTCCTGAGGTCCTGAAGATTAAATAGCTGCTGGAGAGCCAGAAGCACTAGAGGTCTGTTGAGACAGGTAAGCATACCTGCCCTGCAAGTGGTGGTTTCTAAATGGTCTTCCAGGAAGGGTTCGATGGAAAGAACTGCAGTCACATAAAGGTAAGGGCTCTTACAGAAATGCTGCTCAGTGGCCAAGGGGAACAGATTGATCTCCCCATGAGCCAGCAGGAAAAGATCTTATGTCGCTTTACCTTTCCGTGGTTTGAAAATATGCAACTAGTTGGAATGCCTTACAACACAAAAAAAAACCCCAATTTCCGGAGTAACACCCTTAATGGCTATTGAGTAGGAAAGATGTTCATGAGAATTTCCTTGTATCAGGGCCCATCCTGCTGTCCTTTAGGGGAAGAAGTCTCCCCACAGTGTGTAACACATGGATTTGTTTTTAAAAGCCTGATAGAATATTTTTTAATTGGTGGATGAATTATATCCTTTGTAATGTGGTGTGCAAATGTTAGGACACTTTTCACATAATTTCCAGTCATGTTCTTTAAAAATACTTTATTCACAAATGCCTGATTTGCTCTTTTCAGAGTTTGCAGATGTAGATGGGGTAAGAGGAGGAGCTGCTGCTCTCCAGTTTGGACGAGGCCTGGATCTCAGTACAAGGTTTGCAGGAAGTCCCAGAGATAGAGTAGTTAGAAAAAGTGTATACACTGCAGTGCAATCTTGATGTCCCCGAGTGGCTCACTTGTGTTGGTGACCATCAGATGGAGTATCACACCCCCTCTGGTGGCATTGTCTATTTCCTGGCTTAGGAAGTCATCCTCCTTGCATTCCAGGAGTCTGCTGGATTTCCTACAGCTTACTGTGCTTCTTTCCCAGGTGTTGCAGTTGTTGAAGTCCCCCAGCAGGACAAAAGCCTATGAGTGTGATTCCTCATGCAGCTGGAGCAGGAAGGCTTCGTCAAAAGGCTCCTCTTGAACAGTAAGAAAGCAAATAAAATTTGTAGTACAGCTTCACTACCATAAAGTTCAATGGTATTAATGTTTATATATCAAAGAGAAGAATTATATGCAAATCCTGAATTTAGATAATTATGTGTGGCTCAGGTACCAGCCACACCTGGAATTATGAGCACTTTAAATCCACACAACCTAAAAGTCAGTGAACCAATAAACAGAACTAAAAACAGTAGTCCAGGGCAACAAAAAGTATTTTAGATTTCTGCGCTGGTTTTGGCTGGGGTAGAGTTTAATTTTCTTCACAGTAACTGGTATAGACTGTACTTTGGATTTGTGCTGGAAATGGTGTTGATAACACAGGGATATTTTAGCTGTTGCTGAGCAGGACGTGCACAATGTTAAGGCTTTTTCAGCTTCTCACACCACCCCAGCAGTGAACAGGCTGGGGGTGGACAAGCAGTTTGGAGGGGACACAGCCAGGACAGCTGACCCCAACCGACCAAAGGGATATCCCATACCATATGGCATCATGCTCAGCACATGGAGCTGGGGTAAGAAGAAAGGTGGGGACATTTGGGGTAACAGCATTTGTCTTCCTGAGTCACTACTACCTGTGATGGAGCACAGCTTCCTTTGGGATGGTTGAACACCTGCCTGCCCAAGGGAAGTGGTGAATTAACTCCTTGTTCTGTTTTGCTTGTGCATATGGCTTTTGCTGTACCTATTAAACTGTCTTTATCACAACCAATGACTTTTCTCACTTTTACCCTTCTGATTCTCCCCCCCCACCCTGCTGGTAGGGGACTGAGTGAGCAGCTCTGTGGGGCTTAGTCGTCAGCTGAGGTCAAATCACCACAACCTGAAAAATAGAATTGTACTACATAGGGAATGAATAGGAGAAGTTTTGTACTATCTAGCATAGTGAATACTCAGGAGAGAAACAAGCAGGCTGTATAAATACTATCAAACTGACAGCACAAATGAAAGAAGGGAATTATTTAGTCTCAGCAAATAGCAGGTCAAGAAGAAAGGCCCTCAAGTTAAGGAAAGTTTAGATTACAGAAAGCTCTTCATGGAGCAATTAGATGGTCGTATGTATGTACCTAAAAAGAATTGGAAAAGATGTGTTTTGATTGTTTAAAAGTTGCCATTAGAGTAAGTGTGTCAGAGCAAACCCCAGTTGAAAATTGCCTGCGGTAGCACAGAATGAGACATGCTCTTGGTTCATGGAATTAATAAAGGCAGCTAATTGGGAAATAGCTCTGATGTCTGAGTCACCCTGTACCTGCTATTTTACATCTTTTGCAAAGTAGACACAAAAATGCTAATATGTAGTCAGAATAAAATACCATTATTCTAGCTGCAGTGAGCTTCACACTTATTTTACTGTGTTGTCAATTTCTGCATATGGAAGCATCAAATCCACCTCTCTTGCTGTGGGTATTTAAGTACAGTTTAAAGAAAACAGAAAATGCCTTTGTCAGAAGGCCAGACTGTCCTTTAAATACATGGAAAAGGACTGAGTGATCTCAGTTCTGACACTAGTATCTATCCTTTTACATACATTATTCCCCTCCCCGGTGAAGTCAATAGGAATAATAGCTTTCCCCTTCTACACTTTTTATGGAACACATGCCAAAAGTATATGATGTGGTATACTTTGGAGGTTTTTTTTGTTAATATCTGCAATGCAATCAGTGAAGTCAACAGTATTCTAGAAATAGGGATACAGTCTCATCTAAATAGCTTTATTTGACAATAGAATGAAGAATTGGAATGGATTCACACTTGCTAATTTGTTTTCTCCACATGGACAGCTCTTCTTGTTGTAACAGCACTTCAAATATAATGCATTTAAACGGTTACTGTGTTACAGCTTTTTCTGCCTTTCAGAGAAAAAGTAGTTGATGTTCTTTTCTAAAAAAGAAACAAAGGTTAAATGTGATTTTAAGAAGAAAAACACATTTCTTTTCATAGCAAAATAATTTTAAGGCAGGCCAGCCTTGAGTTCAAACTAATTGGTAAGATTCCTTCAAATTAGTTATGGATTGTCACTGTCAAAATCTGTTTCTTTACAGTAGCACGACATTTTCCATCCCTTAAGTTCTCACAGGAACATACATAAATTTTGATGACAGAGCTTTCAGAAAGCCTGTAAAATACATGTCTAAAATGTGGCTATAGGCTTACACTATTTTTCAGAACTCAAAAGTATAATACTGTGACATCAGGCCATTTCAAGTTAGCAGTGACAACTACTCAAACCAGCTCTTTAGAAGGCTCAGAACTGGGAAGTGATAAGGACTGATTAAATTAATTGGCTCTGGAAAACTCCCAATGACTTTCACGTGCTTCTTATGCAAAAGAGATAAAGCTCACAACTATTCCAACTTTCCTATATTCATGAAAGATAAGAATATGTAGAATTCCTCCTGCTTTGGAAATGCCTTTGGAGAGCCTATTCCACAGATACCTAAAGTACCTGACACTGCATTTACTCCACGTTTATGCTGACGTGAATAAAATCTGGAGGGTCTCCTCAGAATAAAGCCTGTCTAAATGAAACCCAGAGTAAAGCCTTAAGAAAGTCTCTCCTCCCATTTAATTCACGAGGCCAATTTTCTAAAAATGTTCAGTTCACATTAGTCAGTGCATTGTTCTAATAAATAATTCCTTAATTGTGCTCATTAAAAGTCCTAATGACTTTACAACATAATATGAAAGACTGAAAGTTAATACATATTTCACTCACATGGAGTTCAAAAATAAGAACATCCTAAGGGTACTGTGGGCATCCATCAGATGAATGAAGAAAGATAAATGAGGGCATGTATCATTATCCACTTAAATGCCACAACCCCATCTGTAAACTAATGAGAATTCATTACAAAGATACTAGAGAAAAGCAGATTACCTTGGATTTATGGAAAGGTAAATCTGGTTTTGCTTATTGTCTGTTTGCTTGTTTTCAAAGTCCTTACAAATGAAGAGTCGTCACCTTCTTTACTGTGCTTTTCTAGTTTTTTCTTCTCTTTGAAGTTGAAAAGATTAATATTAGAAACCTGATTCAGATCCAATCGCATCTATCGATCTGCTTTTTGAAACCCCTGAGCTTAAGGCAGGGATGCTTCTTCATTTGCATTCTCACACAACCTCAGCGAGTATCAGCTGGTCACATAGGAGAAGCTTTTCAAGTGACCACTGATTATATATTCCCTTTAACATGTATGATTTTTCTGGAAATGTTTTGCACTGATCTGAAAATTATGAAGACAGCCTGGAAGAGACTGTGATAGGGGACACATAAAATTGGGACAACCAGCAACAATACCCCCGAATTATAGAATCCTTGGAAAATACCTCTAAGATCATTGAATCCAACCATTAATCCAGCACTAAGTCCACCACTAAACTATATCTCTAAATGCCACATCTACACAGTTTTTAACACCTTCAGAATGGTGACTGTACCTCTTCTCTGGGCAGCCTGTTCCAATGCTCGATTACCCTTGCAGTGAACAAACTTTTCCTAATATCTGATCTAATATGATATCTAGAGAAAAGATGCAAACACAAATGAGTTAGGAGTCCAGTGTGAGATGGCATGCAGTACCAGCACTTCCCAGAGCATCCAAGCCATACACCACCATTTCTCAGAAAAGGTTTAGATAAAAAGTAAGTGGTTTTGCAGTGAAAATTCTAGCTCCCCATTTGATCAGATACTTGAAAGTACAATATAATGTAGGATGAACATGTGAGTGAAGAGGGGAAGTGTAGGGAATGACATTTCCTTCCACCTTCTTTCTGCCCCATCAGGGCTCACATCTTTACATTAATTATTATCTTCAAATATGAGTTTCTTTTGAGAGAAACTTGATGAACTCTATGGAATGTTTCGGTGTCTCAGGCCAGGATGAGGAGTGTGATGCCCTCTGAGGCAGCTGAATATGTTTATATGGGAAACAGGGGATCTACAGACAACTTTTGAAGACAGAAACCTGACCACCAACCTCTGTGCTGGTAAGGCACACACAGGTTCTGTGTCCATACAAGAGCTCCCTGTCAGACAGGAGCTCTTTACCACCTAGATGATGTAAGGTGTCCAACAAGGTCTGTCAGGATAAATCTCATTCCAGTAATCCCTGCTGATGCACAGTTAAGAAGTTTAAAGCACTGATATAAATTGCAGCAGTCTGGCAGCTGCTGTAAATCATATCCAAGTTGGGCTGGATCAGTAAGGTCCAAAGTTTCCATGAATTCTGCTCTTTCTTATACCAGGAAGAGGCTCTAATATTTGTTCTTATTCTTCTGTCTCAAATAAAGGTGTCATGGCACAAAGAAATAGGACAATATACATTCAACATAAAGCATGGAAACCCTTAGCCATGGCAGGTTTTCCCCGTCAGGTCTAAAGCTGTACCCACTTGGTTACGACTACAGTCACTCCTCTCATCTCCACCCCATACCGAAGTGTCCTGCTAAGAAAGAGGGCAGCTCAGCAGTTCAAGTCCTCACTGGTGAACAGAAATTTTGCTGCTCCCTGTTGAGGTTTGTTGTACATGAGGAACAAATTCTCTTGCCTGCAATATTCTGGCAATGAGTACTTTTTGCAGATTGATTAAATGCTGCAGCTTTGCTCAGTCTATTAATCTCAGCAGCCATTTATTGCTTCATATACTGCAGTGCATTGGGGATTATCTCTTAAGCACTGTGTGTAGAAAGCATGTAGCAGCAAGATACAAATCTTGTGTCTTGGAAATGCTTCTCTGGAAATAAAGAAAAGCAGCTGTCAGTAAAAAACAGGATGGTTTCCATTGGCACTGGATGCCTCAAACTTTTGTCATCAATACTGCAAACTCCAATGTCCTACATCACTTAAGCGATACTAGCTCTGAATCTGTGGGTTATCATAATGCACTGCTGCTGCTACGCCCTTTCTTGTCTGTTAATTCCCAATGATACCTGGCCAGTGGAAAAGGGACTTGCAGCATTGCAAACCTCCTCGAACAACATGAGCAATTGCTGTTGTGTGTTGGCTGGGACATTCAGCTTCTTAATCCAGTGAACTCTTATCGTTTCCTTCCAATGTTGCAGGTATTGTTATCCTGCATATTAAGCATATGCTCAAAGGTAATAAGTGCATCCTAGTGGACTAAGCAAATATATATCAGCTGTGTTAGCAGTGAGACTACCAGCATGAATAAACCAAACTTCTTTATCCTGAGCCTTTAACTATCCTTTTTCTTCTGCTGTGCAAAAACCAATGCTTAGCTAACACCATTTGTACCAGTGGAGCCATGCCAGGCCACAGCAGCAAAGGAATGGCCTCCTGGCTGTTCAGCCACTGTTACTGACTTTGAGACATCATCTGTCACTCTCTAAATCCTTTCCTTGGTTACTTGCTTAATACTGGATTGTCGTTCATTTCGATAATATGAAAACAAATAGGCACATGCATCAGGATGAATTCACTCTGCACTGAGTTTACAATATCACCAGGTTGTGTTTGAACAAGTTTGTATAGCACTTATTTTAGAGAGCTTGATACCCATTGAGCAACGAGGCACAAGGACAGAGAGAAAAGACTGTGGCCAGAGTGTTTTGATGCTCCTTGCTTTCTAGCTGCTGTGTTTATCCTGCTCTAAAACACTGACATTTAGATGGTCTATTTGTGCTCATCTCTTCTCCCTTTGTGCATTCCTAAGTCCTTTGACTCATTACCTTGGTAGCCCACAAGAACGTTTTGCCTATCCTACCTCTTCTGATGGACACATCTTCCAGACTTGAATCCCTTGACTTTTGGGAAATGATGGAGTGGATGACAGAAAACAGTTTTGAAGCTGAACATTGCATGAGAAGGATGATTTAGAGGGTGAATCGAAGTCCTTAGAAAACAACAGACAAGATCAGCAATTCTCAGCACCTGGCCAGGCTACAGACAGAGTTTCCTGACAATCCACTCTGGCAATGAAATGGCAAGAGTTTAGGAGATGAAGGAGGCTATGATGCCTTCCATGAGCACAAGTAGGAATTCTCTGTCTGCCAGATCGGTGGGATGCTTTCTGCTCACACCAGCCTGGGCACTCGGCCCTGCATCTCTGCTGCCTGAGCATTCAGGTCACCAACAGCAGCTGAGAATTTTGTTTCTCCCCAGCTCCTTGCCATCCTCATGTTACTGCCTCTTTCCAAGTCTTCAAAATGCTTCTTGACCACAGCCAAGCAAGTCCCCACCTTGCTCCTATTTCTCTGTCCAAAAAAACCCCAAATGCATATCCCATCATGTGTGTATGTGCCACTCAGTTGGCTTCCCTTTTTCAACAGTGACCTCAGTTCCCCATGCCACTTATTCTGGTCCTCATCATATCAAATTGTTTTCTGGGTTTCTTAAATAAAACTTCAGTTTATCAAGAACAACCCACGTATGATTAGTTGAGGAGAGTATTAACACCAAAAAATAGTGCTGGCTTTTTGCATCATCCTGTTAATTCTGAGTAATGTTTTGGAGCAATTTAAGTGAAACAGGAATCACTTTTAGATTTTAACATCATTCATTTTCTTTCTTTTCCATCTATTTGTTCAGTGATGACGGGGGAGGGAGAAGTTAAATTTTTAGTAGCTTTCTTCCTTGTCCCAAATTTATAACTTTATTTGTTTCAAAATTGCTTTTTTTTTTTATTTGACAACAGCCAAAAAATAATTTTTCTTCCTTTTTTCTTCCTACGTGAGTGGGAGCCGTAAGTGTTTCTGCCTTCACCAGTGCATTTTAAAGTTTTGTGTGGTGGTCACATCCAAAACAGAAGAAAGCAATGCCCTTGTGCGTGTGCAAAGCACAGAGCTCCCATGATTACTCCTGAGTGCAGAATAGCCAGAGTGGCACACCCAAGAGCAAGTGCTGCAGTGAAGTTCCTCACAGCAGGGCACGGTCACCCTTTCTCCATTCCCATGCCAGTGACCCAGCATGAACATCAGTAGTTTCAGGGGTCAGAGAAGACTGTCTGGTAAGAAACCTCAGAGAGAATCTGGAGAACTGCATATCCCCAAAATTTCCCAAGATTTTGAGCAGCACCATAGGTCACTGATGGGGGATGAAAAAAAAAAAACAAAAAACCAACAAACCAGCAAATAAAACAAATTTGAAACCCATGAACCACCCTCTTTAGTTTTGCCAATTCAGCACATGTAACATCCCTTTGAGGCATCAGGCTTAACCATTTTACAGTTTCACGTGAACTGAAAAGTAAAAGGTGAAACAAAGTTCAAGGATCTCCTGGGAGTCTACAACTCCCTGATAAATAGAGTGTTTCTCAGACTAGAGAAAGTGAAGGACAAATGGAAGTCAAAGGCATAAGAGCAAAGAGAGGAACATATAGAAGCGCGGAAAGAAAGAAAGAGGGTTTCAATCTGACCTGGCAGCTGCCAGAAAACAACTGCAAGATTACAGAGCACAATCTGACATAACAAGGAGGGCAATTAGTGGCCATAGAGAGTGTGGCAGCACAGGGGCATTATCAATAGGTCATTTTTATTACTGTTAAGAATAGCACTCCAAGCTTTGCCATCACTTTGCCTCAGTCTGACAGAGACCAAACCACACCCGAAGGTGCTATGAATCTGGTTTAGACATTCAATACTCGGAGATCCCCAATAAGAAAGACTGTTCACCAGGACCCTAAGACAAACCACCTTAACTTTCCTCTTTTCATAAAAAATTGCACAAAATAGTCTCAAAAACGAGTGAATGCCCCTTTGGTGATATTTGTTTTGATACACATCAGGGAAAACAGAATGCTTTTTTACCTACTTAAAGCTATATCTTGTTTACTGATTAAGCATCTACTTTTTTCTCATCAACTGTTTCTAAAATTCATAATAAGTCCACATAAATAATGAAAATAAATAATTCTGAAAGGTGAAGCACTCGTACTGAATGCAGTTTGAAATAAAACAGTAAAATCTTACCGAGGAAAAAAATCTGGACAATGCACAAGAAAACCTTTCTGGGCCTGTTGGTGAAGGCTCTCGCACAGATCATCCACTCTGTGCTAAAGGTAAACAATGATCAGCCTTCTTGAAAGCACACAGAGGCTGCAAAATGATCCCTCTGACCCATCACGCAGAACCCCTTGCTCCTGGTGAGCTGGTGTGCACCACCCCATTTTAGTACTCACATAGATACGCAGAGCACACAAAACAAAAGCTTTGCAATTTACAGTTTCCAAACAGTATTTAAAAAGCATGGTCCCTCTCATGGCAGCTGTGGCAGGCATTTCAGATTGCATGCTGCTGGCAGCTGCTGCCCAGGAGAGCATCTCGTGGGCTGCTCAGCATGTCCTGAAAGTCTTCAAATCTCTGCTGAGCAACCTTGAGTTGCAGGCCACCAGATTATAATTCCTAAGGAGGAAACCTATGGTCCTGCTGCAGATTCTTCAATAATGGTGACATAGGGTTGGGGGTTTTGCATCCAAGGAAAGGTTTCCTTCATTGGCAAGATTTTGAATGCTGTGAGTTTCCCATGTCCTTACTTCTAGAAAAATAGCCCTTGACAATCTGAAGTCATTCAGCCATCACTGGTCATCCCAATTCTGCTGCAAAATTGCCTCTTCTGCCTGTACAAGATAAATCAGTAGGAACTAAGATGATGAATACATTTAACAGACATAAAGCCAAAGTATGACACACTGGGGAAAGGTTGAGGTGCTTATTATAAATGGGATTTTTGAGTTACCAGTTTATTAGGGCCTTTTTAAAAGTCAGTGAGCACGTAAAGAAGAGTGATCTATTTGATATAGTATACTTTGATTGCCAAAGTTTTCAGCAAGCTTCTCAAAGAAGCTAAGCCTCCTGAGAAGAAAGGAGGTGTCCTAATGAACTGTCTTACGCACACATCAGTTAAAAGGTGGGCATGAAAAACAGGAAGACATGGCCAGGTTTTGAAACAGAGGTTGCTTACAAGATACTACTCTGGAAATCTATGCTAGGGCTCGTGCTGTACCAGATGTTTAAAAGTTATGCAGCACAAAAGTAGAGAGTGAGGTTGCAAAGTCTGCAGAGCAATGTGTTCAGAGTAAAGCGGATTGTGAAGATGTGCAGCAAGGATTTTCTTGTATTTTAACTGGTGACAAAATAGCACATGAAACTGCAAATGCATACAATGTGAAGCTGATACATGGCTACAGTGTGACACTGAGTATAGGAACTATATATACATAGTGATGGGACATAAATTTGCTCTTTCCATCCAGGAAAGTGGATTTGGAGCAATTTTTCATGTTCTAAAAGACTGAATTGCATATTAAGCATTGTGAGAAAGGGAGCAGAGGAAAATAACAGTAAAAAGGTCATACAGTTGTAAAAATCTATCATGCGTTCCCATCTTGACTATAGCACATAATTCTGATCACTCACTTTCACAAAGAGCACAGGAAGGAAGGAGAAAGATGTCAGAACAATAAATGCATAGGGTGACTCCCATATGATGGCAGACTAAATTCTGTGGGAACTTTCAGCTTCCAAATGGTTTGCGAAAGGTGAGCAGGGAACAGTCTTTCACTATTTTTTTCCAATTCAATCATCAAAGGGCTTCAGAGCTCTAATTTCTAATTTAAAAAAATGGAAGGGCTTTTTTCCATTCAGAATTGAATGATGAACCACAATGGCAAAGGATATTCTGCAGGTGAAAAAATATTAAACAGTTTTAAAAAGGAATGGCAAAGTTAATGAAAAATAGACCTATTAATGTAATTTAAAAAGGTAGTGTGCATTCAGTCTCCATTGGGGGAGAAATTCCTTATAAGGCCTTTTTCAACATAGGTGCCCTATTTCAACATCTTAGATACACAGTATTCAGCGAGCCAGACCTTTCACCAGATCTACCACAGAAATATTTCTATTCCTGCATTCTCTAGTCTTGGGAAGAGCCATACTCAAAGTGAAGCTTTTCGGAGACAAGTGACAGTTCTTACTTTTTGGTTCCTTATTTTGCTGCTGAGGCATTTTCCCTAGTGCAGGTCTCTAGAAGGCTTGAGACGAGACTGAAGTAGGACAGCTGAACCCAGGGGTAGTGGGATAACTCAGATGAACTTTGAGGTCCCTTGCAGACCTTTGATTTGGCAAGTTCCAGTGCAGACAAACCAGAAGATGCTGCTGCCGTCTTCTGACTGCTCAGGAACAGGGGATCTGGGAGAAGTATGTCCTGCATCTATCCACATCAATTACTTTTTTTTGTCCTGACCCCAAATGAACAGTCAGACAGCAATGAGCTCTTGTGGCAAAAGACGAATCGTGGTACTTTTACACTTACATTAGAGGCTACAGAAAATGCAGATTTACAGTGACCAATAACAAAACATGCTTCTAATTCCGGTGGTAAAATCCCAAAGTGCCCTGTGTCCCCCATCAGTCCCAAGGAATAAGAAATTCTAGCTCACGGCACTGAGGGAGTGCTTTGAAAGGAATCACCACCACAACGAAACAATGACTTACAGCAAGATAAAACTCCGGTGCTTCTTTATCTCTACTCATTCCAGAGCAGATAATGTGAAGCAGTTAAAGAGAAGCATCTCATTTCACTGGAAAGCCTCTCATGTGGAGAAAACCTGAGTGTGAAATTAACCTGTGGAGTTTTTTTAATTCCAAAGTTTTCCCTCATCACATAGTTGCCCATGAATCTTAAGGCCATCTAATTGCTTTCATTATCATCATACAGACAGTAAAACATTGTAGAGACAACTACATTAGAAAAAGACATCCATTAGAAAAGATATCCGCTATATAGGTGTCAGGACTGCATAAAGCCAAGGTTCGTATTGTACTAAACCTGTATATTATGAAGACATGGGGGAGAGGTTTTTTCCCAGGACAGCAAATCTATTCCAGTTCTAAAAGACAGACAGATCATACTGCAGGAAAAAAGGGTACAAAGGAGCCATCAAATTACTATGGGGGAGCTTCTAAATTTTTTTCTGTGTGAAAGAAGTGATTAATGGTCTTGTTATTTCTCCCGATATCTCAGTAGATCTTGTGGCTGAAAACTACATTTTGTACTCAATTAAAATGGCAACATTTTGCTAAAATCTTTGCTAGGTAAAAGGGTCAGACAGTCAACATCTGGTGGGATTAATCACTCCAGAGTATTCAAAAGCATCTCCAGTATTTCCCAAAAAGGCTGTTTTGGGATGGAAAAACAGGCTTCATGAAGGAAGAGCTTGTGGAATCCATCTCTGCTGGCATCATCTGAGCTGTACTGCTCTAAACCCAGAGTACATGGCTAAAGTTTCTTACCTCCATACTGTTGTGTCCATGTCACTCAGGTGACATGATCATATATATTCATGTCAATAATGCCAACTCAGCAAATCACCAGGTATTGCTGCTTGTTACTGAAAGTACTAAAACCCCTTTATTTACCAAGGGCTCTATTTTGCTGCCTTAAGTCGAGGCAATAGAATAGCTGCTGCTTTACTTTAAAAGAAACTGTTTAAAAGTGGTTAATCTGATGAAAGTGATACAAACCCTAATAACCTTTTGCCAGCTGTGTACTGCACTTACAATTGTTTAAAGGAATAGCTGATAGGAAGTCTCTGAACACTGAAGAGCAGGAAACCAAAATTGGTTTAAGCATGCACTTCTACATGGTACATGGTGCTACATAGACATCGTGTCACTACCCCTAGGCTGAGAGCACAGGCAGTGGCACTCTTCTGGCCCCAGCTTTGTCACCTGAAGATGTTCCTGTGGCTCCCTACATGTAACCACCCACTGGCACAAGGGTCCCATCCAGCTCATCACCAGGTGCAGCCAAGTAAGTGAGCACTTCTTAGTCTGTTTTGGTGTCAAATCCCCAAGGTTAGCACAGCCCAGCTTCAAACCAGCTGCACACAGGTGCCTTTGCCTGGGTGAGTCTGAGGAGTCACTTTGCTAGATTTGCTCCAAGGTGGGAACTTCCAACACAGAAGTAGTGGTGTCCTGGTGAAGAGATTCATCTGCAAAGAGAGTGTGGCTCAGCTCTGCATCTCTGAAAGACGCAGCAGTAGCAGCACACTGTCTTCATTTAGGGGAGGAGGTGTGTAGGAGCAAGCAAGCATGACCAAAATGATACAGTGCATTAATGCATGAACTGGACAAATCCCTGAAAAGCTGTGCGTGCACAAGAAGATTCTCATAGCTTTCTGTGAAGTCTGCCTTTCCTGCCAAGTCTGTCAATCTTGGATATTCATGATTTAATTCAGCAGT
Organism: Origma solitaria; assembly: GCA_013397895.1. Lineage (NCBI taxonomy): Eukaryota > Metazoa > Chordata > Aves > Passeriformes > Acanthizidae > Origma > Origma solitaria. The sequence goes on from VZRL01002850.1 coordinate 348,253, forward strand.
GTTTATTTATTTATAAAAGCTCTGCAGGTCATAAGGAAGGGTATATTTTGCATGAACACTAAATACAATCTACCTACACCCAAGAATTAACATTCATATTTAAGCAGGTCAGTCTTTAAATCAGTTTTGTTAGTCTATTTGAGTTCTGATCCTTTAAAAAGTACCTTACTTCTGTCACCCTGCTGAAGACTCTGGGAGTTGTAATTTTTTAGAGAGAGATCACAGAACAATGTGACTTAAACAATGTTCTGAAATCTATGTTCCCACATAGCTCAACTTATCCAAGTAAGCTGTGCTAAGGTTTTGTGATTCCAGTAAGAACTGGACTAATACTAACTTAAGCCTAACATTATTAAACCCTGTTATTCCTTTCCTTTTCCTACTACCTGATTTGTAACTCACACTGGGTAGTAACCAAAGTTCCTGCTGGGAAATTTTTTGAGTGGGTTTTCTTTGCAGCCCATTTGCTTTCTTATATTTGAACGAGTTGGGGCTAGATCTGCCAGACAACTTTAAAAGGCTTTTTGTAAGCATGTTATCAGCCACCACCTCATGTTTAGAGATGTGATTGATTTGAAAAGGACTGTCATTTCAACAGAGATTTCAGTTTGTCAAAGATGGAAAAGTTTACTTGTTTTTTTAAGATACAATTGATCCCTATGGTTCTAGAAGTGATAACAGTGAAAAGGCTAAATGAAGCTGAAATAACTATATAATAATTACAATAAATATACAATAACATTACGTATTATATAATATATATTATATCACATAATATTATTTGTGCCCATTTATCAGCTGACACAAAGTCTCAGCCTTATTTTGCCACAGTGGAGTATTGAAACTACTGTGCCAAACTCTGTTATGATTTCTGGTGGGTTATGTACTCATTTGTTAAGCCTACTCAGTCTGTTTGCTGTCTTGTAAGGTTCTGGTTCTGTGTTATTAATACTGGGCCACCACAGCACATGAGAAAAGAAAGCCGATCAGTATCGGGGAGGAAATTACATTTCTGCCCAGTTAGCTGGAGCACCCCACACATGATTCACACTGATGACACTTTATACTGCTTCTCTAAGTTATTCCTCACCCAGTACCAGTGCTTAGGAGGGCTGTAAATACCTGTTCTGGCAGGCAGTCTGTGCAAACAAAGTTATCCCTTCAAAACTTCCAGAAAAAGCCTGAAGCCATCAGTGAGCTGTCCTACTTCGGTGCCTCTCATCCTCCAGCTGTGGCACCTCAATTCCCACTTGCTAAGCACCTAGGGCCTCGCATGGTTTCTCTTGAACCACAACTTAAGACAATTAGTCCTCAAGTCTTTAAAATCCATCTGCTTTACTACTACACTGATAAACTGTGAAGTCTTTCCCTGTTGTGTGTAATCTCCCTCCTTCAGAGCAGCTCAGCTGATGCACCACAGAGGCTGCCCAGCTCCAGGTTGTGCATGCTTTCACTATGAAACACAAAATGCGTGTCCTCTGTGACTCACTGCTGCTGGACCAGGGTTGCCATGGATCTGTGAATCCAGGGCTTTGTAGGTAGCATAATGCCACTGCTGGTGGCAAAACATTCCTCCAGGAGAGGCAAAACTATGTACCACAGTTCTGGTATCTCAAGCACTATGTCGCCATGAAACATGAAAATATCAGGGATGTTTTATAACTTTTAGCATACAGGTTTAAACAGTAGCTAAAAAACCTGGGACTTACTTTCATATCATCAGTGGGACTGGTAACAGCAGAATTCTCCTCGGTGACATTGTCTTCTAGCTGACACAACACATATCATGGCATTGCTATAAAACTTGTTACCACTCATGTTTGAACTCATGGCTTAGGGAATCCACATATATGGAGGTAGGAAACACATAATTATATCAATATCTGAAGATATCTTTCCCCTGTTGCATGGTGTGAAGTGTCCATGGTGTCTTCTCCACACAAGAGACAACAGTCCCTGTAGTATGCGGCCTCACCTATTTAATCTGTCCCAAAACTGTTCAGGAAAATGAATCCTAATCTAGCCAGAAGACTATCAGCACAGTTTAATCACAGCTACACACTCCCTTACCACTAAATGGGGTTGTCTCTCTATTTCTCTCCACTTCTCCTCACTGTAAACAATGCACAGAATAATTATAGTTTAGTGGCCTGTGAACAGTCGAGGGCTGAAATTAAATATATTTTTTTTTGTTTCTGAAGTATGCACACATTGGTGGACAGTTTTTCATCTTACATATGTTTTGTCTTTCTATTATTGCTATTTCCCAAGTTTTTTGCTGACATTGTTTTCTGACTGTACTTTGGGACCTGCTTTTAACACCATTACGTGACCAGAACAGGTGCTAGGACCAGCCCAAGGAAGATTTTCCTGTAAGCGATCTCACTGATGCACAAACACCCAGATGAGATCTGGGTACACCGATACCACAGGGTAAGATTTTTAACAATCTAGAAACTATTGATACTGTACATAAACCTTTGACACCTACACTTATGCTGCCAACTCCTCATCACCCAGGTACTGTGGTGTTAGGAAACTGCAGAAAATAGAAGAATCCAACCCCATCATGGGCTGCTAACAATGGAGATAATACTGCTGCTGCCAAATCTAACCTTCATGATCAGGTTCAACTCAGCTGTCTAAGCAACATCTCCCCCATTCCTCCTTTTCCATAATAACGTACTAACTTCCATAGCAAATGGAAGCAGCCAGCTCAGCCCTAGAACAAGGATAACCACCCTTGCAGAGCTCTCAGGCAGATCCAGTGAGCAGCTGGGAGTTCTAGGCACAAACACATGTGGCTGCAGAAGATGGAGCAAGATTCTAGCAAAGTTTGCTTGGCCCCAGCACTCCACGAACACGGCTATTGTCATTCCAGAAAGAAGATGGCTTTGGATGCAATCTAGTCATGTGCATATTTCTCCCTACTTTTCCACTAATGAACCCTACAAGAACTGCAATGAAAGAATAGAGGGGTCTTGGAATCCCTAGAGGGGTCTAGGACTTGTAAAACGGGGTAATCTAGCAAGGGAGAGTTGAGAGTTGATGAACAGCTTCAAGGTGGCACATTTCAAGGGGAGTTCATTGTGGGGAAAGTAAAAAATTTCAGGTGTGGTTACACTGAAAAGAAAAATGTCATTTGGAAAGAAAAGAAAAAAAAGAGATGGGAAGTAAATATGTTGATCAGTAAAAAATACAAAGGGGAGAGTGTGAGAAAAGAAGACAGGGACCTCTCTTCTCCTATTGATCGCAGATCTCCTTTCTGCCTGCCAGAAGACACAAAAAGGTTAAAGTGCTGCTATCAAGGAAGAAACATTTTGTGGGTTTTCTTCTCATCCTGCTCCCCTACTATCAAATATTCTCTTTCATTCATTTTCACTAATTCAATAAAGTGTAATTATTATTTAACTTGATTATGTACTTGGTCATTTCTGTTCAATTCTCAGAAAAGTGGTCTATAACTACCAGTTGTCTGTTACACAGATTTCTGGCCCAAATTACAATCTGAGCAAAATCTGTCTTTGGGGGAAAATTCTTTCCCACAGAATAAAAGAAAAATAATGATATTCACCATAATTTGTCGCTGGACTGGTACAGAGTTCAACAAAACAAATGTGCTTTAGACCAATATTTGAACTGATTGCTGGGTAATTCAAAAAGTAAGGATTTGATAAGAATTTTTTAAACAGAATTCTACATTCTTCAATTTAGCCAGCTTTTCAAATGTATCTGTTCTGCAAACTGAATAGCTGAACAGGAGAGCCTTGCAGATGGAAGGCACAGATATAGCTAGAGAAGAGATATAAAAAATAATTTATTTGATTTATAGTCTCTTCCTACTTCTTTGTGTTCTTGTAGCTTGAGAAACGCTTGGCTGAGTGAAGTTCTACAGTTCTTTATTTTGGAGAAATACTTATTTTGTTTTAATAAATCAGGGTTTTCCCATTTCCTCCATAAATCAGGGAAGTGAAGAAATCCTATTATTTTTCTTCGATGTACAGCAAGATGATGGAGTCTCTACTTGTCTGCATCATGACTAAAGTCAACAGTATTACCCACGAAAAAGCTGCTTTTTGAGATGCACCCAGAGACCAATTCTCTTCTGCAGCCAAGAGGGCTGGGCTCAATGCCCCTCAGCATGAAGGAGGAAAGGCTGGGAATGCTGCTCTCAGCCAAAGCTGCAAGGGCTGGGTCAGGGGGAATATTCTTTGGGTTAATAACACTAAGCAGCTCCTGTGTGGTTAGGTGTTAACCTCCTTGTTAACCAGCTTGTGCCTTCTGCTGCCAGACATTAATGATACTCAGCCCCTGGAGCTCCATTTTTCTGTTTCTGTCTCTGCTTTCACAAGAGAAAATATAAAATGCTGTGCACTGCAGCTGACCTTAGCTTTGTGAGATACTGGATGTTCAACCCATTCTGTTGTAATCTTAATGCAATTTGTTAGAGAAAATAGAGCCTTCTTTGCACTACCTACCAATACCACACACCTGGCACTAGCATTGGATGGGGAATACTCTAACCACTTCTCAGAGCAGATGTAACTATCCAGTCTTCCCCCAGTGAACAGTTCTGTGTCTCCATCAAAAGCAATCTCTTCATAAAATTAAATCCACTTTGTTCAGCGACTGAGCCAACTGCTCTCCAAAGCCAAATAGTTGTTGCTACTACTCCCACACCTTGCTGCTGTTCTCTTTCTTTTACAGAGCTGAAGATCAGATGACTTTTCTCTTATGTACTGTACGATTGTAGTGGACATAAGGGCTGGTCAGAAGACTGGATAAGCACATCTGCAACAGCACTCACCACCTGTGTTTGGCCAGATTTGACTCTTGAGAAAAGAGGGTCAAGGTGAAGGAAGGGAAGCAGGAGACTGAAGAGGCAGAGGCAGGATTGGAGGCAGTCCCAAGGTACCACCCTCAGGAGCAGAATGGATTAGGACGGTTTGCCGTGAGTGTATGAGGAAAGGAAGCCAAGATGAGATCTGGGCTCCAAAAAGGCCCAGAGCACCTTGTTTGGTTTTTTGCTCATGTCCTCACAGCTCACTCTGCCAGCTTCTCTTGTCAGGGTCAGAGAAAGGCTGTGGGGCAGAGTCCAGGTTTCCGCAGAGTACCCTGGGCAGCTAGCCACAGGATTCTGCTCAGAAGGGACTGATTGCTCCTCCTTCACAAAGCCCCTATGGCCACCTTACCCCAATCCCAACCCCGCTCCACAAGGCCAGGAGAAACTCAAGCCCAAGCTCTGGGCTCTTTCCAGCCACCCTCAAATTACTACTTCTTCCCAGTCAGCTTTGTCCAAAGAAGCTCTGTTCTGCTACACCTCCTGTCCCAAAGGCCAGCCACAGCCCTCCCAGAGCACCTCAGGGTCAAGGTTAGCTGTGCCACAGACGATAAATTCCTCAGTGGAGAACTCCTTTTGCAGCCCTCAGCTTCCTTTGGTAGCTCTTTCCTCTTGCCCTAACCTTAACTCAACCTGAGCTGGCACAGCCCCTCCTAAACGCAGGAGGTAGCTCTGTGCTCTTCCCTACTTGAACCTGGAACCTAAACTGCTCACCCTAACCCTAGAGTGACCCCTCAGCCACACACCTAGCCATGGCCAAGACTGCCTCAAAGGAGCATTGATCTTGCAGCTCTCAATTTCTGTCCCTAAATGAAAGCTTTTCTCTCATTTCCTTTACTTACCCTCAGGAAAGCTTCCTAGCTCTTTCCAATTGGAAACATTCTCAGGAGAGAATAAAGGGTAAAAATTAAACTCAGGGTAAGAAGAAGGCTTCTTGCTGGACCTGACAGACTTGCTCAATCCTCTGCACAACCAACTGGGAATCTCAAATCTCTGCAGCAGTCTCCAGAGATCCTAAATGTCTCTTGGTACACTTACCTGGTCTCCAAAGCCCAAAGAGCTGGTAGCAGAAAAAAAGATAAAGCAACCAGTGAATGAATAAGCAGCATTTCATGGCATCTTGCTTGATTTTACAGCATTTCCTGTACTCTCAAATCAAGGATTCTGGGAATAGAAGAGGAGGCAAAATGCTAGAACAGAGTGTACACAGCAAAAATAAATGGGGTCCTTTCACCATGCTATTATCAGAGCTGCAAGCCAGTACTCCAGAGATGCTGCGGGTCAGATGCTCAGCTGCTGCAGCCCGAGCAGAGCAGGGCACAGCAGGGCACAGCAGGGCGAGCTGCCCACACTCCCCACAGCCCCGGCTCGTGTGCGGTGCGGGCGGCGCGGTGCTGCTCTCTCTGCACTGCTCTCTCTGCACAGCAGCAGCGGCACACACTGCACACAGGCAGCAGCAAGTGCTCACAGCCTTCCCTTTCACAGGGGGAATTGGAGCAAGGTTTAGTTTCAGATGGACTCAGCCCACAAATAGAAGTGAAAAAAGCCAGTGGCACACATCACCAGGCTGGTAAAGGTTTCTGTGCTGTGCACACCTGTGATACATAAAGAAGCTCAATCCTTCAGTTTTATACAGATGTGAGCAGCCTTTTTTTCCCCAGAGTAAAGGTAAGGTAATTGTACAAAGACATTTATGAAGATTCTCAGGACTGAGTCCTTCAGTGGAAGGAGCTGTGCCATAACAAAATATTATGGTATATCAACTTTTTGGTTCTGTACACCACTATCTTGAAAGAGTTCAGAATTTAATTGACTCCTACTGTATTGTATTGACTACGCACTTGAACACTGAATTGCAGAATTAGATTATTAAGAATTATGTTGTCTCTTGTGATTTAAGATGTTACATGAAAATCACAGATACATAAGGTTGGAAGAAACATAAATGTCCTCTCTCCTTTGAGGAAGAATCAACTCTGTAGCACATTCATGAATGAAGCTTGCGTGTCTTGTTCTTCTAAAACTTTGACAATGGGAATTCTTTAAGAAATTTCTTCAAATCCTCAGATATACTGAGAAAATAATGATCTAACATACATCTCTCTTGCTGCAAATCAATTCTCATCTTTTTGTTGGCATGGAGACGACTTGATTTTTCTCTGCGAATCTTTTACACAGGTGAAGAATGCTACCAGGTCATCTCTTATTTTCCTTTCTTTCTAGATGAAATAAATTTCATTACTTGTCTTCCTCTTCTCTAGTTATTTCTGCCTTTTTTTTTTTAATAGTATTCCAAACTAGGCACACAACCTGAATAATTAGTGCTGAGTAGCACAGCGTAATTATCCTTATATTCACCAGAATTACATTTGTTCAGCTCATGGGACAGTGAAGTCATTACGGGGGCGAATGTTTTTTCAGCAGCATTATACTGTTGACTCATCCTCAGTTCACGATTGACTGCAGGACCCAGAGCCTTGCCTCCAGTACCACTGCCTGGCCAGCTATTCTCCATCTCACACCTCTGCATTTGACTTCTCCCCTGTAAGAGGAGTCCTTTGCATTCTTTATTGAATTTGATTTTATTGATTTCAGAGCATTTCAGCAGTGTAGCAAGATTGTTTTAAATTCTAATCCTGTTCGCCAAAGTGCTCGCAAAGCCTTCCATCTCAATGTCATCCACAAATTTTACTCTCTATACAAATCATTACTCTCATCCAAGTCATTAATGAAGCCACTGAGTAAAACTGACCCCAGACAGACCTTTGCAGGACCTCACTTACAATGTTCCCCTGGTTTGACAGTGAATCATTGATAATTACTCCGAACAAGTGGTATTTCAACCACTTGTGCACCTCCCAGACTGCAGAGTGATTTTAGCCTGGCCTCTTTTCCTTTTTATTTTCTTTTTTTTTAGTTCAGCACATAACAACATCATGCAGGATTACATCAAAAGCTTTTAAAAAGTCTTACTCACATCTGATGCTTACCCTATACCATCAGATAGGTCAGGGATGCCCAGTGTACAGAGTTTATGGATGGTATCCTCGCAGTTAGATCACGCAGCCTGTATCCAGCTGCCAGGAATCTGCATTACCCATGCAGGCAACAAATTATCTTCTCCTAACAACACACAGCAGGGTTTTAAGTGACCACCTTCCCCCAGACACAGACAAAGGGGAGAGAGGGATTCACCAGTATGCAGGATCTTTGTAGCACTTGCCCAGTAAATCCAGCACCCACAGAAAGCTCAACCCACAGCTGAAGTTGTGCAGGCACTGAGTGTTTTCGGGGTAAAAACTTCTCAGAACAGAAGGGGAAAGCATGGTATCCTCCTGCATGCCTCCCAGAGACATCACATCACCAGCAGCAACAGGGGTAGGGGCCTATGGCATTGGCTCGTTGAACTAAAGAAGGGCTTAGATCTATTTAACAGGATTTATTTGTCAAAAGTCTTTGTTGCCTGACTGTATTCTACATGTTTAGGAACAAACTGTATTTGCTTTAAAATGTTTCTTAGTGACAGTCCTAGCTTGACTCCACTGAAAGTCACCATTTTCTTAATTTTCTCCTTTTTAATGACAGGTACTACATTTATCCACTGAGATTTTTCTTCTAGAAGCTGTCAAAGATTATTGTTAGCGCTTTTAAGACTGCTACAGTGCTTTAAATCTGCCAGCATAGAGCTCAGTGTGCCTGGCTGACTTCAATGTACCTACATTCCTTAAATGTCTAAAAGGTTTTCTGTCCTTGATTTGGACTTTTCTACACACCCGTTAAAATGAAGTATGCTAAATTTCTGGTTACCAGCACCTAGATTTTGACTGAAAACCACTGAATGTGTCAATCTTGGTGTCACCTCCTTTTTTTTTCATCCCCCACTAAGCAGCAGACCTTCCTTTGTCCTTCCCCCATTTCTAACATCCTTTCAGACTTGTCATTACAATTTGTCCCTTCTGACTCATTTTGTGCCTTTCTGCATCCTTCCTATTCAGGCAGCCTCCATCCCTGTATTCCTTTCTGTGCAGCTGCTTTTGTGCGATCCCAGTGTTGTTTGCTCTGCAAGGTGAAGCTGGCAGTGCAGGAGGGCATTTCTACAGTGCCAGGGCTCAGTGCAGTCACAAGGACACAGGGAAGGCTGTTCAGTCACACAGCATCTCCCTGACACATAACACAGTGCGTACACAACTGACAAAGCAGCTTTAGCTTCTTTAGAGCCCACACTAGATTAGTTCATGGACTTGTTATCCTCTCAAGATCGTACAGCTTCACATTCACATCCTGCATGCGCCTGTGTCTGAAGTGTGGGTTACCATTGTTCCAAGTGTCTGCTCCCATACAGAGACATCTTGTAACTATTTTAGGTGGGTATGGATACACCTGCTTACTGAAAGGATAGGTCCTATTTTCACCTTGCAGATCTTAAAACATTTACAAGAGGCCAGCACCTTTTCCTTTTGCAGACAGAGGAACAGAAAGAAACGGGCTCTGCTAAGGGAAACGCTCGGATCAGACTGGGTTAGAAAGTCAAACCAGCTGCCAGATCCCCATCCCCATCCATCTTGCATGCAGCAGCATCACAGGTGAACCCCTGACTTCCCTCAGGATGTGTAGAGGTCTAGGTGATACACAGGTAACTTCACTGTCATTTTAAAATGCTGCATGTTATTTAGCTGTTTGGCACGGACTGCAGCAATGTGCTAATGAAATTGAAGTCTCTGTAAAGCCCTATATTGCTCCAAAGCATCATTAAAATAGTCATCTTCCAAACTCTTTAAATTTATGCTTTTGCATTTTCAAGATGTAGAACACAACAGTGCAGTAATACGCTATACACTACATTAATGCAAATAACACTCATAAACTCACTTATATTGGCTAACAATAACTGTGTAGCACAATGTTTCCACTCTCTCAAAAGATGGCTGCCAGCTCTAGAGCACAGAATTTATTGAATACTAATTCCTAAAAGGGAATTAAATCTTTTACTACTTTAACTGGCGACCTTTGCAATTTTACCTTCTCAGACAACCTGAGATCCAGTTGTTTGAAAGAACATTGCTTTATGAAAAATCACTGTGCTTCCTCACAGCCTCCCGTGGTATGAATTTGTCAGTCTTTCTCTCTAAAACAGTTGTGCCCCTGATTGTGTTTCCCTAACACAAACCTACTAATTTACTAATAGAATTAATCACAATTCCAACTTCCTGGTCATTAGGAAAGCCCAGTTAGACACGTAACGTGGTGCCAAACAGTCAACACAGTTTTGTTCTTCCAAGGAGCACATAAATAAAATGATTAATGAAAAAAATTACAGTAAGACAGTGCATAAAGTATTTTGTAGTTCTCTGCCTGCTAAAATCTTTAATTTCTATGTAGCAAAAATCCTATTTCTTCCATGTGACATCTCAGGCACTGCATTTTCCCAGAGTGAAGTATGGACTTCATTCTCTGGCTGTAATGAGTCAAGGAAACCACTAATGCACAGTGTCAGTATTTTTACTGTTACAATCTGTATTCTGGCATTTCCGACAAGTCAAAGATCATACTAATGATGATGTATCCAAAGGTCCAGTTCGGATAATGTACCCAATGGAACAAATTCAGTTTACTATTTGATTTCACAGGTACTTAATCATACCAAATGATGCCTAGTTGGCACAGTGATAGATGAACTAGGGACATATTAGATTTGTTAACGCTGCCATTAAGATCAGCACTGTCTAGTGTGATTCCTGCTCTTCTCACACTTGGATGTACGAGGTGTGATCTCTCATTCTTCAGCAGTGGAGGGATGTGAAATTAGGAACCCCAGAAGCTGACACTGAATGGTGGGAGTGCTGCTTGGTCAAAATATGTGGTTATCGTGTCTGTCATCTTCGCTGTTAAGAGAGCCATTTATGTTGTCCAAGAGGAAATCAGCTGTGCATGGAAAACCTGAGAGGACTGTTACAGATCTCATGGTTTTCAATGTTACTAAATGCAAATTGTAGGAAAGACAGTAAAAGCTTTGGGAACTCCTTCATGACTTGGTGGACGGAAGGAAGGGCTGGTCAATGTGTGATAGGACAGCTTGTTTAAAAGCAGTGACAGCAAAAAGGATCAGGAATGCAGGAACTATATCGAACTTCAAATAGAACCACAGCAAGCCATACCTGAAACACTTCCCTTGAGCTGGAAGGGAACAAGACAAGCCAGACAGAGGTGCAAATTAGACTCCTGTTTTTTAATGGATGAGACATCTTCAAAACTCAAGGTGAAAGATAATAGGGCAACTAGAAAGGAACCTGTTGTTAGATTTGCCCTAGAATTACATTTTAAGTTTAAATTACTCCCAGTCATTCTCATTTTCCAACCTTGTAATTAGAAGCTTGACCTTATGCCTAGCTGGAATGAACCTCTAATTTGATTAATGTTTGCACTTGACTAGTGTTGATGACAAGCCCAGGTGAAGCTAATAAACATGAGAGTGGTTTGTGAGAGAATTCAAATGTGACCATATAAAGGGCCATAAAGAAGGGTTTTCTGGAAAAATGTCCCCCCAAGGTATTTATAAAGGCTCAGCACATGAAGTGTGCTGCTTTGCAGGTACAAAAATTAATGGGGGGTAGGGGATGTAGGGTGAGGACAAGAGTTTTCAGGTGTTTGATTGCAGAAAGTAGCCTGCTCTGGTAGACACAGGCCAATGCCTCTCTGCAAAGAACAAAGGGCTGAAATATATCTCACAGTTGCAGGAAGCATTCAGACTGCTCTTTAACAACCCTGCATTTGAATTTGTACCATCAGCATCTCCATGAGACAGTCCAAAAAAGCAGGATTTTCACTTTGCAGAGGCTTCCCCTTTCGGTCTGGTTTTCATTTAGTTTTCACCAATTTCAAGCAAATCCAGGAAGATTTTTTTTTCTCCTGCAAACCGGACATTCGAGGAAAGCTGCACTTAGAATACGCTGACTTAGGATGTACCCTAAACAAAATAGCCTTCCAGATGTGGCAGTAGCTCCGCCAGGCAGGCATGCTTGTCTGTCTCAAGACTGCTAACCACACTTAGAACATCACAAAGTCCTAAAGTCTTGTTCCTATGGTGCTTTGACAGGAATCAAAGCATTTTTCTATGGGAATTCTGCCTTCCATGTGACAATAGTTTATTGAAAAGTAACTTGCTAACTGTAGTCTCAATCCCCCTTGAAAACATTTGTTCTCCTGCCATGCACAGTCCATCCCAGCCAGGTCTGTGACCCGTGGAGTGGGGAGTCCGTTGCTCACTCAGCCTTGGAAAAGCATGTTCTAGAGAACGAAAGATTAAGATTTATTGTGGCGAAACTGCCTATAAGTGCAAATAATTTAGTGCTATGTTAAAACAGTGATTAATTTAGCCCATAATTTCAAGAAATGAAGCAACACTCCCTGACAAAGCCTCAGAAGCTATAATTTATAGCAGCCCTCCCAGTTAGCAGCCTAGAGAGCTATGAACATCCTCAGTCCTGTTAATATCTTCACTGAACTCCCTACTGAGCATCAAGGTCTCCTGGTATATTCTCCTGTGAGCTGTAAACAGAGATTTTAAGGACAGGTTCTCCTGTGTTCTGATCTGTTTTACATGTCACTCTTCCTTTTCAGTAAGGTTACTGACTCTTCAATGTCCCTGCTGAAACACAAGTCTTCCCTTACCTCATCATTACAGTGACAAAATCCCTTGTTGCAGGCTCATTGATTTCATCCTCTGTGGTGCTGCCTTTTCCCTGCATTTTCCTGCTATATCGTGATAATCAACTTCCATAACTGATACAATCTGCAGACACAAGGACTTCCCTGCTGGCTTTCCATCACCCACCACATCTCATTTCAAGCTCCCCTTTCAACCTCTGTGTCCTGCATGACCTCATCCCTTACTTCACCTGTTGTGTCACCTCTTATGCCCTCCATCCCTCCCACACTCCTGGTGCATCTCACGAAGCCAGAGGGTACCAGCAGGTACCACCACTCTGTGATATCAACTATGCCTGAATAACATTTTCATCCTTTTCTCACCTCTCCTTCCCATTGCTTCAGCAGTGTGAGGAGGACAGTACCTGCAAAGTGGTATCAAGAGTGAGAATCCAGCATTGCATGTGCCTCTCTTAAGACTTTCAAAATGGAAGTCTCTTAAGACTTTCAAATGCTTAATATTTGCATGAAGGAGGGTAGTGTAATGCCCTAGCTACCCAACCAGGCACACTTGAGCCTCCAGCATGATGAAACTTCCCCCTTTTCATTTTCCTGCTTTTTTTTTTTCCCAGAGATGAAGTCTCTTCATGCTGCTTTCAGAGTGGACAAAGCATCAGTTCCAAGGCATGACTGATGCAGAAGTATTCCTAAAGCCTTCAGCCTTCCTGGCACCATGTGATTAGGAGCATTTAGACCCTGAAGTGTTATCCAAGCTCAAGTTTTTAAGTGTGTAGCTAGAGAGTTATACATATTGTTAATTATCTTTGTAAGAGGATGGGAAAATCTGAGAAAACTGAAGATGAAAAAACCCCATCCAGCTTCCAAATTTTGTTGTTTTAAAGACTGTGCATTACATTTCCAATGCAGATAGCTGTGTCTTATTTAAAGGTAACACACGATAGCTGAAGATGAAAGGAAACATGAGGCTGCTACTGAATTTTCTTCTCAGGTATCTCTGTGTTAAGCCTACATGGTTAATCCCTATGGCTTATCTGACCAGTAAGGGAAAAATAAGTGGGTCACAGAAACTGAGCACTGGAGACCATTCGGTTCCTTCAGCAAACCTAAACGTGCAAATTTTGAGAACCGCAGGATGATCAGAAGCTTTTGCTGTTCGTCACTCCGCACAGCCGGGCTACCCGATGTGCTGGAAGGCTCCGCACAGCCTCCCACACGCTGGGAGCACAGACCGCGCCGGAGCCGAGCGTGTCCCGGCCACCTGCACCTGCAGGACCGACCCCGGCAGGGGCTGCAGCCGCCGCTCGGCTCGGCTCGGCTCGGCTCGGCTCGGCCCGGGCGCTCTTTCCCCAGTACGTCACTGCGCTGCTGTGGCCGTGCCAAAGTTGCGCTCCGCGCTGCGCCCCGCAGCGGGAGCGCCGCCCGGGCTGCCGGGGGGCTACGGGGGACCCCCGCCCGGGGATGGGACCCACGCCGGGGACTCCCGCCCGGAGTCGGGGTGCCTTCCCCCCCTGCCTGCCCCGGGACCCGCTGCTGCGGCACGGAGCGATCGCCTCCCGCCGCGGGCACGGCGCCCACCCCGGGGCAGCGCCGCTCCAGCCGTGCGGGCTCGGCACCGTGAGAGGCTGGCACGGCGCGCATCCCCCTCCTCGGCCCGCTCCTCGGGGAGCCGCGGCGTCACGCCCACCTCCTCCCGAGGACGGGCCCCGCCCCCCCCCGGGAAAGGGGAT